>JARHVA010000289.1:2082500-2460000 GCA_037957365.1 Torreya grandis
GTTTTGTACAAAAGGGTAAATGTGTTTTTTAAGCCTATGAGAAGCTCCACTTATTATCCCATAACCTAGTCAGACTAATGCGAACAAGGTTCTATACCTCCCTCAAACCCCATACTTACATCATGCTCAAACATAGAGAAATGATGCAAGGTTAGACTACATGACATTTGATTAACAAGTCAAAAATGTACAACCAAAAAATTCATATAAATAATAATACACAAAACATATCATAGGTGTGATCACATTTACATAGGTACAATAAGTTTCATAGAACAATCATCATTTCACATATCATATTTACACTATATTACTATATTGAGAAGATGGGTTTGAGATTTTTTTTTACAAGAGCATGTGAGGATTAACACAAGAACTCTTACATTTATAAAAAAATAAGTGTTATTATTGAGTTCAAGATAAAATATAAGAAAAACTTTAGTATGTTAATCCACAATGGTTCACAACAGTGAGTAGGGAGAGTATAATACATAATAACATAATGAAGTTAGATCACTAGCATATGTAGACATATAAAACTAGCCATAATTGGATTCTGATTGGACTTTAGACCGATTCTTACCAATCATTGAAACTTAAGTCTAATAATCACTAAACATCCTAAATTTTCTTGTGCATCATTCATTAAATCTCAAAATCATGTTGAGACATCCCTAATTGGGGTATTCTATTGTATGCAACAATAACCTCTCATGGATTCATCCCTAATCACATTATATAATAATAACTATCAAGTTTTCCTATGGACCTATTAAGTGGGGCACTTGCTCAATTTATTCAATTTTGAAAGAGTTAATAGGATAATTAAAATCAATTAACAAACTAAACATTATTAAATGCCTAGTTGAATTATCCATTGTCAATTATTGAATATATAAAAATAGAGATTCTAAAATGCAAAACATCCTAGCCTTTCATCATTATCTTTATGAGTTGTTAATATCTTTGAAAATATCCTAAAATATCTAATTTGAGATCCATGCCTAGTTATTACAAATCATAATTGCTTGACAACTATTAACTCTAATGGATTTAGTTTTAACTCATTTAGGTTTCGTTTGAACCCATTCCAAGCCTAAACATAACCTTGACTTACCTTGGGTGAGAGCTAATTACTAAAGGCTATAAATATAAGGCGATGCCTATTAATTTCTAAGCTCTCATAATCCAAAGTTATAATGCTAATTTGGATAAAGACATAAGCTATTTTGGTGTAAATTTATTATACACAAATATCTTCAACAAGCTCTTTGATTTAGTGTTATAATGCTCAAATCTTAAGCCAAGATATCACAAGCCAAGGTGCCAAGGAGAGAAGGATCCAATCAAGCTTAATTTACAAACACTTTTTGATGCATAAGTAGAGAAATCCATTTGGAGCTCCTGAAGAAGGTAAAAGAGTTGTGTATTTTATATTTTTGTTGTGCTTTCATTTAGTTTTTGTTACTAAGCTCTTCCTAGTGTCTAGGCTAGGAGTGTAAGTGTTAGTGTGTTTATTTGAGTTTTTATTGCTTGAACTAACATAATACTAACCTCTCTTATTGGATTACTTGATCACAAAATGACATGCTCAATGGGACTATAGGCATCCCATACAACCAAGGAGATTAATATGGTACTTTTAGTTTGCTAATGTATGCATAAGAATCTTCAAAATTTGAATTTTAACTTTGTTTTTCATGTATTTATATTTTAACAATACACAAGTTACATAGAGACTAACATAATTTCTCTCAAGGATGATGTTGATTCTCCTAGAACTAACATCAATCCCTATGTGAAAATTAGGTCATAATAAATATGTGACTAAGAATGGTTTTTCCTATTTTTTTTTGCTATCATTCTGAGTTTAAGATCCTAAACATTGCTTATCTAACAAATTTCTTGTAGGATCTAGTGAGAGTTGTTGATTTTAAGATAATTTCACTAACAATATTTTTGTGAAAATAACCCATGTTTTTTTGGTGTTTTTATAGAAACTAACATTGATCTTTGTTGACTAATGTTGATCCTTGTGTAGATCAACCAATGTTAATCTTTATGGACTGACATCGATCCCTATGTAGATCAACATTGATCTTTCTGAGATATAAAAATAGGAAACATGAGATTTAATTTCCAAATTTTGTTTTCTCGCTTACTTTTGGGCTTCTAAGTAGGCAAATCCTATAAAAAATTGCAATTCCTAAGGTGGAAAAATCCAAGTTTGAACATGATTAAATATTTCACACTTTATCTTTGGTGTTTAAAATGAACTTAGTTATTTTCATACCTTAGTTGTTTTTGAATTTTTTACAAGTTTTTCAACAATTACGAAGGGGCTTAAAATTTCACAAGACACTTCATTTTGGTGCAATAAAATGGACTTTCACATTTATTTATATAATCCTAACAATTGTTTTCTTTATGCTTTTTTGTTGAAAGTTGTTTGTTTAAGTAAAATGAATGATGCATGTATTCTCTCCCCCCCATCCCCTTTAGGGAACTTAGGTGACCAAAAGATATAATACTTTGCAATTGTCACTTTAGTCCAAAAGTGTCAAAATAAATTCACTAAGGTCTTCCCCAAATGCATATGGTTTGGGTGACTCCAAAATGACCATAAAATATTTTCACTTGTCTTTATTTCCATATATTTTAGATTATAAGTGGGAGTTCATCACCTCCTCATCAGTTCTTTAGGGAAGCATTGACCTAGGAATTCATCTCATAAAATCATTTTAACCCTACTCCATGGTGGGGTATATAAATTAGGATGGTAGTTTGAGTGGTTAAACTACCTCTGTTAGTGACTGTTGCCCTCAAAATGTATAATCAACCCAAACATCACACAACATTAAGGAAGTGACAGATATAGTGGTTGTGAAAAGGGAAAGACATTTTGAAAACAAGATGGTTGATGTGGATCCAATTATCATTAACATATCTTGTGTTAGCCACACTTAGGACCACTAGAAATGTGCAAAAATTGATAGTTTCGAATAACACCACTTAAAACAGACATACTATTGATGTAGGGAAAGTAACCCAAAGTTCCATGTCATAGTACAAACTCTTGAGAGAAGAGGGGGCCTAAAAACCCTACTTTTCATGTGCTTTTACTTTTGGGTTTAACAATTAAAATCCTCTCAAGAATGAGTATATTGATGAAATTCAATAGTATTATGAAACCTTGTCAGTTTCAAAAATTAGGATGTTACACTTAGGTGTTTGTGCCATTTTATCCTTTCTTGCATGGTCTTGAGTTGAACTATCTATTTTTTATATCTTACTAGATCAAAAATGAGTTTTTTTTACATCACTCATTTTTTTGAGGAGGTATTACATTGCCCATTTGACATTGTGCACATGCCTTAAAATTTTTATCAAACCTTTGTGTGTGTCACTTTTTTGAAAAGGGTGTAGTTACACTACCCAATTCATTTTGAGTTTTATGGCTTAGAGTATTGAAACAAACATTTGTCACATATTTAGATCATGATAATGTTTTTACACTAATCAAATCATTTAAAAGACTTGTTTGCCTTGTGTCCAAAATCCCATTTCAAAACCAAAGCCACATGTACCTTTTTGGATCTTTACCTAGTGCCATTATATTGTCCATTATTGTCTAGCATGTTGTTTGTTTAAAGAAGCCTAGTTTTACAAGTTGATTTTAGTTAGCCTTGATAAGTTCAAATCTAAATATTGATTGATTTCTACATATGCCTTGTGTAATTTTATCCTAAACATCAATCTTTCTCTTTTGGGTTACATAACTTAGGTTAGTTCTTTATTCAATTTGGAAACTATTGTTTGTGCTTAGATTTGGCAGGATATAGCCTATCTTCCATATGCCTTTTGTTCTATGCCTTATACCAATTAACTAGGTTTATGTTTAAATATGAATTCCTAGTTAATGCCAAAGTGTTTCAAAAAATTTAGATTAGATATGATTCCTTTTTTTGTTTAAAGTCTAGCTTTTGTTCCTTTTTACAAAAGACTTAACACATGCCTATTTTGAGCCTAGATTATGTTCCTTTTCTAAAAGACCTATCATATTTTGTTTTCTTTATATTAGAATTGTTTGGAACACTTTGAACCTAGAGTTTGGAATTTTAGTTTTATTTCATCCACTTGACCATTTGTTTTAAACATTTGACATTAGATTGTTTATACCAAGTTTTAACATAGACCCTTTTGGAGATACAACTCCATACTTAGACCAAGTTAGACTATGTTTGGACCATTTCTCCTTTGTAACTTTTTTTAAGATTTTTTAGAAACCTAGGAATTTTTTCAAAATGTTTATCATTGACTTAGATATGTCTTATTACATGCATAGTGGAGCCATGTAAAATTTAGGTTATGATAACATGGTCACATATGATGAATTTATTCAAAACCCCTATTGGGATGATGTTGTTTACAAGATGGATCCTTATCCTCCTCATAATAATCAATTTGGGGAATAAATCCAATATCCTCAAAAGCAACATACAGTGATACTTTATTTGGGATGATTAATGTACCAATGTTTCCCTTTCACCACTCACGGCACCCAATCCCCCACCTATACCATAAACCTTCCTTTGGACTACACAATCCACCAAACTCCATAGCATCCAAGGATTACCATACTAGGACCTCATCCTTTGGCTTTTGCAAGTAACCAAACTTCAAAACACCCTACCATTATGATTCTAAGACCTCATCCTTTGGCTTGTGTAAGCAACTAATATTTGTAATGACTTACCATTACCATTTCAGGACCTCATCCTTTGGCATGTGAAAGTAACCAATATTTTAAATTACTTACCATTACCATTATAGGCCCTTCCAAGTATGGTATCTTGTTCTCCCAAAAAAGTTGTGCAAATACGACTCGATGGATCATAGTTGCCATCCTAGGTTGGCAACCAGTCTTTGTTAAGACCATCAAAGATAAGCCTATAATCACCAAACACTAGCCATAATTCATCTATTTCCAACCATACCCCACTTTAGAAAACCCATGCCAAATTTTGATCCATAACCAAGCCCATCATTACCTATCTAATAAATCCAATAATTCAAAGACCTAGATGTGTTAAAAACTAATATTTTACAACTACTTATAAACCAAGGCCAAAAGAACCAACTAATACATGATATTTTTGTAGAAACACCTATTTGTGATGAGTCAACCTATGATGAATCACATTTTAATACTATCCTTGTTGTCTAAGAGTCTCACTCTGTAATGATTATAATTGCTTATGGGAAAATCATTATCTCAACCATTATACTATTGTTAAAGAGCCTTCCTTTGACAAGCTAGTCTCTATGGAATTGTCTCTTGACATTTTCCCCCTCGTTGAGGAGCCTAACTTTGACCAATCAGTCTCTGTAGAACCCATTATGCCATCACATGTCATTACTTATCCAATACCAAACATTCAAAAAGACATAATTTTAGAAACATCCACACTAGATGAATAATCAACATTTAAGTTAGGTTTTATTCTTGAATTGACATCAGATTTAGCATCAAAGCACTATCAAAGTTAGACTAAAAATTGAATTCAAAGTCCCTTGAGTCAGAATCAATTTCAAAATCAAAATATGTTCATGGATGTTACAATATTGGTTATGCATTCTTTACAAATCAATTTGAATACATTTGTGTTCCTTATAAAGTTTTTGAGGATGATTACTTCATATTTGACACACTTTTTCCTAGTATCTTCTATAAGGATTATGATTCCTTGTCCCATTCCATTACCATTTCACATTCCATTAACACTAACCAACATAGCCAATATATTGACATTCCACCTCCCACAAGTGTTGATTAGGACCAATAGAACCATACCTTGTTAAACTACATCTATGATGATATATAAATTGAAGAATATTATGGAGGACAAGACCACATTCATGTAGAAGAAGAATAATCTCTAAGTGAAACCTTTTCAAAGGCATTGGGGGAAATAAAAATCCAAACTCAACATCTTCTAGTGAAACCTTGTTTGAGGTGCTAGAAGATAATCAAATTCAAAATTCAATGTTCCTTAGTGAAACTTTTTTGGAGGTACTATGGGACAATCAAGACAAATTTATTGGTGAAAACCTCTTCAAGGCACTAATAGTTGAGCACAATAGTTCTTCACTACTTTATCAAGACATTATTACATATAAAATAAATACAACTTCCAATCTATAACATAATAAGATGATAACTATTGTTAATCCCAAACAATAAAAAATTTGGTGGTCTTATTGAGAGTATATTCAAAAGTCCTTATCCCTACCACATCTAAGGTTATGTGAAATTATAATCAATAACATTGTGCATGACTAAAAATACCGATCTTCATTTGTTTCCCAACTAATATACATTCCACTATCATCCACCTTTATATTTCCAAATCAGACCTATCACCCATTATCTATCCATATTTACCATCCCTAGCCATAATTTATTTTGTAGAGGCTACAAAGATAAGGTCCTTGTCTTAAATTTTGAAATAAACATAATCAATGACCAATGAATAATGAAACAACATTCTTGGAGTCCAAATCTATAACAGGGTCTTGACAAAGTAGCTATTTAGAAGAGGTGTGGGCTAGCAATTTACATGATTGACTATTATATTTGTATCATATGTTGATCAAGATGTGCATCTCCACATTAGTAGAAATAAAAAAAACACTTACCTTGACAGAGATATTTACCTTGACTTTGCCATTTACCTTGTTGTTTCCATTTTCCATTTAACATGCCATTTTTATTTGCCATTCATCTTTCCATTATTTCATACCCTACCATTTACCTTGCCTTATCACTTGGGGGTAACCCTATTACCAATATAGCCAATTATCATAAAATAATCATCCTTGAATAATGCCATACCCTATACCATTTTACCATGCCTTTACTATTGACCAAATCTTGTTTTGACCTGCCCTACTTACCTCCTTTGACCTTGGTTTTATTAGTCTTTTGGCACATATCATGAAGGGATTATGATCTAGTTTTAGCAGGTTTAGATTTTTTTGTTAAAATGATAGTATATGAAATTAGTTGAATAATGTATTTGACAAGTTATCTTTCATTTATGTTTGACTGGTACCACTGATTACAACCACCTTGGGAAAATCAATATTCCACCTTATGTTACTAATTATAACCACCTATGGGAAGATTAGTATCACTGACCTATGCCTTTGTCTCCTAATTATAACCACCTATGTGAAAATTAGTACTAACACCTTTTATCATGTCTTTTTGTATCACTTTTCCATTATTATTCTCATTTACCTTACCATTTGACTCAATTCAGAAACTTACTGTGACCTAGTTTGATCTCACCACCTTTTGTGTGGGTATAACTACTATGAATTGAGATACTAATGGGACTACATAGGCCATGATTGATTCACATTAAGGTTATCTTAGTCCCCCTTTTCCATACTCTCTTTCCATTTTATGAGCAACCTAAGCTAACACTCTCACCATTTTTTGAGTTGAACCATTTGTGTCTCATAATTATCGATCGAGTTGAGATACTTCAAAAATTCCAAAAACATTTGTCCTATTTAAACCTCATTAGTCATCATTGATCTAACTTACTAGGTCAAATCCATTGCTATTTATAATCCATTTCAATACCATTAGGGGTGTGACCTTTCCCTTTGCATGTATCCTTATTTGAGGGCACCACCTATTTATCATTCTATTGAGCCTTCATTCATAGGTATTGACTTGGTGATGATAGGATGATTTTTGTTGATTTCACTTTCAAGATTTTTATTTGTTTGTTTGTTTAATTATTTGCCTATTTGTTTGCTTTCATTATTGTGCCTTGATCTAGTCTATCTATGTTTATTGGATGATTCCTTGCACATTATTCTTTAGTCCATCAATATTCATATGTTAACATTGTCATCACGGTTTTTATCATTAGTGCATCATTTTCAACTATTTATTGTATTGGGTGTTAGTCCTTATGTACATTTAAGCTACGTTATCATGATGTTTTATCTCATGATGTATACCATCACATGCTACAATAAAACTAGATTGGGATATATTATAAGCAATGGAGCCATATAAACTTTTCCTTGATAGCAACTCCTCCCACCCTCCTTGATTTACTCAACCTATTGACCATTCTAGTTGTATCAATGATAATTAGAATGAGCATATCCACATTGGTAAGTATAACTAAATCATTAATATTTATCAATTATTTATTCTAATAATCATCTCTTTCATCACTTTGTACATTCTAATGTGCCTAGTTATTTATGGCTTCTTTAGTCATTAAATCATCACATCTATGTTTGTGTCCACTCATCTTTAATTTATACAACAATTTATATCTTTGCATGATGTTTGCCAATCTTCCCTATTAGGGCACAATCAAAAATAATTATTCTACCTAGGTCATCTTAATGATTATAACCACCTATGGAAAAAACATTATTTTGACTCAATTGCCCTACTAGGGCATGTGCCTATGCCACCGATCATAATGGCCTTATGAAAAATCAATGTCTCAACCTTTGTTACTAATTATAACCACCTTTAGGAAAATAAATACTTTTTAAATCAATGCATGCAAGAATTATCTCAATTGAATTAATCTCACCCATGGGTTAATTTCATTCTTCTTAAACTGTAGACACCTAAAACTGGCCATAACTGGATTCTGATTGGACTTCAAACCAATTCCTACCAATCATTAAAATTAAGCTTAAGAATCATTGAACATCCCAAATTTTCTTGTGTATAATTCATCAAAGCTTAGAATTATGTTGAGACATAACTAACTAGGGTATTATATTATATGCAATAATAACCTCTCACAAATTCATCCCTAATCACCTTTCAGCATCACAATTGTCAATTTATCCTAGGGACCTATCAAGTGGGGTACTTGCACACTTAATTAAATCTTGAAAGAGCTAAAATGCTAATCATAATAAATTAAAAAAATAAAAAGGATTAAATGCCTAGTTAAATTATCCATTGGCAATTAATGAGTATCTAAAAATGGAAAATCCAAAAATTAAAATGTCCTAGCCTTTCATCCTTATCTTTATGAGTTGTCAAGCTCTTTGAAAACATCTTAAAATAATTAATTTGAGAGACATGCCTAGTAATTACAAATCATAATTACTTGACAACTATTAAATCTACTAGAGTAAGTTTTAACTCACCTAGGTTTAGTTTGAACCCATTCCAAGCCTAAACTCAACCTTGACTCACCTTGGGTGAGAGTTAATTCCTAAAGGCTAAAAATACAAGGCAATGCCTATTCATTTATAAGCTCTCATAAGCTAAATTTATTATGTAATTTGGAGAGAGACATAAGATATTTTGGTTAAAATTTATTATGCATAAATATCTTCAACAAGCTCTTTGATGTAGTGTTATAATGCTCAAATCTTAGGCTAACCAATCACAAGCCAAGGTGCCAAGGAGAGGAGCCAAGAAAAATTCATTGCCAAAGACTTTTTGAAGCACAAGCTGAACAAGCCATTCAAAAAAGCCATTTGGAGATCTCAAGGAAGCTAAAAGAGCTGTGTATTTTATATTTTTATTATGCTTTCATTTAGTTATTGTTACTAAGCTCTCCCTAGTGTCTAGTCTAGGAGTGTAAGTGTTAGTGTTTTTATTTGAGTTTTTTT
Source organism: Torreya grandis (assembly GCA_037957365.1). NCBI lineage: Eukaryota > Viridiplantae > Streptophyta > Pinopsida > Cupressales > Taxaceae > Torreya > Torreya grandis. The sequence continues at coordinate 2,092,179 of JARHVA010000289.1, forward strand.
TACTTGAAATAACATAATACTAACCTCTCTTCTTGGATTACTTGATAATGGAATAAATATAATGTAGATAATTAAATTGTCAATCTAAAACTATAAAATTCATAAATCATTGAAGGCTTTTAACTATACTTGAAAATAATGATGTCAAATAGGTATCCTACAAAAAGTTATCAATGTATCAAAAGTATCTCATAAAATGATATACATGTATTCCATATGTTTATGAATATCTAACCAAAATAATTATTGTCTATTGTGGAAGATAATCGAAATAAACATAATAATTTTACCAGAGTTCTCATTGCCAAACCTAGGCTATATATATATATATATATATATATATATATATATATATATATATATATATATATATATATATATATATATATATATATATATATATATAGGTCTTATTTTTTGGTAGGTTATATATTCATGATTATGGATTTAAATTAGTTTGGGGGCACATCCATGTTCACTCAAGGGAGACTCTGGGTAAAATATAAGGAATCTCCTCTATACAACTATAGTTATTATTTCGTTAATTATTCTTATGCTACTTTAATTTAAATTTTTGACCTAATATAGTCCTTTATGCCTATAATATGTATACTTTGTGGTTTATTATACCTTAATTTATTAATATATTTTTAAATGTTTGGTGTGTTTTCATATTCTTGGTATGTTTTCATTTTCCTAGTTTTTCTTAAACTAGTTGATTGTTTTATGTGATTCACATGATTTATAACTCTTGATATAATTTTATATTATTTTATATAAATTACATGTAATTATTTACTTTTTATATGCCTCATGTGTCTTCATAGTGCTAATTGTGCTCCTGATTCAAGTGGCTAGTTTATTTTTCTATAATATACTTGAAATGTAATTTATCATGATTGATGTGTCTCTAATATGTTTGATGTGTTATCTATGTACTTTTTGTTATTTTATTGTATTATGTATCTAATATATGTTGTATGTGACTTCATTGTCTTATGTGCCTTCTACGTAGTTTATGTGACTATAGTGTATGCAGTGTTTTCTCTATACTATGCCATATATTTGACATGTCTCATGTTAGGGTTATCTTACTCAAATTACTTACTATGTTTTATGGTTGCATTATTTATATGATGATAGATATATTCAAAACTTAAATAACTTTCCATGATCCATATCATCCATATTTTAGGGGAAAAATCATATACTCATGCTTTACATTTTTATATATTATGATGTGATGATGTTATGTTTCTTATACATTAAGCCTATGTGGGGGGTATTATTTTGGATACTACATTGCTTGTATCTTGATCCCATGTGTGGCATATTTTTATTGATATTATATTGCTTATATCATAGATGAGTTTAGGGAAATTTATTCATGACATACATATATCTAAGGCTATATATTTATATGTTCTATGTTAATGATTTCATATGTATCTTAAATATAATGCATTTAATATCCTTTATTATAATATTTGCACTCCATAGGTTCATCCCAAATTTCAAAAGTGGGTCGTATATTCCACTCATCACATTTAGATACGTACTACTAGGGAATTTTCATCACTATATTGAAATTTTGGTAACTCAAATTTTATTCAATTTTCCCTATAAAAGTATTTATTTAGATCCCTTTAGATACTATCATAATTGGATGTAATTAAGACATTATTAAATCTTATTATTTATTTTTTTACTAATAATTACACTCAAAATTATAGCCATAGATATTGAAAGGTGTAGATGCATAGATATAATAGTATGCCAAATTTTAGGCTATTTCCTATCAAAATGAAGTATATTATTTTCAAATATTCACATTTTAATAAATTCGTATTATTTGTCACTCACCCATATGTGTGCATAAAAATATATAACTATTTTATACGTTTCGAGTGACATCGACTTTGGTTCTAGAACTCTATGCACATAAAATTTAGTATCCACATCTTCCTTACTTTGATATATATACACACATAAAAACATGAGAAAAATGTAGACACCTAATAATTAACCCTATATATTTATTAGAAATTATATTACATTATTTTAGGATGATTGTGTACTTGTTGATTATTGATCCAAATTAGGCATTATTTGTATGTTTTTTGAATTCCAATGGTCTCTAATCCTTCTCTCATCCCTTCCAAGTATTATATTATTTGTACTTGAATTATTTAACAATTGCATAAGGTATATTACACTAAGTAAATGTATACTAATTCATCAAAAGGATCATATCTTTATCCTAACCCCTCTAGCTATCATATTATTTATAATATATATTTACTTAGGAACCCACTTGAGTTATTTTTGAGACGTAATAGTGTCTGATTTGGGATATGATACAAATTATTTGTACTTTTATATTTATTTGAATTAAAAAATTGTCACATTTAAATTCAACATATATATGATCTTGGGTACTATCAAGTGTCATGCTTATCATTTTCAATCATGTAGGTTTAATATATAAATGCATTTCATTAAGGTTGGAATGATGTGTAATATAATGAGACATTGGGACTAATAGATATGGAAAATTGTATACATCCTAATGTCACAAATTTAGGAATAGATGTTCTATTCAAATTTTCAATATTATACCCAAGTGTCCTAAGGAAAAGAAGGCTACATGTTAAATTAAGAGTTATCATCAATCATAATCCATTAAATTTTTTTCCTTTCATGAAAATATTAATGATCAAAGGTTCTAAAGGTGAAAGATAAAGATTAGTAATTCCATTAGGAATTATGATTAGATCATTGTTAGAATTAGGTAATTTTTTATTAGGAGATGGAATGTTATGTGGTATAGGTTTCTCAACACTAGACGGTGTGTTTATGTCAAGTGGTTTTGAGGTAGGCATATTAAACTCAATATCACCCTTCTCAATAAGCGTTTAAATTTTTATTGTCAAAGAATAGAACCTATTTTTTTAATGACCATGGAATTAATGGTAATCATAATATAATTTAGTATTGAATGTTTGTGGTTCATGATTCATGTCATGATGTCTAATAGAAGATAAATAAATCATGTTCTTATCAATTTAAATTCTTAATATTTCACTTGGGATATCTTTAAGTGGTTTAAATTATTGCGATCTATTAAGGGAAGGCACAAGACTTGTTGTAGGTATCACATTTTTTCTAGCCATTGGTAAATGGTTATTTCTATTAAGCATGTGAATTTTATTTTAATAAGTATAAGTAATATTGTGAATCTCATAATCAAACATATGTGATAGTTAAATTTAAATATAGAAGGATATGGTCACAAATAAAAGGTGATAAAAAATGTGTAAAGTATGGAATACATATTGTACCCTAAATTTAAGAAAGAGGATTTTAGTAAAAATGTTTTATTTCTCTAAAATTATTGGTTTATGAATCAATTAATACATAAAGTATGTATGAGCTAGGATGAATAATAATAATCTTGTTTCTATTAATGGATTAGGACACAAATAAATTCATAACAATAGAACCTATATATACTTAGAATATTGGTTGATGACCTAGAATAGCTATAGACATATAAGACAATTATCCACAGTCAATGTCAATAGGAAAGGGTTTTAAATCTTATGATTATGATACAAATTTATGCCTTTAACTAGGCCTAAATATGGATCAATGGTTGTAACAATGGTAACAAATCGGTGTATCAAGGATATAATAAGGATACTACATTCAAGGAACTGACAAACAAGGGTAACGTAGATACAAAATAGTTGAAACATACTAGACTAATAAGAAATTAAGTGGTGCAATGGTCAAATAATGGTCAATCTATGAAACCTAAAATGATAATGGCAATCCTAAGAAATATTATAACTATACCATCTTATTTGATGGTAAAGTTTATAGTATGGCACAATGTATGATATGTGAGATTTTAAATGGGTGTATTTAATACATGATTTTTATGGTATGCTAATAAGAGGACATCATACCATGGTTTTAATCATGTTTTTCACCTATTAGATATATGAGAGGTTCCAAATTTATTGACCAATAAGGATTCTACACCAGATTGGGGACCACCTACCTTAGGTGAGGAGGTGGGAGCAAGATTGATTGGTGAGATAGATCCCTATACAACCATAATTGGAGACCATATGTAAAGATCATATCATATCAACATTATATTGGGGAATTGTGGATATATGGGCATCAGGGCCATCTAAATTATGGGTATAGGTGAGGGCTTGGTTGATAGGCCATTACATGTGGTGGTCAAAACCTCACTCATACGACTGAGTCCTATGATATTTTAGATAGGCACACCTATAAACACCAATTTAAGTCCCACTCCATTGGGTGAGACATTTTAGGGAGATGCGAGGAGTGGGGGGATAGGGTGTACCAACTAATATATGATTTTGAGACCTTTTCATTACCCATATGATGGGAGATGATGATGGTGGTATTATCAAGAGAGGATATGGGAGGTTAATGTGAGATATGGTCTCAATGCACCTATGGATGAGGCAAATCCATTTTGATAGGATAGATGAGTCATTTTGGGACAGATGAAGCTAATTTCTTGGCAATTCTTAGTCTGATGAGAGAGATGGGTAAGGGCTTGACTAGGTCTAAATAGATATAACAAGTCTATCATTCAAGTCAAGGTAGATTTAGATACAGGAATCAATAAATTCCCTTAAATAGGTAAAAATAGTAATAAGTTTACTATCATGATCCTTTTAGACTTATAGATTTACATGTTAAGTAGTAGTGATATATTTAATTATATATTTGATATGTGTGTGTAAAAATATAATATTAAGTATTTAATCTATAACCAATAGAGTGATTTTGCATGGCCTCATTTGGTGAACTTTCAAAATTAAAAATTGGCTAAGGAAAAAACCAAAAAAATAAGCCAAAACAATAAATGGCTAAGGTAAAAATTAACTAAAATAATCTAGAGTGATAAATAGCTAAGGAAAGAAATAAATACAAGGAACAATCGACATGTAAAAATTTGACTAAGGCACAAATGAATAAAAAAATATAAATCAAATTGATGAGAACAGATTAGGCTACAATAAAGGTAATTATACATGTTAGTGGACTACTACCATTAACACATCTAAAGTTAAGCTTGTATCCCTCATAAAGACTCAACTCATCTATAGAGGGCTGACATTTACATAAAATGATAAAAAATAATAATGAGGCGTAGAGGCCTAAATCTATTTATTGACACTAAACCAATATTCCCATTGGTTTCATTGACTATCAAAATCATAAGTAAGATCAACTTAGCAAGACATCTCTTAATGATATGCTCAATTCTGTGAGTCGATTAGTCCAATCATAAGGATATAATAATTCTATCATTGTCACTTATACCCATTATGTTACACCAAAGATAATAGACCCAATGGTAAATTATAATAAAATGCATAAGCATAGAATCATGGAATGGTCTTAAAACTCCTCTTTTTTCATTAATTAATCCAAGGGTGACCTCTATCAAACCTAAAGTGTTACATTACATTTTTATTTATACAAAAATAAAGCCTAACTCTTTTATATGTCTCTCTTATTTTATTTTGTCTTATTATAATAAAACCCTGCAATAGATAGCTTACTCAATGTTTTAATCTAGGATCTCTTCCACAAGACGTATTTTACCAGAAAATCATCAATATTTAGATTAAATAGTTAAGATATATTATTATTCCAAAAAAAAATCACATATTAATTTTATTTAATATCCGCCCATACATTTTTGGCTTAATCCATTAAGATAGATCACAACAGAATATAAGAAAGGACACATTACGCATTCAATAAGCCAATCTTATCAAAGATTTAAGCAAGTAAAACACATTGCCGTTTTAATAACAAATCCTTAAAACCTAAAGAGTTTCCCTTACATTCACTAATCCCTTACAAGAAAATATATAATTATTATATACTATATACATCCAATTCCTATCACTATTGTGCTAAAATTGTCAATCTAAACAACATTCTGTGAAAACACACAATCTGGGCTAAAATCAATAAAATGTGCTAAATGGTTTGATCTTTTCACATACATGTGCCGATTTAGGATAATTTATCCCTAAATTTGGTAATGAATTTTATGTTAATATTATCTTTTATAAAATTTCTTTGAGTCAAATTTCAACCATGTAAAATGATGCTCTAGACTACTAAATTCTTCTAATTTGGAAGCACACATGACGTGCATGTGTTATTTCACATCAAAAATGATCTAATTGGGATATTGATCCATATGAAACTAAAAAATTATTCTAATTATACTATAGTCAAATTATGACTTAGCAAATTGACATTTTGACCAATTTGATTAAATTGTGAACTAATTTCCAAAGAATTGCAGAAAATTAATTAAACCCACTTAAGCAAATTAAACCAAATCAATAGCTTAAGTGAAAAATTCATGGAATATTTTGAAAATATATTAATTTTGAATGCATTCTTCAATTATGCATCACCTTATGATATCATCAGTGGGGTGGCATCCATAAACCATTAATGGAATAAATATCAAGTTTAAGCCCTCCCATACCTCATTTATGTCCCATTCTTCCAAATATTATTGGGGATATTTATGGCTTGAGCCTTCAAAATTGAATTGATTCATAGACACACATATTGATCTCAAGATGGATAGTCATGGTTGATTCTGATAATTTCCAAAAAGTTATAAATAAGAGGGCTAAGACCACCATTTTTAAGATTCATTCATGCAAAATTATTATGTAAAAATTGCAATAGAAAAGCTTCAACTATTTACACACATTGATGAAATTCATGAGCCTAAGACATTGGTGCATTGAGATATGATGGATAATCAATCCACTCATCATTGACAAAGACTTGAAGCATCAAATCAAGGGAAAATCATGTTTTTGGGCCACTATTAGAGGAAGGATGCTCTTGGGTAGGTTTGATAGTAGTATTCCTTCTTTTAATATCTCTTAGAATTCATTTTTATAACCCCATAAGGGAGTAGGCTTATTATGTTATGTCGTTTATGCTTATTTTGGTTTTTCTCTACTAACACATATACTAGCTTGCTTTGGATTCCTACTCTACATTTTGTCATGCCCAATGAGACCACATATCCCATATAAGCAATGAGACTAATATGCATCTTTTAGATCTTCTAATGAATGCTTAAAAGTCTTTAAAATTCAAGTTTTATCTTCATTTTTCATGTATTTTTATTCTTTTTAATGACACATAATTTACATAGAGGCTAGCATCAATTCTTTTTGACCGATGTCGATCCTCTTACTATTGGCATCAATTCTTGTATGAAGGGTAGAACATGACAAAAAATGTGATTTATGGGTTTTTATTAAAAATTTATGGTTTTTATTCTATGTTTTGGAACTTGCATATTCTCTATTTGACCTTTGTTTTGTAGGATCCAAAGAGATTTTGGTTTTTCATTTTTATTTTAATAACAAACATTTTTATGAAAAACTATGTTCTATTTTCTTATGTTTTTTTGTAGGAACTAGTGTTGATTTTTGTTGACCGGTGTCGACCCCTCTATAAACTAGCTGACATTGGCTTTTATGAACTAATATCGATCCTTGCATGGACCAACATTGGTCTCTAAGATATAAAAATAGGGACCTAAGAACTTAATTTTCAAATCTTGTTTTCTAATTTGCCTTTGGGCTTCTAGGTAAACATAAATCCTCTAAAAAGTGCATGTCATAAGCTAAAAAAGGCACAAATTTGGAAGTAGTTAAAATCTTGAACATTTTATTTGGTGCTTAAAAAAAATTTAATTATTTTATGCTTATTTATTTCTGAACATTTCTACAAGTTTTTCAACTAAGGCCAAGGGGCCAAAATTTCATAAACATCTCACTTTGGTGCATCAAAATAAACACTCACACTTAGATACATACTCTTAAGAGTGGTTTGTTTTATGCTTGTTCTTTAAAAGTTGTTTACTTTCATAAAATGATTGATTCTTGTATTCTCTCCCCCCATCCCCTTTAGGGAACTCAGGTGACCAAAAGCACTCTTTCTTTGCCTTGGTTGCATTTAGTCCAAAAAATATAAAAACAACATCATTGAGGCCCTCCCCAAATCCATATGAATTAGGTGATCCAAATTTGACCTTAAATTATTTTCACTTGTCTTTTAGTATTTATGTAATGTGGCTTGTGATTAGGGGTTCATAGCCTCTTCATAGGGTCTCTAGGGAAGTGTTGACCCAAAAATTCATCTCTTGACATCATTTTAACCCACTCCATCATGGGGTATAAAAATTGAGTTTAACTTACTAGGATGTTTGTTTGAGTGGTTAAACAAACTCTATTAGTAAGATACTACCTCAAATCATAGGGGCAACTCAGACATCACACTACACTGAGAAAGTAATGGATATAATGGTTATGAAAAGGACAAGACCTTTTCATAATAATCTAGTTAATGTCGATCTAAATGACATGATCATCTCTTATGTTATCCATACTTAAGACCATATATAAATGCATGAAAATTTAGTTTTAGAACAACCCCATTTATCACAGCCATACTATTGATGTAGGGTGAGTATCCTAAATTTCCATGTCACCATACAATATCTTGAGAGAATGGGGTGTAAAACCCTACTTAATCATGTGCTTTTATTTTTGGATTAACACTTAAAATCCTCTTAATATCGTGTATATAGATGGAATTTGATAGTACCATACAACCTTGTCAGTTTTAAAACTTTAGATGTTATACTTAATTGTATTTTGTCATTTTATCCTTTACTTGTTTGGTCTTTTCAAGTATAATATTGTTTGAAAACCAAAGCACATCATAAAATAAAACACCTTTATTATCCACCATTCTATTTGAACAAGGAGGCATTACGTTGACCAAATCAAAATCATTTCTTACCTTATTAATTTCATCATTTAGAAACATTGTATTTATATTTTATAAAAGTAGTGTTGTTATGCTACCCATTTGAGTCTAGATCATTTTACCTACTTTACAAAGTCTCAAATTCCTTCATTTTTAATCTAAATTTTAAATCTCACCTTTCTAAGTTCTAGGCCAAGGTGTTATCAGTTTGTAGTTACACTTGGTTTGAGTAAACTTGGGTGTGATTTCCCATTTGGATAGAAGGATATTATATAGACTCATTATCATTTTTATTCTCATTATGGACTTAGGTTATCTTGAATTTTCTCACACTCTAATTCCTTGAACCATTTTACATCCTATTACCATGTGGTAGCGTTGTGTTGCCCGTTTGGTTTTAGCTTTATACTTAGGAGTTCTTGTGTTAATTCACATTTTGAGCTTATTGGTTTGAATTTTTATATTCCTAATCAGAAAGACCCTCTTATAATTTTTTAGTCATAAATCATCATAGTTGTATCTATATTTTATCATATTAATGTATCTTTGACCTAAGTTTGTTGTGCTAGCTTGCACTTTAGGTTTTAAAGTTATCATACCCTCTTCCAATTTGATGATTTCAACCCACCAAAGTTGAGTAAATTCATGACCATTTCTTCTAATGTGTGGTACTATACCACTTATTTTATTATAGTCTTATTTCACCTTGTCACTTATTTGAATAAATCAAAACACACCTTTTAATATTTTCAAAACACATTTCACATCTTAGTGAACATATAGAACAATATTATAAACATGATGTAAAGGTATAGTCATAGTGGGGTATCTTATGGCCCTAATTATGAAGAAGAGTATTTTGATGATGGACATGATAACTCTATGGTGTTTGAAGACATTCTAACAATTTTAGGATCTTAATAAGACTATTTTGAACATCAATTCTTAGAGGACAAATATGAATCCTTCTAAAATTGATTGAATCAGGTGCTAGATTGCCATCAGATTTTCCTATGGAACAATTACATACATTAGTTAGGGTAGAAGATAAATAGTGAAAATAATCCCTCACTCATATTACATAATCTAAAATTTCTTATTATAAAAAATGAAAGGAAACACTCATAGAGTCATTACCTAATGATCAAGATCTTGTTACCAAGATCAAGAAAATAAGTCAATGATATATAGACCAGCTTATTATGGACTTAACTAACTTTTTGGCTACCATTTCAATACACAAAATGCATCCAAATAATAAGAGAATGTAGTATAAAAAATTTAGCATACTCTAGTTGAGAACACATCTATGATAGATCATGTCATCTAAATTAAACAAAAAAAAACATAAGAGGTTTCTCAAAATGCTTTTCCAAACATGAAACATACATTTTCCAATCACCAAGAGACTCTCGTTCCCTTACAGAACTAAGGGATAAAAAATGAAGCAAGTATTGAGGGTATTGTTTGAAACGCTTTAGAAAGTTCCTCTCAACCAACATGTACTTTTTTCAATCAACCACAAACTCCCTAATATAAATAAAACACTTAAAATTCATAGTAGCAAATTTTAGGGAATGTTTATCAACCCAAGAATCATCGACTCACCTACTCAACTCAAGGATTAAACCAAAACAAAGTTACATATCATAGAGTATATATCCCTAAAAAATAAATGAAATAGGGGCATATAACACCCCAACAAAATTATATTCCACCTACCAATGCACCAAAAATTCAAGAGTGGAATTCAATGAAAGAAATCATGTCAAGATTGGATATGGGAAATTGAGTTAAGAAATACAAGTTAAATTAGATAGGTCCATATTCGTTCAAGTTGAGTATTCTCCAAGTCCCATTTCTACCTCATTTTGAGGCACCCAAATTTGGCAAATACAAAGGGAAGGGTGACCCTCATGAACATATCCAAGCATTTTTCATATTGTGCCAAGAGGTAACCTATAGTAGCATTTACTTGCTTCACTTATTTCCACAAATTTTAGAGGGAAAAGCTTTAGACTAGCTCCTAAAGTTACCTAAAGGATCAGTATCAAATTAGAATAATTTATCTAAAAATTTATCAACCATTTCTCTTACAATATTGAACATTAATTAATTGTGGTCAACTTATGCAAATCCAAACAATGAGATGGGGTAAGTTTCGTAGCATATCTATAATGATGGAGAGAATTAGCTATGTGTTTTCAACATAATTTACTAGACAAATAGTTGGATGACATTTTTTCAAATAACTTACACCCTGAGGTGGTTCATAACCTATGACTCTCTTATGAAAACACATTCAAATAAATCATAGACAAAGGTGTGTAGATTAAAAAGTTACTTATTACCAAAGGCCTAGTCAAAGTTTATTCACATGGTTAAAAATCTAATCAGACCCAATCACTTGTTCAAATTATTTCAATAGAGAAACCTAATGGGTTTTAAAAAAACAAGAACATGGTAGGGAATGGAGTGACTAAAAATAGGTATGTACAAATAGTGCAGGCTCTATCAACTCCAAATGTGTAATTAGCTCCACCTGATCCACTGACTACTTTACAAAGGGATCCTCCACGAAGGGAATTCAATAAATATAGATTCTTTAGCAAGTTTGGAGAGATTGTTGAGGTTGTGTTCCAAAATATCATATCAACTAATTTAATTATGTGTCCTATACCAAGGCCATTTCCTAAAGATCAACCCAAACCTGATTGGTATCAGGCAAATGAGTTTTACAATTTCCATCATGTCATTGTCTATGGTGCTTATCGATGTGTTAAATTATGACATCTCATTGAATATTTGATTGAAAGTGATGAAGTTAAATTGAAACTTGTTTGACAAAATAATAATTAAGATATGGGCATTTAAAAATATCCATTTCCTAGGCACAATTAACAACCAGTAAGAAAAAATCAAAACCAAGAACATAATCAACATCAACAAGCTCAAGGCCAAAATTATAATCAACATGATCATAATTAGGATCATAATACCCAAGCTAATAACCTAGGTTAAAATAACATTCCTTATGTTTAGAATAATATTGTAGGACATATTTATGTAAACCACATTATCACCATTACTATCAAAGTTCATGAACTATCCCATGCCTCTCAAAGTATTGGACCCCTTATTATAGGGTCAACACCCTCCTTTTTAGGTAACTCCATGTTAGGTACAAGTAATTCTATTACACCTTAGTTTCTATGGGTTACTATTTTTAGACTCCCTTCTTTTAATTATAATGTCTCCTTACCAACTTAAAATTGTGCCAATGTAATTAGACACCCATGAGTCACCATCTAAGGCCCTTTGCCTTTGTCTTCTAATTATAATGTCTCCTTACCAACTCTAGATTGTGAAATTACAACTAGATTCTCATGAGTGACCCTTCATGGACCTTTTCCCTCTTCCAATACTAGATCCAATGTGAACATTGTGCCCTCAGATCCGAAATTGAAAATTGTACCAGCTAAGGCTAAACCTTCTTATACTATTGTTGAAAAGATGTATAGTATCTCAGACCAATTAAGTAAAAACCCTATGCAAATTTATATTTTAGATCTTTTATGTATGTCTAAAGTCCACAAAACTATTTTTAAATACTTTCTCCAACAATATACTATTCCCTAAGATATTAAGTAACTCTAAACAATTTCAAACACTTATAGGACATTTGTCTCCATTTTGATAGGTTACATTTTATCAAAGAGACATGTCCACTCTTGGTCCTATCCATAAAAACCCCTTTTATATTGAGGTCATCATTGCAAACCATAAAATCAAATGGGTTATTATACATAATGGTTTAGGGATAAAAATAGTATCCCTCAAGTTGGTTAGGTTATACTAAAAAGAACATCTAGTCAGATATAATTACCATAAAGGCATATGATAATGTCAAAATGGAATCTATTGATACTATTTATTTTCTAATCATTTTTGGGTCTTTGTCCCATCATACCTTGTTACATATTATGGATATTGATTTGCCTTATAACATACTTCTTGGTCATCTTTGGATCCATAAAGTAAAAAATATCCCATCCACTTTACATTAGCACCTCAAGTTCTCCCATGATGGGATTGAAGTCACCATTTATATTGATCTACATCCCCACTAGTATTCCAAACACCTCAAGGTTGAATTTCATGTTAAGGTGTGGAGCTAAAAGCTTCAACTATTTACAAACACAAGGAAGGATGTTGAAGAACCAGAGCCACCAGTGTCGGCAGTATGATCGACATTGGTTAGATGCAGTGCAGAAGGAGACCGGCAATGGCAGGGAGTCAGCCGACATCGGCAGCACCAGACAAGTAGGGACCGGTGTTGGTCACCTGTGTATTTTTGGAACTGCTATTGATGAACAGTCAGTTAAGTGAAGCGAGTGTTTGCATGTCAAGCGACTAATTATAGTCACGAGCTGCGTGTCTAATTATTGTAACTAGAGTTCTATTTTTGTAAGCATGGGATCTTATTTAAAGACCCATAAGGCATGTATTGTAATTATTCTAAGGCAAGTAAAAAGCATTGAAGCTAGCAAGGTCAAGAAGATCTACAGGTGTAAGGTCAAGGAGATCAGCTGAAGCATTCAAGGAGGGATAATAACTCAGGGTTTAGAGTTGTTGTGTTGAGCAAGAGAGAGAGGGAAGAAGGTCTTGAGGTGTGGCAAGCCTTTGAGGTGGAGGAAGAAGTGGCATCTTCCTTATTGTATTTTCTTCTAGTAGTATTTAATACAAAGAGTGTGTATTGTCTCTCAAATTCTTTCCTATCTCAAGTTTCTAGCTACTTTATCATTCTAGTATAATTCTGTGTTTAATTGCATATAAGAAAGTAATCAATTGTGCTCTAACTGGTAGAGCTGTAGATCCCCTGACAAGTGGTATCAGAGCTACGGTTTACAGGAAGCAGGGTATTGTTTTTTGATTACAGGTCATTCACAGGGTTTTTTGATTGAGTGGGAGTTCAACAATGGCAAAAGAAAGTAGGCTATGAATGGAGAAGTTTAATGGCAAGAATTATCAACATTGGAGGATGCAGATTGAGGACTATTTGTATCAGAAGGATTTGTACTTATTGTTGGGTGGGGTTGCATGCAAGCCCATAGATATGAAGGATGAAGAATGGAACGTTCTTGATGGGAAGGCTCTAGGTTCCATAAGGTTGAGCCTTGCATCGTCTGTGATTTCTAGCTTATCACAGTGTAAGACAATGGAAGAGTTGATAAAGTCCTTGGTGAATTTATACGAAAAGGCCTTGGCTTCTAATAAGGTATATCTTATGAAGCAGCTATTTACTTTGCAAATGCAGGAAGGTGGATCGGTACATACTCATCTTAGTGATTTCCATGGTTTGGTAAACCAACTAGCTTCAGTCAATATTGTTTTTGATGATGAGGTAAAGGCTCTCTTGATTTTATGTTCTTTGCCTAAAAGTTAGGATGGTATGGTTATGGCAGTAAGTAATTCTGCATCTGCTTCTAAAATCTTAAAAGTTGATGATGTTGTGAGTGTGATCTTGAATGAGGAAATATGTAGGAGAAGCACAGGTGAATCATCAGGGAATGCTCTAAGTGTAGAAAGCAGGGAAAGGCAAAGGGAGAAGGTTGAGCAAGGGAAATCAAGGTCAAGAAGGAGATCCGAGTCCAAAGGTATTACCTGCTAGTTTTGTGGAAAGAAAGGACATACAAAGGAGTGTTGGTTGAGAGATAAAGAGAATCAACATGCAGGTATGGAAGAAGCAAAGGATGCAAATATTGTGATGCAGGATGCTCTCATACTTTCTTTGGATAGTTAGGTAGGATCATGGATTTTAGATTCTGGTTCATCTTTTCATGCATCCCCAAATAGAGATTTTTTCTATGAGTATGAACAGGGAGATTTTGGAGTGCTCTATTTAGGGGATGGTATGCCTTGTCAGATTGTTGGCAAAGGGAAAGTGCAGCTAAGATTGCAGATTGACAACACATGGGTGTTGAAAGAGGTCATGCATGTTCTAATTCTGAAGCAAAGTCTGATTTCTATAAGAAGGTTGGGAGATGAGGGATGCACAATAACCCTCACAACAGATTCTTGGAAGGTTACCAAGGGAGCACTTGTTCTAGCAAGAGGTAAGAAAGTAGACACTCTTTATCTATCTACTTGTATTATTGATTCTACTTCTGGTGTAGATTCGAAGATGTGGCCTAATAGGCTTGGTCACAAGAATAGGAAGGGAATGGAAGTTCTTGATTCAAAAGGTATGTGTTCAAATTCGGAAAGCATAGATACAGTTCATTGCAGAAAGAGGAAATTTGATGCTTTTGACAGGAACAAAGAAGCCTTGGTGTTTATGGAGGAGATGAAGGACAAAGATTAGTCACAGGGGTTGAATAAATCTGAGCAGGGTAGCATGGATAGAGGTTTGATCCAAGAAGAGCTCATGGATGAAAATTTTATCACTTACGGGAACACACAGACACTGATGTCGGTAGCTTGGCACCGACGTCAGTCATCCAGATACCGACATCGGTCATGTGCAGACCAGTAGGGTCGGTAGGTTAGACTGGAGAAGTCCGACGTTGGTCATAAGGATCGATGTTGGCAGGAGGGACACCAGCGTCGGCTAGGGAAACGACGTCGGTAGTCAGGATCAGTGCAGGGAACCGACATCGGTCAGGAGCAGACTGGGAGATGGCCTAGATCGGTCACTGGAACGGATGTTGGGTGAATTAATAAGTCTCAAACACCCATGTGGAGGTCAAGAAAGGTATGTGAACCTCATATTCGTTGTTCACCTTCTTTATATTGCTTACTGATAGTCATGAACTAGGAAGATGGAAGAAGCAATGCAGGTAGAATCCAGAAACAGTGGGAGCTTGGCATGGATGAGGAGTGTGAGTCCTTGGATAACCAAATAGGTATTTGTTGGTAGAGTTGTCAGCTGGAAGGAAGCACTGGATAAAGGGATGGATTCCCATTTTAGAGAAGAGAGTGGATGGACACATGAGACAGAAGGCTATGGTATATGGTCTTGATTGTGCTATAGAACAATGGAGGTTTGACCATTGTATTTTATCTTTACCAGGTTGGATAATATTAGCTACATTATCCTGTTACTGTATTGTGTTACTTGTTGCAGGGTTTCATATATAGGGATTTTTTTTTGAGCTAAGGGTAGAGTTGGTTCAGAAGTGTGTCATGGAGAATTTGGGAGCAGCAAAATTCTTGTGGCATAAGAGACAGGTATTGCATCATAGGTTTGCATGGTGGTTGGTCTTCAAGAGTGACATTGAAGAGGGATACAGAGCCTAAGGAACAAAATAGATGGCATATAGGTATAGGTACAAGTTGCAGCTGTTTATCTCCAAGTGGGAGATTGTTAAGGTGTGGAGCTAAAAGCTTCAACTATTTGCAGACATAAGGAAGGATGCTGAAGAACCAGAGCCACCGGCGTCAGCAGTATGACCGACATCGGTTAGATGCAGTGCAAAAGGAGACCGGTGAAGGCAGGGAGTCGGCCGACGTTGGCAGCACTAGACAAGCAGGGACCGGCGTCGATCACTTGTGTATTTTTAGAACTGCTGTTTACGAACAATCAGTTAAGTAAAGCGAGTGTTTGCATGTCAAGCGACTAATTATAGTCACGAGCTGCGTGTCTAATTATTGTAACTAGAGTTATATTTTTGTAAGCATGGGATCCTATTTAAAGACCCATAAGGCATGTATTGTAATTATTCTAAGGCAAGTAAAAAGCATTGAAGCTAGCAAGGTCAAGGAGATCTACAGGTGTAAGGTCAAGGAGATCAGCTGAAGCATTCAAGGAGGGATAATAACTCAGGGTTTAGAGTTGTTGTGTTGAGCAAGAGAGAGAGGGAAGAAGGTCTTGAGGTGTGGCAAGCCTTTGAGGTGGAGGAAGAAGTGGCATCTTCCTTATTATATTTTCTTCTAGTATTATTTAATACAAAGAGTGTGTATTATCTCTCAAATTCTTTGTTGTCTCAAGTTTCTAGCTACTTTATCATTCTGGTATAATTTCGTGTTTAATTGCGTATAAGAAAGTAATCAATTGTGCTCTAATTGGTAGAGCTGTAGATCCCCTGACATTTCATAATTATAACTATTGTCTTGGTTCTAAATTCATCATGAAAAAGAACAAGGGAATAGTTTCACATGTTCCTAAATCCAATTATATCAACCCAACTGACCTTAATTCCACTTTGGTTGATCCATTTCCTATAACTCTTACAAAATTCACTATAGATAACGCAGGAATTTCCACATATCATCTAAAAGATGCCTTCCATATTGTTAGGTTGCCCAAGTGTCCTAGATATTTTGGAAAACACAAACCTTCCCATATCCCTTGCATACCTGACATGATTTGGAAAAATAATAAAGATACACAAAAACCATTGATGGTATTCATACCTACGACTTCACCAAATCAGGATTAGGAAGCTTTGATTGAAGGAGACTAGTTATATTATGATGGCATTTCTAATTATTTTCATAATCTTAAATATTCTATCCATAATCATATTATGGATAACTTTAATTATATATAAAAAGGCCTTAAGACATGAGAGAAAGGAATCTTATAACCCTAATCATTTGGTAAACCTAACATGAATCAAGGTCTTATATTTATACCACCTAGGGGTGACCTCATGACTTTTGATAGTGACTCTTATGAATTGAATAACAACGAGACTCTTGGTAGTGACATAGTATCCCATTATAGTATTTACAATGAGCTTGTTGACACAAATTTATTTGACTCAAACTCTATTATAACTATCACACCCCATTTTTCCCTTTGATTTTACCATCCCTAACTCATTTATTGGGACTAGAAAAATAACGTCATATGCCTTGATGAATTCCAAAATGAGGAGTCTATTGCTGAGTACATGGGCCTCAAAGATTGATTGATAATTAGTGATAATAATTAAGGTTTTGACTTATTTTTGGACCATTATTCTTACTTTAGAGAGCAAGCAAACTTTCTTGGTCATGCAAAAGATAAAACATCGATATCCTCGAGTGAAACCTCTTTTAAGCACTCGTTGATTAGGGAAATAGTAAAACAAAAGACAAGACCTTGAGTGAAAACCTATTTTAGGTGCTCTTGGATGGGAAAGTTTATTCATATCTAAAGGAGGTATAAGGTCCATCAAGTCCTAGATCCATATCTAGTACAAGCATCACATCTAAATAAAAAAAGTATTTAGGCAGCTCACTCTTGACTTTCTAGAGATGTTTGCTAGTTGGCCATTACCTTAGCTGATAGATTTAGATTCATATCATTATCCAAATCTTTGAGAAGAACAACTAGATGCTGAAATAGAAGAAGAAGATTAGGACCAAACACTACCTACTATTCTAGAAGATAGTTCTACACTCCTTGTAGAAAACACTATTGAAGTGAACCTAATGACTTATGATAATCCCAAAATTGTTTATCTTGGATCCTCCTTCACTGACAAAGAGCATAACCACATTGCCATCATTTTGAGATATTTCATTGATATCTTTGCATGGGCTTACTCTAACATGTTAAGCTTAGACCCTAACTTGGTTGTGCATCAACCTGTTATCCATCCAAATGCTAAGCTAGTGAAACAAAAATTGAGGAAGATGCATCCACGCAATGTTCTTTTGATAAAATAAAAATTATTAGGAGCAAGCTTCATCATACCACTGGACTATTCTAAATGGATATCAAATATAGTTCTAGTTAGCAAAAATCCATAGGGTATATGTCTTTGTATTAATTTCATATATATCAATAAGGCATGCCCTAAATATGATTTTCCTCTAGCCAACATCAACATGATTATTGATTCTAATACTAGGTATGAGATGTTATCCCTCATGGATGGATTTTTAGGCTATAATCAGATCGAGATAGCTCTAGAATACCATCATGAAATTGCATTCACCACATAGTGGGGAATATTCTATTATCAAGTCATGCCATTTAGCTTGAGTAACATTGGAGACAATTATAAAAATGATATGACTATCATATTCCATGACATGATGCATGATATTATTAAATACTATGTTGATGACATCCTAGATAAATCAAGAACATGTACTAGACATCTTAATATTCTATGGAGAATATTTGAGAGACTTCATGAGTATAAGGTCTATCTAAATCTGAAAAAGTGTGTATTTGGCATCACTTCAAGAAAATTACTAGGGTTTATTGTGTCATAAAGAGGGATTAAAGTGGATCATGCCAAGGTCAAGGCCATTATATAAATTCCTCCACCTTTTAATCTCAAACAACTATGCAACCTGTAAGGAAAGATTCGATCCATTCATAGGTTCATTTCATAACTGGAAGATAATTTCTACCAATTTACACATATCTTGAAGAAAGGGGTAAAATTTCAATGGGATAAGGAGTGTCAATTAGCATTTGTGAAGTTCATAACATACTTGTCCAACCTGTCAGTCTTGAGACCACCAACACCTAGACTACCATTGCTTCTTTATATTTCAATGACTAAACATGCACTGGGACACTCTTGGCCCAATATGATGATTAGGGAAAGGAATATGCAATTTAATATTTAAGCCACATACTGGTAGTTTATGAGAATAATTATACACCTATTTATAAGGCATGTTTAGCTATGGTGTTCACCTCCCAAAAGTTGTGACACTATATGTTGAATAACAAAATTATTGTTATTGCTAAAGTATACCCCCTAAAATTTTTATTATCCAAAGTAGATCTCATAGGTCACATGGCCAAATGAGTTATACCCTTAAATTAATTTGATATTGAGTACCATAATCAAAAATCCATCAAGGGGTAGGTTATTATAGATCAACTTGTAGAAGCTCCTATTATAGATACTCAACCACTTAGATTTGATTTTCTAGATAATTCTAATATGACAATAGAAGAAGTACTACATGAACCTAAGTAATGAAAGTTATAATTTGATGGTTCCTTCACTTCTCATAGATCTAGGACTAGCATTTTTTTGTTTACACTATAAGGGGATCTGATTCCCAAGGCATTTCATATTAATTTTCATTTTACCAGTAATATGGCCATGTATGAAGCACTTATTATAGGACTTCATCTTATAGTTCAATGGGATATCCAACACTTAATGGTCTACAGGGATTCCTAATTTATTATTAATCAAATGGCAAATCAATATTAGACTAGAGATGATAAGCTTGTACCCTATAAGCATATTGTGGATAATCTTAATACTCACTTCAAAACCCTATAATTTGAATAAGTACCACAGTCTAACAATAGATTTTTTGATGCAGTGGAAATAATTGGGTCCATGGTAAAAATTGATAATAGTGCTAAAAAGTATCAATTTCTCATTGAAAATATTATATATCCTACTCATGTCTTGCCAAATTTAAAAAGTATGCACCATTGTTGGTCCTAATCCCCCACCTAAACTACCATGGTTTCAAGACATTTATAATTATTTTCAAAACCAAGTTTTTTCTCCTGACATTTCTAATAATTGTTAGAAACTTTTTCTTCATCACATAGCCCATTATACCCTCTTTGAAATCACTCTTTATTTTAAAGGTTATGATGGAATACTACTTTTTTTTATCTTTGGGAGAATCCAAGTTAGCACTTAAGGAGGTTCATGAAGGAATTTATGGGGGCTGCACCAATGATGTAGCCTTAGCTAAAATTCTCCTTAGAATAGGTTATTATTAGCCCAAAATGGAGAAAAATGCTTGTAATTATGTTAAGAAGTGCATTGTTTGCCAATAACATGATAATTTGATACATGTACCTTCCTTGCCATTATAGCCAATCACTACACCATGGCCATTTTATACATGGGGCCATGATATCATCAAGAAAATTAACCTCTCATCTTCTAATGACCATAAACATATTCTCATTACTACCAAATATTTTAATAATTGGATCAAGGCCATTCCTCCAACTTACATCATCAAGAAGCATATTTCCAAGTTCATATATTACCATATCATTTGTTGATATGGTATCCTAACCCATATTATATCTGATGATGATGGATCCTTTATAAATCAAGATGTTAAACCTCTTTGTGAAAAATTCAAAATAAAGCATAAGAAATCTAAACCATATAACCCATAATTAAATGATCAATCCAAGGTGTCAAACAAAACCATTATTTCCATACTGAAGAATATTGTCAATGACACTGGCCATAATTAACACTTGTAAATTTTTCATATCCTTTAGGCTTATCACACTAGTCATCGAACCCCTATAAGATCCACTCCATACTCCCTTATTTATGGTATAGAATCTATTATCCCAATTGAGATTGAGTTACCTTCACTACGAGTATCTTTGGAGAATATTGAAGATGATGAAGATTATAAAGTTTCCAAGTTGCAAGAGCTAGAACTACTTGATGGTAAGAATTTGAATACCTTAGAAAACTTTCAAGCCTATTAGAACAAATTGCATAGAAGCTATACTAAGCACATTCTCCCTTAAGAGTTTGAAAATAGTGATTTTGTCTTGAAATAGAATCAAAAGAATATTAATGTTAAATGCAATAAGAAGGTTAAGTTCCAAACCAATTGGCTTGGCCCATATATCATCATAGAAAATTATGGCTTGGGGTCATATCTTCTAGATACTCCAAGAGGTGAATAACTCCCATAGCCCATGGACATTATACATCTCAAGCAATTCTATGCTTGATAGCCTTTTGAACCATTATTTACAAGACCCCTTACTTGGGGGCAACTTGTGCTGAAGTTATATCTTGGACCATCCTATCTTGGACCATATTTATTTTGTCTCAACCTCCCCTAGACCATTCTCATGAGAACCATATTCTTTTACAACTCTAGGTCATTGAAACTCTGGACCATTGGCACTTTGGATTGTTTATATTCCACTTGAATCTTTTTATCCCACCTTGGACCATCCTATCTTAGACCATATTTGTTTTGTCTCATTTTATCTTAGACTTTTTTATTTAAAAAATATTCTTTTCATACCCTAGCTCATTGTAACCTAGACAATTCTATCCCTTAACTAATCATGATCCTGATTATGACTCATAAGAATTTTGGACACACTCAGTACTAGTTTTACAAATAATTTCAAACTAAATATTATTTGTTAGCTTCCTCTTATAGACAAGTGAACATGGATACATCAGTACATGGTTTTTGACTACTGCATAGTTCTTCATATTTATCTAGCACTGCATATTGTTCTATTATTTAGTAGGCATTATTGCCTTAATAGGATTGTAGGGGCTATTGTATTCAACTTTAGCTATTATTAGAACTCTTAATCATGGACATGAATCTCTTCGATTAGTTGGTTCCCTATGCCATTTTTTATATTCATAATCCCATTGTAATCAGCTTTATCTATTATTGGAAATTCTACTTGTGGATGTTCATCTCCTTGATTAGTTGGTTCACTATGCCATTATTTATATTCATGATCCTTGTTGCATTTGGTTTAGTTATTGTTTAAAATCTTACCTATGAAAATGCATCTCCTCAGCTAGGTAGTTCCATGGTCTTGTTAATATTTTTTTCTATTTCTTATCTCAAAAACATAAAAACATTAAAAACTAATCGATAAAAAAACAAAAACATTGTCTTGCACTTTTGTTTATTATGATCCCATGATCTTACCATTTTACGATCACTCATTTGAATGCTCTCACCATTTTATGATCCCATTTAATTACTTATTATACACATTGATCATGTTTTCTTATCATCACTTTTATTCTATCCCATTTCTTGGGAGAACTACATTTGGCCTAAATTTTATGTTGGTTCTCACATCCATAGAACTATGTAGGCATCATCCACTTATCTCACATATCTGGACTCAGCTCAGCCACCCCTATTTTGTTTTGTGTTGTTTACCTACCACTTGGGACTAAATTTATCTCTTTTGTTCTTGTTATGTTGTGTTAGTCTTATTATTTCTTCAATTAGGGGTCACACTATCACAGA
Organism: Torreya grandis; assembly: GCA_037957365.1. Taxonomy (NCBI): domain Eukaryota; kingdom Viridiplantae; phylum Streptophyta; class Pinopsida; order Cupressales; family Taxaceae; genus Torreya; species Torreya grandis. The sequence continues at coordinate 2,115,045 of JARHVA010000289.1, forward strand.
GAGTAACACCTCTATAACACGTGCACGAATAATTTGACTTTTTATTTACTTGCACTAACATCATGAGTAACTTTTATTTATGTGTATTTATTTTATTTTTATTGTTATTTTGTTGTGCGTTCTTGTATCTCCATTTATTTTGTTAATTTTTTGTTCATCTTTATCTTTTTATTATTTATTCTTTGTGTTTTGTTCTTTTGGTCTTTTATGTTACTATTTTGTCTTGTTATTTATTTTGTTTTCCAAGTACATCTTATTAACACCTATGGATCTTGATTATTCATATCTTGCTTTCAAGTTGTTTATTAAGTTATTCTTGCTTCACTTTTATACATTCTTGTTCCTACTTAAATAATAATTGTTCATATTTTGATTTTAAGTTAGGTTACATTTTTGTATTTATTATCTTTCTTATTATTTTTGTTTGTTTTTATTTAAATGTAAATAGTTGTAACTTTGGTATTGGTATTTTTTTATCATATCTTTAGTTATAAATATTCACATTTGAATCAACTATTTACAATCAAAATACACTGTTATTATAAGTCATTCATACTTATGATACATTATTTCATTTTGTTAGAGTAAACACCAAGTGATCTAAGTCCAAAATTTAAAGGCACTTTGAAGATAATTTCTAAATGCACCATACCTAACACCAAACTCTATGCAACATGTGCATATCTTGGAATACATTATGAGTCTAATTGAATAGTGGTCCATATTTGTTCTATTCTTCATTCCTCATTCCATTTTCTCCCACTTATGTTTGAACTACATTGGCTTGAGGTCCATCTAAACTATGTAGTATGTTCTTAGATAAATGGCATATCTCAGGTCATCTTATCCACCCTATTCTTCCAATCATCTCTTTCATCACTTTGTGCATCCTCATATGCCTAGTTTTTTTTATGGATTCTTCATTCATTAAACCCTCACATCTACATTTGCACTTGCTCGTATTTAATCTATGTAGTAGGTTATATCCTTGAGCTCTACTTGCCAATTTTCCCTACTGAGGCACAATATTTAGACCAATTATTGATCTTATCCACTTGTTGGGCAAAATTATTTATCAATGATCAAAATCAGACCTACTAGGGTAAAATCAATTTATTAACTGATCATATATACTCTATTGAGGCACATTATTAATTCATTAACCTCCTTTATCTAGAGAAATTATCCCATTTTTCTTCTAATTCCAAGCTCTACAACTTTTCCCCTTATTTTGGAAATTTTAAAGTGTGAAACTTAACTCGGTATCAATCATTCCCTAAGCCCATAAATTTTGCCCTCTTTTGGATATGTTAAAGTGTGCCACTTATATTTTAGGATTTCATCCTTCCCACTTCCCCCCATCTTGGGGCCCATTTTATTGCATTTTATTTTTGATCATTGAAAATTAATGCATGCAATAATTAGCTCATATGGATATACTAGCATCCATGGGTTAATTTCACTCTTGCTCTCTTTTTTTAGAGTCCATCCTTCTCTTTCATCCTCACATGTCCTTTTAAGGGAGCATCATGGATATTATCTTCCAACTTATTCTTGATAACTCTTTCATTCTTTGAAAATATGATGCTTTCACCGAATGTCTCACCATGCCTTTTTAAATAGGGTCAAAATGTAGACATCCAATTCCTATCACTATTGTGTTGAAATTGTCAATCTAAACAACATTATGTGAAAATGCACAATCTAGACCAAAATTACTAAAATACACTAAATGGTTCACTCTTATCACGTATATGTGCCAATTTAGGCTAATGTATTCCTAAATAGGGTACTGCATTTTATGTGATTATTATCTTTTCTCAAATCACGTCAATTCAAATTACAACCATGAAAAATGATGCTCTAAACCACTAAATTCTTCTAATTCAGAAGCACACATCACATGCATGTGTTATTTCATGTCTATAATGCTCTAATTTGGGTATTGATCCTTATGAAACTAACACCTTCTTTTAATTATACTCAAATTAAATTATGACTTGGTAAATTGACATTTTGACTAGTTTGATTAAATTGAGAAATAAATTATAAAGAATTGAATAAAATTAATTAAGCCCACTTAAATAAATCAAACCAAATCAAGAGCTTAAGTGAAAAATATATGGAAGTTATTTAAAATCTATTAATTATAAATTCATTAGTCAATTTTGCATCACCCTATGACATCATCATTGGGGTGACATCCATAAGCCACTAATAGAACAAATATCAAGTTTAGGCCCTCCCATGCCTCATTAATGTCATGTTATTCTAAATATTAATGAGGATATTTGTGTCTTGATCCTCTAAAATTAATTCATAACCACACATCTTGATCTCAATATATATAGTCATGATATTTTGATCATTTCCAAAAATCTATAAATAAGAGGGCCAATACCACCATTTTTAATTTTCATTCATCCAAACTTATTATGTATAAATTGTAATAGAAAAGATTCAACTATTTTCACACATTGATAAAACTCATGAGCCTAAAACATTGGGGCATTGAGAGATGATGGAGAAGAAATCCACTCATCATTGATAAAGACTTAAAGCACCAAATCAGGGGAAAATCACATTTTGAGGAATGCTCTTAGAGGAGGGACACTCTTGGAAAGGTTTGATAGTAGTATTCTTTCTTTTAATAGATCTCATAATTCATTTGTATAACCCTGTGAGGAATTAAGCTTAGTACATTATGTCATTTATACTTATTTGGGTTTTTCTATACTAACACATGAATTAACTTGCTTTGGATTCCTACTCTACATATACCAGTTGGTTATATCCTAGTTTATAAAAGGGTTTCAATAGGTAGATAATAGAACTCTTTACCCATAGTTGGATCATTACATAAAATATTAACTTTCACAATATTATTACAAGTAGACCAACTGAATTTAACATTGTCAATGCATGAGATTTAATCCATGTATTACATAAGCATGAGGTACATCTCTAGGCCTGATTTAATAATGGAAGAATAATCAGTCTTTAACAATGGTCCATGTCTACTCCAATATATTTTTAGGCCATTTTAAGGAGGGATAACCTCCTAACCCTTTTTCATCATTAATTTATTGCTCTATTCAACCCCAATCTTAACACTCCCAGCTCCAAGCATGTTTACATCAATATAAATGCAAGTATGCATATCTAAAATAAGGGTGCCATAACATAATGGAATGACTATGTAAAAACTTATAGTCATATTCCTATATCTTACCATGAAGACTCCCAGTCCCAAATATAGGTTTGGTAAGCATTCAAATGAAGCTAAGCATTTCATAATTACAAGCAAGAAATCACATCATAACATAGGCTTGTTGTTAGAATGGATAACATGAGGATACCTCACTTAGTTACTTACATCTAGTAGTCATGATAGGGTAAAGAAATATAACATCATTCCCAACATGTGAGGTATTAACATTCTTATATCATGATCTTCATGGGAGGGTTAAGCAATCTTCCACCATGTGTAATATGAGAAGGCTTAACAATCTACCACCATGAAAGGTATTGCTCATAGAAGATCACTTCATATTGTCACTATAGCTATAACACATTTTAACAAGAGAGATACAACATTCTAGTCAAAAAAGATAAATACAAGTATCTACAAGTCCCTTAAGTGGGTAAGAACTGCATGGAAGCTAATGAACATCCATGGAAAAGATAAGAAAATAGATAGAATAAACAAAGTGATCTTATTCATCATATAAAAATAAATCAATTAATTATAAATATAATTAATTTGATTTCAATGAAAATAAACTATAAACATGTATTTAGAATCCAACCTATTAACTCAAAGACCTCTAGGGCACTATCCTCTAGCAGTCTAAAGGCTCAGCTCTCTTAACCAAATCTTCCTAGAAACTATCCTTCATCTTCCTTCTCTCTTCTACTCAATATATCCCTTTTGAATTTTGTAAAAATTAAAAAATTCCCTCTAGTGGAAAGCTCCACTTATACATATAGGCATCGTAAAATCAACCAACCCCACCATTCACCAGCCCATGCCTTATTAAGGATTGTTCTCTTCCTTGTCCATAATGGTGCAAGTAATTTTGTGAACTTATGTATTTGATTCCTAGACTAACTCACATTTTTAATTGGTTTAATATGTATGTTATTAATGGAAAAATCTACCAATCAAACACTAGACATTCTAGACATTGGTCTACTCAAGCTGCAAGATCTTAAGGTGAGGAGACAATAAGTTTCATCAATGATAATTAAAATTCTCCCACCTATACAAAATTCTAAGGCTAAAAAGAGGTAAAATAACATCTAGACAATCAAATAATAGAATGATTCAAGGGGTCATTCTAGTTTTATGTCAAGGCTACTAGTGATATAACCATGTTTAGCATAGTCTCATTCCTTCATAGGCCCTTCCTTGTTCCTACACACTCAATGCACACATCAAACTCCTCTAACATAATAGCCTAAGCTAAAAAAATTAATCAAAATAGGGATGCTCAATCAATTATTAATATCCAACATACCAAATAATATAAGTATTCACATAGCATAATACACATGCATTTACCAATTTACAATCTTATAAAAAATGATTCAAACATCATTAAATCAACATATCTCATTGACATAATCAAATTCCATATTTTAACATGACAAAAATGAAATGCAAGAAGTTTAATTTCATAAGTAAATAAGACATTATTGATAATAGGTATTTATCATGGTATCAACACATGATAAGTATCCATAAATCCTTGCATGCCTCAATGAGACATGACTAATCAACATAAATTTAGAATCATAGTCATAGTAGTAATAATATTATATTCATTAAATTTCAAATATGAGCACTATAAAAAATAGGGGCCTTAAATCTATATTCTAGGCACATCCTCCAAGTGTCATCCTTATTCCTCACCATGACCACCTAGGAAGAATATTCATGTTGGTTGTGTCAGATGATTCTTACCTCCAACATCTCTTGTACCATATTTTCAATTTCACTCTTTTGGGAATAAGGATACATTTAGAGTTTTATGTTATGTGTTGTACTTATAGGAAGTAGTCTAATGGCATGATCATGCACTCAACTTGGTGGGACTCCTTTTAGCATGTCACCAATAACAAGATAATGGTAATCCAACATCAATTATAAATCAGGATGGGTAGACTCATTGGTTAGTTGAACCTATGTAAAAAACAAATGCATCCCAAATCCTTTGACACCTTTTTGAGAATATTCATCATCTAATGGGAACTAACTAGTTCTAGATATTTAGCTCATAATCCACATCATTCAAATGTCTTGACTTATAAATGGAAGCACATGAATAGTTCCTAAAAATTCATCTCAGTAGTGCCAAAAGTGGTGAGCCATTGCACTCCTAGAATAATTTCAACCCCTTCCATGGGAATAGAAAACATAGGATAATCTAAAAATTAGTCTCCCATATCAATATTAATACTATGGAATTTTTTAAAATAGTTTATGGTACCACCATCTATAATCATGACCTAAAATGCTAGAGTTGGGTAAGTGAAATAGTTTTAAAAAGTATCCAACTTATTGTTGATGAAGTTGTACATACTCCTATAGTTAATTAACATGGTCATTTTATTTATTAAATAATCCCACCACCTTAATATTTTAAGGATTACTAATACCTAAAAGTGCATGATAATAAATAGTAGGTTGGGAATCTTTAGATCTATCTTCAGGTTCATCCAAACTTAAACCTAAGGCCTTATCATCTTCATCATCTTCATTGGCACCTTCAATTTAAAATAGCTTATTTTTAGCACAATGATATCCTTTATTCCATTTTTTATCATAGATAAAACACAAATATTTTACACATTTATCTTCAATTTTCTAAGGGGTCAATTTGGTAGGTTAAAAAGTGATGGTGATCGAAAGGTGCATTCATGGATATTAGTGAAAGGTATTTATTTGATCATCTATTTTTCCTTTAACATGTGTGCCCTTGTGATGGCTTTAGATACTAAGCTAGACCTAAACATGTGAACCTCCATTTGGATTCTATCTTTGAGACCACCTAAAAATGGGTAAGTTAGATTTTATGTAGTGATCTCTACCACATGTAAGGAGACATTCTAAAATTAATTAATACAATATTTTATAGTCCCTATTTGGTACAACTTGTCTAGTTGGATGAATTATTTTTATGATACATTCTTGTGACAATGGAGCTACATCTCCTTGTAAAATATTGACCAAAAAACCAGGAGACACTTCTTTTTATTTTAAGCACACAACCATTGATATCAAATGAATTGCTCATGTTATAGATATAAAGAATCCATTATCACCTTTTGTGAACATGAAGTATAATTTATATCAAATAAGTTTTCAATTTGATTGATTCATGTGAGTGGACAATTACCATCAAACTTGTGTAAGTCCACTTTTGGAAGCATCAATTTTGGACCTAGATTGGAGATGTGATTATTTGAAGGAGGAGAACCAAATTGGAGTTGTGGGGGGATATTTTAAAAATACTAAGCCATAAAGTTGGATAATTTATTAGTTATTTATTTTATTTTATCCCACAAGACATTAAGGTCCCCCTCTCATCCCTATGATCCCCCCTTTAACCACATCAATATAATCTCTCTACATCATGCCATGTAACTTTGACTAAAATTGTTGAACCACTTATAACATCCACAGATCAAAAGTTCTAGACTCCATGTCATCCTTATGAGGATGTTTAATATTTTATTGGCCTTTCACACACATTCAAGTGTTAGTACTAATCATGGACAAATCCTAAGAGGATTTTAACCCCAAAAAAAAGTGTATTTGTAGATAATATTGGTACGATCACCTCACCAAGATGAATCCAACACTAATGTGTACAAGGGTGAAATTTTTTGGCCCAAACCAATAGGATATACCATTGTGATCATATTGCTAAGACAAATCTATTGACTACTAATTTTCAAAGGCTAAAACTTTTGCAAACTTTTTTTTACTATTTTTTCAAAAAACACTTTGAACAATACTACAGTGATGAAAAAATTAAATTATTTCTAGATCATAAGTTATGCTTTTTCAATCCTTCATCTGATAAGATATGTGCAACACTAGATCTAAATAAAAACCCACCATAGAAACATACTCAAACTAAAGCTCTGATATCACTTGTAATAAAATTACTTAGAAGTTCACATAATATAATATTATATCATAGAAATAAGAGTAGAATATATATATCCACAACAATAATTGATAGAAGATTAGAATTCTTGATAAATATAGTTGAACTACTTCAATGGAGAAACCTCCACAATAATGCAATAAGCTCAGACTTCACAATATGATGATCAAATACTAACTACTACCTCCTATATATACTCTACTTAGCCATGGTTATTCCATAGGCTGACCTTACTAAAAACATAAATTAATGTGACAAGATAATATAAGAGGTATGTAAGCCATAATTTGGCCACATATACCCATAATAAGAATAGATAAATAATAAGAATCCTTGATACATTTAATGATAAGCTTTCTAGCATACTAATCTTGTAATTCCATGACTGAAATATGCCATTTCATATACATATTGATACATCTAGGTCAGCCATTGGTGTTATCCTATTACAACTAAAAGATAACAATTTGAATTACCCAATCTACTTCTCTAGAAAAAATCTTATACTAACCAAGTGAAACTACACTACTAATAAGCATGAATCACTTTCCATGTTATGTGTGCTCCAAAATTTTTGGTAGTACTTGGTCAGACCCCATTTATGTTCTCCACAAATCATGATGCATTGAATTACCTTGTTAAAAATTTGGTCTTGCATGAAAACATTTGTATGTGTATTGTGTTATTTTAAGAGTTTCATTTTTTGATGGTCACTAAGCCAAGTAAGAATAATTATGGGTTATACCCCTTGTTAAGAATCACATAATAAGAAGAATAATAGAAAATTGAGGATATTATTCCTAATTCCAAACTATATAAGGTTTGAAATGTCCTTTAGGATTGAGCTGATATAGCATCATTATCATTTTGGGTGTTACCTTGAGTAATTGTAAAGCAAGGGGTAAAAATAAATTGGTGGTCTATGTTTCCCCATATCAACTCATTGGTGATGAATTACACAAGCTTTGGGGTGATGATTTTTTATGTCAATGTGTTTTGGATCATGAATGTGTGGAGGTTTTCATAGAAGGTCATGAAGTATTTTTGAATGGCCACTATGCAGGTGAGGCCATCATGCCCAAAATTATATTTTCTAGCCTTTGATGACCAACACTCTATAGGGATGCTAAGGAAAACATGAAAAGATGTAATATATGCTAATGGAATAGAAAATTAAATAATATGTATGAAAATATGTTTATCCCCATCACTGTTTAAGATCCATTTGAGAAATGGGCCATTAACTTCATTGAATCCATCTCCCCTATTACATGAAGGAATAGCACAAAATATATCATCATAGCCAAATATTACATCACAAGGTGGGTAAAATAAAATATAACAAAGAATGGAATAACCACCATAGTGATGTGCTTTTGTGGAAAACTATTATTAGTAGATATGTGTCCCCCTTCATCCTCACTAGCGATCAAAGTACACACTTCTTGAATGAAATGGTGTGCATGTTACTAGTTGATGATGAGTATAATCAAACCATGAATTAAACATGAGGAAAAAACATTCTCCTACAACCCAATATAGTCACCTGAGGGGTATCCATTTGATTTATTTATATTTCTACTTTCACTAATTTTCAACCTAGGGCGTGTATTTGGCATAATATCAGCACTATATATGCAACACTAGTATATTTCGAGGGTTAAGGTGATTAAAGGTTATGTATATGGAAACATACTTACATAAATTAAATGGCATGAAGTTAAATTATATTAAATAAATATAGAACTATCTTAGAAGCTTCCCATACTTTTTTTAATTAAATGTACATACACACACTATACTGAAATGTACACACACTTGTAAGAATGGAATGAAATAAAATATAAACACAATAAAAATAAACTATAAAATATATGGGAAACTAGACTTTTGAATCCATGTCAATGGGCACTACCTCAGTTGGACTAGAGATTGACTCCCCTCCTTGATCAAGACAAAACTTAAATAAAATCAATTCTTATTAATCCAATTGTATCATGAAATTAATTGTTATAGGTACCTTAGAATATGATTTCAATATTCACTCAGATAATAATATGATCTAACTAAACTAAACTTTACTTATTTCCTTACTAATAGACTATAACTTGTAGCTTATCTATTAAATAGATAAGGTAGTGATTTATTTATATCTACTAGTATCTAGATGTTATAAATATAAATCTATAGTTATTCCTAGATTACAACAATATTAAACACTAATAATAAGATTAGAAAGAGTATAATATGTTACAATAAAATTTAGGAAATAAAAATGCAATAATCAAATGAAAATTAATTTATTTCAAGTAGTTGTAATGCCCTCCAACCTATCAAACTACTTTCCACCTTTGGTTGAGTCAATAATAAGTGATTAGACAATTAGATTTGAAAATTCGGATGATGGGTTTTCACATCCACCTTGTTGAACTCGGGTCCCTAGATTTGAATTATGACTGATAGAAATGATCATGTATGCTATAAATTTTTATCCAAAAAATATTTCCTTAATAAGTTTGGATTCCAAGAATTCAAATTCAAATTTTATCCACCTTTTTGGAAATGTTTGTTGTCACATATGTCTTGATGGTCAAGAACTAGATGGAAAAAGAATTTCCTCTCTGGTAGACCTCTTGGGGTGGCCTCTGAGAAGAAACAACAAAGGTAGTTCATCCTTTGAGATTCACTTTATAACAACCTTTTTATACACTACTAGCTATGGGATCTTAAAACCCTTAACTCCAGACATCTAAATATCTCTAGTTTTTTGTTCCATTTTGGTCTTGGGACCTTTGCTTCTTTGTTCTATTATTTTTTTTTGGATTTTCAGCCCTAAGTTTGGCCTTTTAATCCTTTTATACTTCAATCTCATGGTTTTAGGTACCTTTAAAACCTAGTTTTACCCAATCAAATAAAAAAAATGATAAGTGGTTAGATAATGACAGTTGATCAGAATTAATAAATAGTCACATATATTAATTTTTATGGATGGCATAAAATTTTCTATGATTTGCACAATAATTATTATGAGTTGTTCCTAATTGCTACAGGTCATGCCCAAGTGTTAAGGGTTGTGTATAGAAAATATTACAGGTTATTATCAGGATAAATGGATATTCTCTCAATATTTTTGGGTATAAAAAACTTGGCAAGAAACATATTCTAAATTCTTCACTTTCTATTATAAATACCATAAACAATCAATTCATTAAATCATACTAGTTTAAATAAATATAAATAGTTTTAACCAAAACAATGTGTATATACATTAGTCAGATAATACATGCATATATCAACATAATACATGACAAAGGAGTGTGAATAAAAAACATAAGAAGTATTTTAGGAAAGATTAAGAAATAATATGAGGGACAATTTTGGGCCTTATCAACTAAGTTCATGATGGTGCACCATAATACTATTGTATACCATCCAGAGTCTAATGGGATAATAAAGGCCTTCAACAAAATTCTTGGAATGATCCTAACCTAATTTTTATGTGGGCCACAAGGATTTGGATGATCAGGTCTTCATAGTGCTTTGGGATTACTGAATAAATTACTAAATATTAAATAAATATATTCATTTTAGTTTTTTTTGGAAATATGATTATTTTTATAATGGATTTATTAGTTCCCTCTATAAGCATTACACATGCCAGAAGGCTAGTTGACAAGGATTCACTGGATGTGTGTCTAAAAGAGCTTATGAAACTAGAAGAGGAGAGCATCCTCATCAAGCAAAGCCAAGGAGTTGAGAAGGAAAGGTAAATTTCATGGCATGGTATACACATAAATGGATTATTTTTAAACATACATACATGTTAATGTATGATTGAGATATGAAAAACATCTAGGTAAGCTTCACATTCATTCGATGGGACCATATATAGTTCATGATATTCTAGAAAATAATGCATACAAATTATCCACCTTAGATGGAGAAACGATGTAGAAATTTCAATGGGATTAGGCTCAAGACATTCAATTTTTAATCTATAATGAGTTACTCAAATAATTCATATGCCAAGTTGTAACCCAAAAACATTTTTTGCTTACTAACTTTTCAGTAGTTTTTGCTTTTTTCAAAAAAGTTCCAAGTCTTTTTACATAAGTATGTTAGTGATAAAGTGGGTATCCTTATAATTCAAGTCAATTTATTTAATTTAAGGCTTTATTCAATATCCTTATTCCATAATCTAAGTAGTTTTGAGAGGGCATTATCTTGTTAATTGTCATGTAAAAGCCTTTAATTTCTTTTTATTGGTAATAAGAGAAAAAAATTATCAATTATTATGTTGTGTTAGTTTCAAAACCTAGAAGTAACATATGTTTATCAAGTCATGTGTATCATTTATTTCATGTTTACAAGTAAGATTCTATCAAAATATTCAAAGTCAATGGTCTCATGAATATACAATAATAAAGTATAAATGAAATGGGGTCTCTGTAAAACCATAGGTGCATGATAAAAAATGACTTGGTAAGGTAATTGATGTACTAAAAGACCAAGTGCATAATTAGTGTGGGTTAATATGAATAAAATATCACACTAGTAAGGGATCATTTGTGGGTGCACATGCAAATTATACCAAGTATCTAGATAAATGAGGTATTTGGGGCATGAGGGCATGAACAAGAGGGAAACTTGCCATGCCCAGGAACATAGGAAGGATAAAAAATTATAGGTCTCACATAATGGAATTAGTGTAAGGATGGAATCACTATGAAGAAAGACTAATGAATGGAAATGTCAATGGATGTACAATAAATGGAATGACAAGTTTTGTTATGGAAATTAATGTCAACATGCGATGTAAATCAACTTTTATATGTCATTTTCATCACTTTAGAATTTTATAAAATGATTAAACAATATAAAAAGTGCGTAGCACACCAAAACCCTTAAGAAATTAAAATTATAAATGAATTACAGGTTTTAATCAAATTTAAGATAAGACTTGGATTTAAAATAGGAACATGGATCAATTGTTAACTAAATTTGAGTGAAAGGATTGAAGGATAAGTGACTTGAGATGAAAATGGGTTTGTAAATAAAGTATCCACAAAGGTATATATATATATATTCAACTATGACTTGACCCATATCTATATATTGGGTGCCAATTGAACTATATATTATGTTATAGCCTAATAAAGTTTAGAACCAATGAGGGATATGGAATAATAGATCAGCCTAGGGTTTATTAAAAGGGATAGAGACCTAGAATGTTGCCAAAAAATAAATTAGACACAATGGTGGATACAAGCATAAAATGCATGTGCATTGTTTAAAAATAGGAGATGATTCATTCTTCATTGAGTAAGTTATCAAACCATAGTTGGAGGGGAGTGTAGAAGAGGCCCCAACAAAGATAGCAGAGATACAATTTCTTGACTTGATTTTACCCAATGAGGAGTGACCCTCTAAAATGGACCAAATTAGGATTGAAGATTATAACCATTGAATGTCCAAGAATGAGGCATATAATAATGATGATGTTGAATGCATGAGTTAAAATTTTCATGAAAAAGATAAGAATGTTGTTGTTTCCATATTTTGGTAATCTTCAAAAGCTAGTATAGTTCATCTTCTCTCACGTTCATGAAAACATGATCTCTTTCACAGGGTATGTTGGGTTATTTTCTATCTAGACCTTTCCCTAGGTGTATGTTGAAGTATCTAGTTCCCAATGAGCTGATGTGTTGGCATCTCATACAATACTATGTTCTTGCATGTTCATCTGAAACACACAACAAAAAACTAGTTCCTATGGGTTTTATCATGTGATAATATACTCGTCATATGTTGGTACTTGAACGTATACCTTAATCAATGACTAAATAGAAAATTAAATACACATATGTGGACCTAATTTTAGTTAAGTGAATAAATACAATTAAGATAGATATTGCCATGATATTTAGAGTACTCATTATACATGTTTATAAAACATAAATTTTATTTATTATATCTAAATGAGATCCATAAGTTACATAATAGATGAATTGGAAACTTAGTGATATAAACTAAATATAAATTACAATGCAATATCAAGATTACAATGATTTCTATGAATCTATTATTCACCAAAATAATTCATTATACAACAATGTTCAGTAACATTACAAATATCTACACATGGGTATTTATACTTGGTTCTCCCTAACCAAGTTATTATAATAATTATGACACTTATAGTCACTATCCGACGATCTCTAGTGAACTAAGAGTCATGGCAGCCATCTACATTGTTTTCCTATGAACTTGAGCCTTTATGCCCTTATATTATTATTCAGTGTTATATCCTTGTTACCAAGTGTCTATCTTCATGTGGGTCAGTGTCAAACTCATGTGTGATTGAATTTTGTTCTATCCTTGAGAATCACTCCTTAACCATTTCCCACTTCCTTCATGTTCCCTAAGTCTTTCACTAATATTCTGAGCCCTTCATTCTCAGGTTCTCCATTTTTTATGCCTCTATTTTGATTGTCTTCTTTTATTTTGATCTCTTGTGCCATGGTATTTCATACCATTATCTTTCCATTCCATGCTTGTTCTACACCATGATTGTTCCATGCCATTATCAAAATACTTAACCAAAATTTGGGGTAAAAAATCACTCCACACTATGATATTAGTCCATCTTAGAATAAGCACCAATTTCATCTTCAATAAAAAAAAATGGGACCAACCTATTTGATCTACTTTTTGACACCTTCCCAATGTGACTAGGTGTCAAATAGTTATTTTGTTATTTCCTTAATGGTCACTTTCAACTTTTTGGTCTCCTCAGGTTGGTAAGAATACTTATTTTCCTTATTGACCAATCATTCAAGGGATGTGGAGGCTTCTTTTTAAACCTCTTCGAGCATGGTGACCTCATCTATAACCTATCCTTAGAGTGACACAAAGTTGGAAGTTGTTTATTGTTGATGATCATTTATTATTTATTCCATAGTTTTAAAATCCTTAAATACCTTTACGTGCTTGGTAAAGTCTTTTATTTACAAGGAAAATTTAAAAAATTATTGATGTTGAAGATCTTTTGACTATATTTGAGCTTCTAAAATTTTACTGGGATGTGCCATCTCAAAAATTACATCTAGGATGGGAATCACTTCACTAATCTGGTATAAGGTGTACCTACACACTCCCACTACTTCAACAAATTGTTTAGCTTCCCATATTATTTCATTTCTTGGCATAGGGTGATCCTTACATCATTTCAATAGAAGGTCCACAGGGGTCTCCATCTTGTTAATATCCTCACCCTCTAAAGGGACTCCATCCATTAGTGTCAAGTCCTAACTCAGAATAGCCTTACATATATTTAATGTTTTAACCTTGGTTGATATCATGACTTATAGCTGGTGTTTTAGCTCAGCTATGTCTTATTTGAGTTTCTCCCAAGTGGTAACTTATTTATCAAACATTTCCACCACCATACCATTTTTTTATCTCACCACACATCATATTATGTAAGCACATTTTGTCATGCTACCTTAGAGGCTAGTTTTAAGAGTGTTGTGATATCTTGTAAAGGACAAAGCTGATGGGGATCAACCGAAAGGGTTGTGGGTAGAATAATTTCTTGCAATCTAATACAAGGCTATCAAGAGGCATCTCAAAATGGCATTCTTCATTATACATGTCAAGAAAAAATGACATCTCATGTCAGGTGTGAACAAAGGCATCTTATAAATCAAATTGGAAATATAAATAAAGCATATTTTTGGGGATGCCTATTTGGTATTGGGCATGAAGGTTGGTAGATACAACAGACACTTATGGTTTCACAATGTCAATTGGTTATATTCCTCTCATGGGATCCTACTCAAGTATCTCAACATTCATGTCCTACTCTAGAAATGTGGTGTGGATGTCAAAGCTATTTAATTTTTTTGCCTCAAATTCATCCCTCTTTTTATCAAGTAGATATTCAATCTCCATTTGTGCCTCGTCAAGGGTGGTCTCTTATTATGGCACTAAGGAGAGTGTCTTCTCTAAATTAGTCTCTACTTACTCTTCATCCATCCCCAAGGTCCCTTCTGGTACCTCTTCCATCTCTTCCTTATCACCATCCTTAGGCTCTTTTACTTGTTCAAAAGGAAAAATGTGTTGTTGGCATTGAGCCTTCCAATTGACTTGATAGTGTATCTCTTTTTGGTGAAGCCTCTAGTGGTCACACCTTTTATGGTGGTGTTTGGGTAGTCATTTTCTTTTTTTGAGGTTTTGTCTAAGAACTTATGTTGGCCTCATGTCTAGTATACTTTTGCTTCCTATATAGTGGTGGCACTAGGGGAAGCTTCTCTTTCTTGTTCTCTACACTTCTTGAAGCTTTCTTCTTAGGTTTCAAATATAAAAGAGATTATGAATTGAGTTCCCAACCAAAGTTGAATGAACCTTGATGTTAGTCTTGTTTGTCTCATACTTTTCTCTATATGGTTTCTTTTTAAGATATCCATACATTTTAAGGAGAGTGTGAGTCTTTGATTTAATTTTTTATTCTTCAAGTGTTATCAATTGTGCATTGTACATGTGTTTGATAGAGTTTACAAAGTACCACACCATGAAAGCATAAGATAACTTCAACCAATCATAAATCTCTCTAGATGGGGCCATCCTAATGTGTGTAATATAAAAGTGTTTCTTGATAGAAAATTTGTCTTTATCACCAACTTTTATAGGTAAGTCCTTTGGAATGCATCATTCATTCCCAAAGGATTCCTTCATTCCATCATACCATAACTTCATCTTAAGCTTATAATTTAGGGTAATATAGCCAAGGTAGGTGAATGCCTTGTATTTATCCATAGGGGACCTATTTTTAGGTAGGTACACCCACTTCATTTCCTCAAAGGTGTAATTAGGTACACCAATTTCATCAAAAACCATCATCAATAGGAATACTCCCCATGAGAACCTATGGTTAGGCATTTAATGAACCTTTTTTGTGTCCATTTTAATTTTATTGGAAAAATACATTACCTAGTTATACTTTAAGACCTCAGTGACTTGGTGAGCAACATATAGGTGGGCCATGTCCACCTCCTTCCATCTATCATTACTACCAACCTTTATCATGATAATATGTGTGGCTACTTAGAGGGTAGGATCCTGTAAGTTCTTTATATGCATGGTTTAGCCCTATTTTTGGTATTCTAACATTGTGGCTATCTTTTTTATTTTTTATGAGTCTTCTAAATCAAATTCAAGGTCTACATGAAATCACTACAACCCTAATATCTTGTTAATTATTTCAACCATGATTTTCATTTAGCACTCAAAAAGTAGATATAATCCTCATGCATGCATGAAAGTAGAAAATTAATTGCCTCTATAAGTTTTTCAAAATAGGGGAGATTAAAATTTTGGAAAAGCCTAATAGAGTCTAAGTCATTGAAGATATTAAATTCATAAACCAATTCACTCCTGGTGTTTTGGTGCTTGACTCTAGAATCATCTTATAGCTCAACCTTATTTCTAGGTTGTTAGTAGTTGTAATCAAATATAGTGCAAGTGGGCACATTATATACCCAATTTTTAACATGCATCACTATCTCTAGGTACTTCATCTCCTTGATTAATAAGGGTGGAGGTGGAGGTACTTGAGTTTTCTTCTTAGTTTAGTGTGTCATCCCTATTTCATCACCTTCCATGCACTTGAATTGTTATTCATATTTTTCCTCCCTAATTAATATTTTTTCCCCATCAAAACTTAGTTCTTATTTTGTAATGACTAGTAGTGGCTCGTTTCATTGGGCCTTTTTCTTAGTCCACATCACCCTTCATGGAGTCTAAAGTTGAGGTGCTCTCATCCAATGTTTCCAAATGAATACATTTTTGTTGATGTAGGTGTCTTAGCTCTCCTACTTTGATACCCATTAATGGTAGACATGACCTCTGCAACCTACATCTCAATAAATCCTCTACATTATTTTAGTTTAGCTAGATCTAGCTATTAGTTTAGATGAGAACACACTTTCAATGATCAATGAACAACTAGAAATTTGTACTATGTACTTGACTAGAATCACTTGGATTCATTTGTTCACTCTTTAGCTTTGTAAAATCACAATCATAGCAATGGTAAAATGTGAAAAGAACCACTTAATGTCTTTTTATAGGTTTGAGGTGGTAAATAGAATTCACTACCCCCTCCCTTTGACCATCACTTCTCATAATAAATATGTCCAATGGTATTTCCATGATGTAATGTTGGCATACTTTCCATTACCACTACCTCCTTATATTAATGGCATGTCTTATCCTTTATTTTTCTCGAATTGCATGATAGTTGTAAGAGAATTTATATATTTATACTAAGATAATATTCACACCAAATGAATAAATCATTATTTACCTATGTGAGCTTATGGTTACATACCACATATTATGTAGCCTTCATCCTTATACACCTTTAATTACATGCTTTTACATCTATGTGTATCTCAATAGATCATACCCCATCACTTACATGTAACACCCCTTACCCCAATTAATCATGTTTCATGATCCTCCATAAGAACATAAGTATAAAGCTATAAGTGAATATAAAATAATAACAAGGGTACACAACTATGACAACACTTTATTAAAAATAAGAAATTATAAACTAGTGGCATATGCCTTATTGGTACAATCAAGAAAGACTTAAGAAAAAATATGATTGCATCTAGCTACCATTGTAATGGCTAGGAATAAATTAGCCATCTAATAATTTTAAATGACATGTGTCAGTAGGATGAATAATGTGAATAATAAAGGGACCATCCCAGTGAACATGAATCTTCCTAGAGTGGCATGCAAACTTGGAGACGTAGAGTAAGACTTGCATTCCTGGTTTAAAAGTATTATGTTTGAGGTGGTGATCATGTCACGCCTTTTATTTGCATTTCTCCACATCTTGACTCTAATGAGAAACAAAATGAGCTTTATCCAATTGTAACAAGGCATATAGGCATTCTTTCAATGATGGTTCCTCATCTATCCATCCAACATACATAATACAAAGAGAGGGAACCAATAATTCTAATGAAAGAATGACCTCAGTTTCAAACACAAGATTAAATGATGTACTTTTATTGAGGCACTTATAAGTTGTCTAGTAGGCCCAAATAACTATAAACACCCAGTCATCCCAATTAGTACATCTAATATTACATATATTTGTGAGGTTTATGCCCAAGTTTTATTAAATGCCTTAATAGTGTCATTTTCCTCGGGATGATATGGTATGGACTTGTGATGGGCAATCATAAATCAGCGAATAATACTTGGGTAGTCTCATTGAGGAAGTGTGTATCATGGTTATTAGTAAAACTCAATGGATAGTTAAACCATGTAATACTATGTTCTCATATGAAGTGTCCTATATTTTTCATAGTGTAATCTCGTGTTGTCATAGCTTTAGCCTAATTGGTGAGATAATCAATTTTTTTAATAACATAGTGTGAACTAGTACACTATCTGGCTATGTTGATGGGGCCAATAAAGTCAATGGTCAATTTCTCAAAAGGTTCCTATAACAAAATAGGATGTAATGACATTGCATCCCAATTATTAGGTTTCTCCAAATGTTGACAAATATCACATTGACATGCATGCAGCTTTGCATCTTAGAAAAGTGTAGGACATCATAAATTGGCTAATAAAAGTTTGCACATAGTAGCCTTGCTAGCATGATGTTCTCTAGTAATACCTTCATGGACTTCATGGATCACATCAAGTTGCTTGTGTTTTATGACACATCATAAAAGGACTTCATCTCATCCAAGCTTATAGAGGTCACCTCTGATGAGATGGAATGGAGCAGTGTGAATGGTTAATTACTTCTTAGCCTACATACTCAAATGATCTAGAGTTTTACTAGTAGTTAAAAAGGTTGATATGTCCTCTAAATCCTTAGGAATACATAAGATGTAAAATATTTGTATGTCAAGTAGGTCATCCTTGATGGCACATGTTGGTTTACTAGAATCAATTCTTGAGAGATGGTTAGGATCATAGTTGGCCTTACTAAGCTTTACATGATGGAAAACTAGAATTCTTAGAATAACATGATACAGTGGAAAATGTGACCATACAAAATGCATTTATTAACTAGATACTTCAATTATTTATTGGTTATGAAGAACAAAAAAGGAGTTTCCAACACATATTATCATAATTTTTGTAGAGCATAAACCATATAGAGTGCCTCATGCTCCATGGTGGTATAGTTCCTCTTAGCCAGATTAAGCTTTCTAATTTCAAAGTAAATAGGGTGATCTAGATTACCCTCTTTAGGATATGAAAGTATCACACTAATGTCCATACCAGAAGCATCAACATAGACATAGAACATTTTGGTCCAATCAAGGAATTAGAGAATCAATGTAGTGATGAGTTTGTTTTTTAAGGCTACAAAAGCTTTTTGGCATGAGCAGGTCCAAATGAAGTGTTCATTACATTTTAAGAGCTCTTCTAATGGTGTTTCAATCCTTGTATATCCTTTAATAAATTTCATATAGTACCTAGTATGACCTATAAAGGCATGAACCTCTTGTTGGGTAGTTGGCACTGGTAGATGGAGGATGATGACATTCTTAAGGGGGTCCACTAAAAGTCCATCTTAGCATATAATGTGACCAAGGAGAATGTTGAACAGAGTGGAAAAAATATTCTTCAAGTTTAGAGAGATTTAAAGCATCTTAAAACACTCAAGCATAAGCTTGAGATTATAAAATTGATCATTCACCAAGTCATATACTATCTAATCATCCATATAAACCTAAAGAAACCTATGGATGAAGTCCTTAAAGGCTTGAATGGCTATTCTAGATAATATAGTGAGTGTGTTCTTTAACTTGAATTGCATGATGGTATACACAAAAGACCCCCACTCAGTGGAAAATTTATTCTTATGTCTATCCTCCTTGATGATCTGAACCTAGATTAAAATTGTAAATTTCGTACCCCACAACACCTTTAAGGATTTCTTTGGTGGAAGAAATTAGGAAGGGATAAGTAACACAAGATGCATTAAGTAACCTATAATCTACATAAATCCTGATGTACCCATCATTTTTATGCTTATCACCATGGGTCTAACCCACTCAGACTCATTGATAAGAGTAATAACTCTCACACGTAACATATTATCAATCTTTTCTTTAATATATGCATGTAAATTTAGATTCATTTTATAAGGTCATTTAGTAACTAAATGAGTGCATTCAACTAGCTTGATATGCATTTTACCCAATGACAAGTGAACACCCTTCATCTCACTATAGTTCCTAGGGAAGACATCTTGATATTCATTAAATAGCTTAAACACTTTGGAGATCTTAATATCAAACCAATAATTACCCATAGTATCATCTTTGGTGCATCATTTATGCCAATGTTTCTTTGTATGGTTTGAAGTGGTTATAAGTATAGGTATTGTGTATTAATAGTTTTGTCCTGAATAGTTATAGAACCATAGTCTATGGGTACATCCAAATGATTGTTCAATGGGTCAGGTAGATCAGATCCTTCACCTTTATCAACATGAAACATGATTTTTTGCTTACCTTTTCAAATTTCTTTGCATAGTACATAATTAAAGATAAGCTTTGGTATGGAGGAAGATTGCTCAATCATATCATTAAAAATGGTTAATTATTATTATGGCACACCATGTATGCTTCTTATATAGTCTTCAATAGGACTAGGGTCACCAATAATTAATTGACGTATTTCTTGTAGTGTAAGGTAAAAATCCATCCTGAGAGATAAATAAGATAATTTGGAGACCATATTATTCTTTAGTAAATTGTAAAAATAGGTACCTAGATGGTGATCTTCATGAACATACCAATATTTGGCCCAAGTGCATAAAGTGATTTAAAATGTATGAACCCATAGATATTATGGTAAGAAATATTCATTAGCTAACCACATTGCCTCACATGCCTCTAGGTGAGGTTCTGATGCTCAGACTCTACTATAGTTGATAGTACCTTGTACATGGTTATCATGATGAAATCAATGATGTAAGATATAATGTAATTGGCCTAAATGAAGGATACATCCATGATTAGTTCACCACCACCTATCAATGTGCCATTAATAATGTGAACAAGTGATCACACATGATCAATATTTGATTCATAATAGGCCTCTAATCACTAGATGAAGTCATGGACTTCCATTTTCCTATGAAACTATAGAGTTTCATCTAACCTTACAAATGGCATATCCAAATTTGGTCCTTGCATGAATTTTCTAGTGAAAATATCAAAAAACCTATGGTATTCATGGTATTGGCATATAATGTCTTCATGACTACTGATGGCACCACACACACTCCTAGTAAGGTCATAATCACCTTGTGCTCAAAAATCATAGGCATTACTCATATTATCAGAGAGTGATTGTGTGTCTATCCATCAAAAGATTATATTAAGGGTAAGATCATGATGCTCATTGCCTTGAATTATGATTTTTTATATGTGATTAATATCCTTGCTTGTGCTAATAGGTTCAATATACGAGGGGCATGTGCTTGATCCAATAGGATGATGACATGTTGATCATTATTTTCAAAGTTAATATATCTCTTCTTAAATATTAAATAGGATTTGTTAGCATAGCACCAAGGATGACCCAATAAGGCTAAAAAATCATCAGCGTTAGCCAATTTAAGAACTCCAAATTTAGCTTTGAAAGGTACCCCAAGGATATCTACAGTTGTATTTTAAAGAATGCCAATCAACAAAGTAAGGATCTTATTGGCCATAAACAATACATGAGGTGAGGGTTGTCAGGATGTGATAGCCATTTTTTTTCATACATCCTTTATGAGGACATTTATCTCAATTCTAGTGTCAACTAAAATGTCCCAGATTACCCTTCCATTAATGGTAACATTTACCAATATTTCTTTGTCCTCTTATAGGCTATGAGGAATAAGAATATCTTATCATCAAGCATGGTTTAATTGATGATCTTTAGTTATCCTTAGTGTCTAATGTTTAAGATAATTTCTTAAATTTGGGATAATATCCTCATCCAACATGTGCTTGTAAGACTCTTGGAAGTCATCCTATGCCATGTCTTAATGTTTTGTGGCATTCTACATATCAACACATTAGGCAAAATTACAGTCCTTAAGAAATTGAATTTACCCTTGTAATTCCCATACCAAAGTCATATTTTATTGGATCACTTATTTTTATTGTTGAGCATTAAGATACCTAGTTGTACAAATCTCTTTATGTTGTACCTTCTTAATTGGTGGAATGGATGTAGATTGGGACAATCCACTATTTTATGTTATAATGTTAACCTGTTAGGCCATCTAACTGCTAAAGCATGGTTTCCAGTGTGGATTATTAATGTGTATCATACTGAAACCCTTTTCATTTCCTTATTTTATGATGGTCATGTAAAAATCAAGACATTCCTCCAATTGGTGCTCATTTTTACAAAAATCACATGTTGGATAGACCAAGCAATATCACTAGTAGTGATCCAAAGAGCCATATTTATAGTACTTTCATGGTAGAAAACATCCACCTCCTTATCCTTGGCCTCATCCAAGATACCCACCATTCTCTTAAGTGTTTGAAATAGGATATTAACACATACCACACATGTGCACCTCATGAATATCATTGATGAGACAATAATCATTAGTGTCATGGGTATATACATCAAATATATTGCAGTATTCAAACACTTTAGATTGTATGACCATTTTTAATAAATTACAAGAGTGAACATTGTGCTCTTCACAGAAAATTTCATAGGACTACTTTAATACATCATGGATCTTATTATGAGGATAATTATTTTTATTATAACCCCTATACTCACAATCAATACACCATATGTTACTATGAGTGTCATGAGCATTGTTTGTAGTCATATTTTCTAAATGCGATGCCATTGAATCTATTTGAGCTTCCATAAAAGGATTGATTTCAATATTAATTCTTCCAATATCTTTAGCATAGAGGGTATCTTATAAGGCCTTGCAAAAGTTGGTAAAGGTTTTTTAAGATAATTTCCATCTAAAAGGTAGATATAATCCTCCCACAAACCACTAAGCATGTTAAGCGGCATTTATTTCAAATGAAATCTTAGATAGGAGTGCCTTAAATCATGCATTTTACTTGTGTAAATTTTTAGTTAGCTCTTATTTTATATCCTTCATCATAACAATACTTTGTTGTTTAAACTCTATAATATCAAACTCTTAGAGAAATACAATCTTAAGTTGGTCATAATCAACTATTGCTTATTGAGGATCATATTTCCATTACCATGTGTGTGCTCTTTTGATAAGTACAGTTGTAAATTATGTTATTTTTTACTTAGAGGAGGTTATGCCATGTGTTCTCTATATAATTTCACACTTATGAAAATGCTCCATGATGTTCTCCATGCCTGGATATTTTGGTGAATGAAGCATCATTTCATAATACAAAATAGGTGTTTGACGTGCTTGAAATGATGGCTGCTAAGAACTTCCAAGTCCTCATGTTCTTAGGGGAAATTCCACCACTTTCTCCTATGCCACCTCTAGTAGAAAAAAAAACACGTGAGATGTTAGGTATTGTAGTAGGTTAATTCACTATATTTGAATAAGTACTTTTCCCACTACTTAGGCTGGGTCCACTAGGCATACCAAGTTGGGCCATGAAACTATCTTGAAAATGAAAAGAAAGTGTTAATACACTATGGTATAAAACTTATTTAAGTATATGTTTTTTTATAGGGTAGATCTCTAACTCTACGCTATCTATATCCCAATTGTGTATGATTAATTCACCTAACTTAAAAGCATGAGCTTTCATTAAGGTTGGGTAATTGGGTTGGTTTAATTTGGGTTCTTTAATCTCCACTACCTAGCTAGTTTCTCCCACATATACTAAATTTGGAGTTGGTTATAGTCTAAAAATTAGAGTCCTTGTGTTCTTCCATGTCCCTATGGATCTTAATATCACTTCTTGAGTCCTTTCATCCCCTTATTATTTCACTTCCACCTATAATCCCTCACCGAGCTTCATCATATTTATGCTTTTATAACTCCCACTGACTTTCTACCATTTTGAACCAAACATCCTTTACAAACACCCACGCATTCCCCTCCCAACCATGTTGCTCATACAAGGATGAGTTTATCCCTCCATAGGTAAAACTTCAAGTCTAGGGTCAATAAATAACTTATTCACTTCCAGTGGGAAATCCCTGATATACCAACCATATGGTTCTCAAAAAAACTAGAACTTTGTTTCTTCTAGATAAGAATAATTGGTTATAATGTACTCCAAGATGTTGATATTCAACACCCCTCTCCACCAAATATTAATATCTCATGTCCATGGCACTCCCAAGTGTGTTAAGTCCCTCTAACACTCTATAATATAAGTCATCCATCCAAAATTTATTGACCAATATTGAGCATAAGCCATGAGCCAAGTATGAAAATAAATAGGGACTTCCACAAATAAAGTTTCATATAAGGAACTATAGATATTTTTTTCAACCCATGCATATGCAAAAACTCTTGATTCAAGATATAAAACTACAAAGCTATCTTAAAAATTGGTAAGCCATCACTCAATATTTTCAAAGATAACCACTTGAGCATTTTCCATCACTATGCAAAAAGTGTTATGGGTCCTAGTAATGAAACCAAAATGTTGGGTTATTTTCTATCTAGACCTTTCCCTAGGCATGTGCTAAAGTAACTAGTTCCCCACAAAATGACGTGCTAGCTATGTTCTTGCACACTCACCCAACTCATGCAACATGAAATTGGTTCCCATGGGTTTTGTCATGTAGTAATATACTCATCATATATTGGTTTTTGAACATATACCTTAATCAATGACTAAATAGAAAAAGAAATACACAAATGTCGACCTAATTTTAGTTAAGTGAATAAACACAAATAAGATAAAGATTTCAATGATATTCATATTACTCATTTCACATGTTTAGATAACATAGATTCTATTCATTATATCCTAATTAGATCCATAAGTTACATAACATATGAATTGACAACTTGGTGATATAAACTAACTATAAGTTTCAGTGCAATATCAAGATTATAATGATTTATGTGATTCTACTATTTACCACAATCAATCATTATACAACAATATTTAGTAGCATCACAAATCTTTACATAGGGGTATTTATACTCGGTTCTCCCTGACCAAGTTGTTATAATAATTATGACACTTCTAGTGACTAGCCAATGATCTATAGTGAACAGATAGTCATAATAGCCATCTACTTTGTTTTCCTATAAACCCAAGCTTTTGTGCCCTTATATTCTCATTCAGTGTTGGATCGTCATTGACAAGTGTCTATCCTCATGTGGGTTGGTGCCAAAATCATGTGATTGAAATCTATTCCATCCTTTATAATTATTCCTTAACTATTTCCCACTTCCTTTGTGCTCTCCAAGTCTTTTGTTAATATTTCAAGCCCTTCACTCTTGATTTCTCCATTTTTTATGCCTCCCCTCTGACAGGGTATTCTTTCACTATGATCTCTTGTACCATGGTCTTTTGCACCATGTTCCTTCCATTCCATGCTTGTTTTGTGCCATTACCAAAATACTTAGCCAAAATTTGGGGTCCAATAAGGTACAAGATAAATATATTTCCCCATATTAACGAAATTGCCTTACACAAGGGAGGATTTCAAATACATTCTAAGGAAGTAAAAAAGGTCACTAAAATATTGAACTATAAGAAAGATAAGCTCACTTGGAGGAGTGGGCCACCTATGCAGTGGCACACCAAGTCAACACAAAGTACCATTTGGATATCAATATTGATGTTATGTTATACATAGAATGGATGATGATAACATATAATTCAACATCAAAAATTCATTTGTGTTGATATAATCAAGAGCATTTACCATAAAGATATTGACTTGGCCATTTAGTTAGGGTGTAATTCTTAGTTTGTTAGTACTTGATAAAATTGGAATACCATATGTTATAGTTCTAACCATTATGGGAAGACTCATTAAAAAGGACATATGACAATGACATGTGCCCTAGATTGTATAATAAATCTTAATAGATAAAACTAGATTGATGGTGAAATAACATGATGGTAGCATTTAAATATGAATGGTGCATTCCATGAGGAATTCCATAAGCATATGGCACTTATGATAAAAATTTTAGTTTTGAGGCACCAATATCTCAAAAGGATATGATTGTAAAATAGTAATATGTTGGGATGGATAAAGTTTCCATAAAATTTATAGGCACATTATTTTGATATCATAGTGAAGAGAGTGCACAATACATGACATAAGCAAATAAATGCTAAAAATATTGATGAAGATTATTGTTGCTTAAGGCATTTTTGAAATATCCCAATAAGGCAGAGTTGGATGAAGATAGTGATTTTGATGATGAATCAACATTGATTAACCCTATTCTTGTGAAAATGGTTGTAAAGGATTGAGACCACCACATTTTTCACATCTCATACACCATGAAGCCTAGGAAGCATAGAGGAGAGCATGGTACTCGACTAGTTCAAGCATGAGTGTAAATGGAAGAAAAGAACCCTTTAAATAATTCATCAGTATATGTCAAGAGAGATTAAATACCACCCCTCATAATAAAAAATAATAAATTTATGTGTGTGGAAGATCCATTAAACATAACATCCTCAATTAGGGCAACAAGAGATTCACAAGGTAAGAAATGTGTAGTACCTGAGGTAGAGATGCAAGTTGATACAAAGCACTGAGTGCATAGATTTAACACAATCAATGGATGATGATGACATTAGTGATAATTTTCACTCTCTAATTTTAGACAACCATTTATGCCTTTGAATAAGTCACCACTTAAGTATCCTATGGCCCCATAACCTATATTGGAAATAGTAAGGCCTCCAAAGGCTCCCACATAAATAGATAATGTCACATCCATACCACCCAAAAATGATACCATGTCCACAATAACACAACTGACATAATATCTAATGGATAACATGTTAAAATATCATCAGGCATGATTTTTGAGGTGCATATAATTTTAAAGGAACATCAATAGAATAAATAGCATTGGATGATGATCCCATTGGTGAGGAAATCACACAACAAGATGATGTCATGTTAGCCAATGAGATAAACATGCTATAACATAAAATGGGGTTGAATATTTTGAATAATGTTGGCCAATGGAATGATGAAGCTAGGGAAAAGGATGAAATAACAAGATAAGAAATGTATAAATAAAAATAAAAATAAGTACATGATGCTTAAATATCGCAACATGAGAAAACTAAGGATGGTGCATAAAAATTAGGCAATCCACATGACTCGAGGTATATATCTTCAACATTATAATCCATATTAAATTACATTCTAATAGAGGAAGACAACACTATATAGGAAGAGAATACAATAATGGAAAAGGTCCAAAATACCAAACCTAATGATTTTTTTTTTTTTATGGAGCTCACTACTTGAGTAGAGCACTTCAAAATAAATGTGCAGACATATGTTATTCATTTTTTTAATGCATTTATCCTAGCCTTCATTCAAAACATTAAATACTTATATGTGGTTAAAGGAGCCATATAATAATGATGGAGAAAAGGAAATTGTGCACATGGACCCAACTTAAATGATGAAAGTTTAATAAAGGTGTGTACTAGTAATATTGGCTTTAGATGTCATGTCAAAATGTTTTAAATAACGAAACTACAATAAATAAAAGAAAAAATTAGAAGAAACTAACAAGAATCATGTATCAACAAACTTGAAACTATAAATTATGGAGATGAATTTTTTTAACTCTACATGAAGATCACCTAGGGAGAACCAAACTTGATGGATGGATTTGACATTAAAGGGATAAATGAGATTGACTAGTTGGTATTTAAGGTCAACCAATTATTAATAAGGGAAAGACCACTAGCACTAAAGAAGGAGGACATGAAAAATAAAATGCAGAAAAAAGGAAATTAATAAGTAATTGAAAATTTGTGATAATATGTTAACCAAGCTCTAGGATAAATTAAGACTATGAAATCATGTGTTTCAAAGGTTCACATGCCAAAATGAGGTAATTAATGCACCATTATTGGAGGATCAGACAAAACAAAAAGAGCTAAAGATGAAATTCTTCCAAAAAAAGAATATGGAAAAGAAGAGTAAAGTATTTAAGGACATAAATTAGCTAGGAGAGAAAATTGATAAAAAACACTAGCAATTAGAGAAAGGTTTTAGATTCCTTTAGCTAAATTCTATGGACAAAGAAACATTAGTGCACAAAATATATGAAGGGGTTGACTTAGAAATATAAGGAGCTAAGTACAAGGTGCAAGAAAGTAAATACTATCCACTTGCATCAATATTTTTTTCTTGAAAATGCCTAATAAGGTACAAATAATTTAGGCCACACTCACAAGATAGGCTTATTTGAGGATAACATATATAAGGACAAACTATAATTTTTGTAAGAATGGTTCACGATTAAAATATTTTTCTTGGATGGATAATAAGGGTAGTGTGGGTTGTGTTTACCTCCAATTTCAATAAAGTATAAGAATGTGCATTATTTTTTGAAGACATAAAAGACCCACACATTTTTAAATAGTAATGCATAGAATCATTAAGCACAATAAATAATAAGACTAGATGAAATCCCAAATTTGATCAAGTCTAATAGAGTGCCAGCAGCTTCTATAGTGCACAAGGAACTATTTCTGCATATATACCAATAAACCTAAGATCACTTAGATTGGAAGGACCTACCAAGTTTCAACATGTGTCGATGAATGAAGTTTAGTCAGCACAAAACATGGAGCATAGTTAATGGGAAAGAAGTTACATGAACCACATAGTGAAATATGAGGAACACCAATCTAGGGCATTGGCAAGTAGAATGAGTCTTCAATCAAGTTAACAATAATAAGGTAAGTTATTACATGAATATGTCTTGATCAGTTCTAGTGTAATATGGCATAAATATAGAATTATGTTAGTCAAATAAATTCATTGTAAAGTAGTTAAACCTTGCTATATTTAGAAATTATTATGCATTTTTAGGGTCATATATTTATTTTATGAAACTATAAGGTAATGGATTAACCATATAAAATCCCACTTAACTTCATAATTCAGGTTTTTGATGTTACTATTGTTGATTATGTCAAATTTCATGCTTTCAAAGTTATTTATGTTGAAATTATTATGATTATTGATTTGGTTCTCTGGTGTATACGTATATTATTGAGTATTAATGCAAAGAGGCTAAATATTTATAAAATAGTTTTTATCATCATCTATGTTGGTATATTGAGTTAATGATATGTTTATGATAGTGTTTATATTTGGAATTATTTCATAACTTGTATTCCATGATTAATATGTTCAAGTTTTGGCTCACACCTAAGTTTTAGGAGTAAACAAGGTTCATGGTATGTCATCTTTTGCAACTAAGCCAACTACACCTTAGTTGTCTCTTTCTTTTCACCTTAAATGAGCACATAAGGTTGATTGTATGATAGTATATATTATTGGGTATCACTTATTAGGGTAACCACATTGATTTAAACATGATGTTTGGCTCATAATAAAATACCCCAACAATAAGTTTATTTAAGAGACAAGGATCTTGGAAGACTTCCATAAAAACATTAAGTTGTCAATAAAGTTCATCAACTAAGAATGATATATTGTTAATCAAGTAGATATTAGTCAAAGAATAGTAATCTAAAATAGATTTTATTTTATCATAATGATCCTATCTTCCAAAAATAACCCTCACCACTAGAATTTGGACATGAACATTTTTGGGGGATACCTTATAAACTATCCAAGTATAGCTCACATAGATTTTTTATTAGATGGGGTAAAATATGTTAGTTTTATAGGGCTCTAAAAACCATGAGTTAAATACATTAAAATCCATGGTAAAAAAATAAAGTCACATAGGCTGTGAAACAAAAGACTTCAACTAATCCAAAGCAAAACTACCAAGAAGACAAAAAATATGACAAAATAAATATATCATATAGAACCCTAAACAAAAACTGAATATTCCTCATAGCTATAATTCTCCTATGATGAAGCTTATGTTGTCTCCTTAATCTTCTCTAACAATAATTCTTGATTAATTTTGCCTTGGGTACATTTGCAGGGGGCTATTTGGATTTATTTTGAGGGATCCTAATGATCCTTTTAACTTTTGGAGTAGGTTGGATGTATTTATTATCCTCCTATTTTGGTTCACATATATTATTTCAACAATCATATAGTGAAAAATGTTAGATAATTAATTGGAAAATACCTCATGAAATCTAACATAAAAAGGAAAAGGAGACAAAACTCCCTCACTATTTTTCTTATTTTGTGCCCAGAATCTATCTTGAAATATTCTCCTCCTTTTTGATAGAATTTTAAGAATGGGTTCATAGATTCCATGAAATCTTAGTGTTTATATCTACCATGTATGAATATAATCCATCTAAACTTAGTGGTTACCACTATCATTATCATGCCTCATGCCTCTACATATAAATATACCCCAAAAATATCGAAACATAAAAAAATCCAATTTTATCATCTATTGGTATTCAATGGTAATAAGAATTCTCATTTCATGTTAAAAAATGTTTATAAAAACCTCATGATCATATTAGAAGCCACTAAACTGAATGAAATAAATATAGGGAGAAGTGGTTAGCTATTGATACATTCACCAAAAAAACTTTCTCACATGTATGATTGTATTTCAAGGGAGCAATGATGTGGCACTAAACTTTGCCAAATATTATAATGTCATTACTAGGAAGTGGATTCTTGTATATGGAATATAGTTGGTGGTGTTATATTTTACAACACATCAATTATAAAAGGAGATCATAATTGTAGTAGCAGGAGAGAATTTTTACATTATGGATAAGTTATATAGCATGCACTATATGTAGCTAAATATATTTTGGAATATAATGAGGTGTAAAATAAGTGGAAACATATCAAATTTATTGTCAGATCTTATAATATAAACATACAAAGTAGTGTTTGATAGCCTACTATTCAAAAAAGGTAGTAATTTGTCTCTAAATGAATGAGGTCATTAAATAAATGACTAGAGGCCATGTGTCTTAGTTAGAAGCACCTAAATTAGACAACTAGAAAATATAAAAGTTTTTAGATCTTGTATAAATGACTACAAGGTTTATTATTATTTGAACATTATCCCCACTATTAGATGGAATCTACAATGAGTCTCATAGATGGATGGAGGCATAATTATTGGTTGTACCCTCAAATTCACCCCTTATATGTCAAAATTTATTTATGGCAGCAAAGGATGAAATAAATTATGTACCTTGATTTGATAAAATTAAATCTCCTTTTATTATATATTGAGTCCATAATTATCAGGATTTTTAGATCATCCTGACATTTTGATAGTTTGGAGTTGCATTCATATTTTAAAAATAATCCAAAAGAGTTTAATCTTTTTAAAATCGGCATGACTCCTCTAAATATTAGGTGGTGTTCAAGATAGGTATCATATGTCTCAATTTAAATAAACCTTTTTGAATCATTTGTCACAAGAAAAATTTAAAAATAAAAATGAGAGTAAGGACATATAGAAAGACTAGTATTCACCTTATTCCTTGTCTAGACGAGGACTACAATCTTTATTATATAAAAAAAGAATCAAGTAATTTTAAAATAATTAATGACATAATCACTAAATTTTTCCACCCTAAATATGGAATAATATTATGACCCAAAGAAAAAACATTAATTCATGAACTTCATAACATGACCCTATATATCCCTATTATATTGATCTCCTTTTATTTTTGCCACCATGTCTAATGGATAAAAGATTATGAATTTTGTATTCATCCAAGTAATAATCCTAATGAGTAAGTAGAATTTTAGTGTGTAGAGACACTCCCTTGTATACAACCAACTTTATCATTATAATATTTTAAGGTACTACTTTATGTAAATAATTAAAGCATGTGCACACGATAAATTTTGTGAAGGTCAAGACATTATATATCTAATGTATTGTCTTCCATGACCGCACGTCATCAATTTAGAATGGATAAAGGATGATGAAATCAAGGTTTTTGTCTTGTCATTAATCTTTTTTGATCATGTGGTGCAGATTAAAGGAGTAAATCTTACCCAAACCACAAAATTAATTGAATGTTGGGGCCCACCTTTCTCCAAATAAATCATTTCAAGACACATGAGGTTTATAAAAGATAATACGATTGGATGACCAAGATTGTCTTAAATATTCCCATCCATATATAAGTGGATCAATTAAAATAATTGATATTTCAATTGGGATTAAATGGCTAAAGTGGTAAAGACCTATGCAATCCTAATGTGTGAGGAATGCCTTTCCTGTGGGAAATGTGTATATAACCAATGTAATTTCTTAATTCTTGTGAGAAATATATATTTTGTGTTCATCTCTATGGTATGAATTATAGCTTTATCATTTGTAATTTGAATATTAATTTCTATTTATCCTCTAGGTAAATCAAAATTATGTATATGTTTTAGGCATTCAAATAAATTTTTTGTAGTTTAATTTTATTTTTATTTTTTTGGTTAGTCCTTTGTTTGAAATTGTGTGTGGATTGTTAAGTCTACAATCATTTTCTTATAGTGTTAAATATCTTACTTATTGCATATTATAAATTATGTTATGAGACATTACGATAAATATTATATATAATTTGTGTGCTTTTATTATGTTGAATAATGTATAGGGTCATATTATCTTGATGCATCACATTTGTGGTTTATGCATTTTATTTCCTTTTCACTCTCTTTTTTCCTTTTAGTAAAGTATGAGGATAATATTATTATAGAAAGAATTTATCTTGCATTATGATAGGAAGAAGTTGTCTTTTGATATAGTTTGTTTTGATCTAACCACTATTAAGGTTTTATATTTGGATTATTGAATTATGGGTGCAATATTCACATAAAGTTAGGAAAATCAAAGTGATCAAACTCAACACAATGGATAAAAAATGGGTCATGTCTTTTTATCTCATTATGAGCTCACTTGATCATACCTGGAATATTTTTGGTACATCTTAGGGCATTATAATAACTATGGTTGATATGGTGAAGGCCCAATCATTCATTATCACTACACATTAAAAATAAATTAATTAATAAATCTGAACATATTAATTCGAAAAATAAATCTCAAAATTTTAACTCACTCACCTCAATCTATTTATTTTCAATCTATGTCTCATGTCTATCAAATCGAATAAACCATGATAGGTTCTTCCTCTATGACTTCCACATTAGCCTCCTATTTAAATACTACTTTTTTTCCTTTGTGTCATCTCCATAATATCTCTTTGATTCATCTAAATCATCCTAATCCAAGAGGATTCTCTAGAATCAATTCCAATGCTACCACCACATTTTTTGATAATTATGGATCATGTGAAAAAGTTTCTAGTATTATAAAACCACATTTAAAGGATCATGGTACCCCCAAGATCACTAATCTATTCCCACCATATGTTACACACATTTATACAATTATGTAATGTAGTCTAGGAAAATTGGACATGGCTCCATCCATGTGCACACCAAACCTTATTATTTTTCCACCAATGGCTTCTTTAGGGTGATAGACCAACATGCAAAATTGATGTAGGCCAACTCATATCATGGAGTACCACTAGCTTCTAATAACACTATTTTATTGATTTTGATAGGGCAGATCCCCCAAATTGACCATTACACTTTTGTCAATAATTCATTCAATCATTGAAAGATGAAGAGTTTCCCATAGAATCTCAACCATTTCAAATTTTGTAATGGTTATTTATTCCTTCATGGCTTTTTAATATATGAATACACATCTTCAAATTTAGATAATAATCATAATAGAAGATAAATAGTCTTGCATCTTTCTCAAAAGTATTCCATGTACAAAAATGCACAAATCAATAAAACATTTTGTTCTAATTTTATTATTCTCTCTTTTGATTCTTTGCATATTCTCTCATATAACTTTAACACACATACAACACATCAATATTCTCATTCAAGGTGTTGTCCCCTATATATCAACTAGGATCTAGATCACTCCCTCAATGTCAGGTGAGAATAGTGGCATTTGAAGAACCTCAACCCACCATGTCATCCTTGCCTTTATAATTCACACACCATTAACCCCTAGGTTTAGTGCCTCTCATCATCTTCTTTATAGTAAGTTGGCCCCTGATCCTCAAAAGTAGGTATATTATGTTCTATTTCCCTCTTAGGGAATATACCTATTTGATGCCATATGATAATGGCAAATAAAACATCTTTTGTAAGCTTTAAATGTCATAGTTCTCACTCTTAATGAAACTACTATTCATTATCTGTTATCACTCTGGAGTGCACCCTAATTGAGGATGTGTAAAACACACCCTCACTCTAGTTGATAAAATTAGAACTTATTAGAGTGTGGGTGACTCTTTACTGAGAAGAACCTCTAGAGAGGGTTGGGTCCTTTAATATTTATCAATTAAAACTGATGATTGTTGCTTTCAGATGAAAGGCGGAAGGGAAAAATAGAAGGGAAATTATATCTAAAGGGGTGAAGCACCTAAATTATGTATATCCTATGAAATATATTAAAACTAATTCACTATTATAAAGAAACAAAATTCCTATATTTCCCTTAAGCATATATATTTCAGATGAAGGGTTGAAAGAATTTTGGATTACAAGATTCTTTTTTACCTCTTCAAATGACCTGTAGAAGGTGAAATAGAAAGTAATAGGTGAGGAATGGACCTACCAAAATGAGATATAATCTCACTTATATGATGATACATAATAAATTACACTCTATTATCTGTTAAAACTCATATGTAAAATAAAAATCTCCTTTATTGATTTATCGTCCAGATTACAATTTCTACTTCAACTCCAAGAATAATGGAAAAATAGCTTCAAAAAGCTGATATATATGTTTAAAAAACATAACTTAAGCCAATGTGGAATTTAAAAGGGATATTTTTTTGGCTAACTCAAGACTAAATCCTTTTACAATGTTTAAAAAATTCATTAAAATCTTCAAACTCTACCAAACATGCATGCTCTTCAAACTTTGGCATAGGACTAAGGTGGTGGGCCAATTTAACAAGTCAAATCATCTTGCATGGAATGATACACCAGATCTTGGATGGATAAATCCACTTGAATTTGAGTTGGAAGTTCTTGAAAGGCTTGTATGACAAGTTAACCAAGAATAGATGCATGACTTGTCAACGAGTCAACCAAAGTGAAGACTCCTTAAGACCTAGTTAACTGCCTTTTTCACCTCCTCTTGGATGAAATGGAATATTTAAGGATGAAATGCACATTATATATCTATGTAATAGTATATATGTATCATGTAAATTCAAATTGAACTCCTTGATATCCATCCAATGCCAAACTCCAACTTTGACAAGTTAACTAATTAAACCATTTAGACCAAATAGGCCTAAAGGCTAATCTGTGATCGTAGACACCATTAAGCCTAAAATAATAAGACATTAAAAGTTAAAAAACCATTAATTAAACCTGGAAAAACATTTTTCATCATCAAATATGTGATTTTGATACAAAAACCTTTGTCATTCAGTCAATAGTGTTGGCTAGGTGTATTTTGCTCCATTTTATAGCAGACTGACCATTTTGATCAAGTTGGTAAGGAAACTTATGGGATTATTTCTAACAAAATTAATGTTTTATGATGAAAAAAAATTAGGCTTTTATCTCTGTTTATTATATTCCATTGAACTGCCTCGTACTTCATTTTACATGATTTTTTCCACAAAAAAACATGATTTTTTCCCTCATCTATACAAATCCATGCATATAATTTACATATATGGAATAATATATAAGTTTAATTTATTTTTGAAAATTTTTAAAATTTATCTATTGTGATTTGATAGCAATAAAATCCACTTTTCTCAAAACTAGTTTTTTAGGGGTTTAGGAGGGGTTTAAATCTAAATCTTCAAACTAATTATTCATGAAGTACAGACCTAAAATTAAAAAAAAAAAAAAAAATTAAGTATCACATTGACCCCTTTACATCCTTGAAAATATTGGGCTCCTATGAAAAATATATGAAAATTTACCACGTAAATAAAATTTGCCAGCAGGGTTTAGCTTGCATTCTGGGTTGCCTACACTCTTATTGATACTTCATAAAGCACAACCCCTCAAATGATATAAATTTTTAATGAATTATAATTAAATATGGTTCATAAAAGCATACTAAATTTTTTTGGACAAACTCCACATGTGGTGAACAAAATGAGCATCTGAACAAGAGGCTTGGAAGGGTGCCTAGAACTGCAAAATGTGAAAAACTTCACTAAAATGAAAATAGTTACTCTCAAGATTATAAAATTATTAAAACATAATTATTTTACCTTTACCATGCTATCAAAACACTCTAAAATTAATTCTTTCTTGAAAAGTCCAAAAATGCCTTTCTGGCCTATGTGCTTATTTACTTGCACAAGCTTGTATGAGCATGGTTTACACAAAAATTGGAGTTATTACAATATTTATAGGTTTTATTATGATATAAAAACATCATAACATTATTTTAAATCCTTTTCTTGGGATTATAAGCTTTTGAAGCACTCCAGAATGAAGCATGCTCCAATGGTGACCCCAAACAAACAGGCTGAGGTTTGAGACAAAACAACAAATATTTCCAATTTTCCAATGAAAATTAAACTTATTAATATATTTATCCAACTCATTACTACCATATTTCAAAAAAATTAGGTCTTAACTCCACCTGTAGCTCCTAAAATCTTCAATTTTCCCTCAGTTTTGATCTTTACGCATGGACTGTCTACATTTTGACTAAATTTTAGTATTTTTAAGGTTAATTTCATGATTATTATAGGATATAAAGTTTAAATTAACCATTAATTATCACCATAGTTATTTCAAGAGTTTGTAAAAATCCTTTACCCCTATTTTCAAGCATGCTTTGACCTCCAACAAGGCAATTAGGCATATCAAACGACTATGTTTTTGCTTTCAAGTGGATGTTGATGTAGTTTAAAACACTATAATTTTCCATTAAATCTTAAATATATGTTAAAAATACATTTAAACCAAAATATATCTATTCACACATATCCACTATGGTAATTTGACCAGTTTTAAGCTTTATAGGCCTTGAATTAGGTATATTTCTATACAAGTTTGACACTTTGACTCTGTGGTAGGTCCCTTGAGATTGACCTCATGATCCATTGATTATCTCACCATCATTTAATTCCTAAAACATCCCCTTGATTTCATTATGTCATCTCTTAATCAGGCTTCCCTGTTATGTTTCAATGAGGACTGTAGGTCTTGATCTTGGCACATGACTGCATTCATTAGAAAACCTTACATTATCCTCTTTGAAACTCCCATTTAATTTTAAACTCTCAATTATCCCTTTGTTATCATCAACATGTTTCTAAGACCAACTAATACTTTCTGGTCACAGACCCTCATTAGCAATGTACTATGTGATTTATCCTTGACTGTAATTCATGTGAATTGGCTATAGGATATCTTAGAGTTTTGTTGCAGGTTAAAATTATGGTTGTAGGGTATCTCCATTCCTTTCAAAACTTCTTTGAACCCTAATATGTTTTTCATGTCTTGATTCACTTCATGAAAAATGTTAACTCAATACTTGACTAAACCTTGATAGTCAAATTAACCTCTTGAGCCAAGAAAAAATGCTTCTTACTACCAAGTAAGCCTCTTTGTACCTTAGGCCTATAGGTGAATTTTGAAAAACCCTTTAGGATTTTCTAGCTTAAAAGTGTCTTATTTCCCTTGTACATCATACTAGATTACCAAACTCAATGCCAAGACTATCACTTGAAAATCTAAATAGCTCCCTCAAGCCAACTATCCTTTTGATTAAATTGTGTATGGACTGGGTTTCAAGGTTTAATATGCTTCATGGAGTTATCCAAATCATTAAATGTAAATAGATTTATTATTGGTAACATTATTTTTTAATCACTCATATAATCATTGAAAGTTTACATGATGGAGTAACCCTCTAAGCACATTGTCCTTAAGATTATAAGTAGGGTTTTTAGTTGGCTGTAGATACACATTTCTACCTATTTAAACCTTCTCTTGAACTTGATTGATCTTTCCCTTCTTGATGCTCTTATCTCTCACCTTTCTTAAATTCTCATTCATACCACCAAATTCTCATTTAAACTATACCCTTTCTTTTGTCATAA
Source organism: Torreya grandis (assembly GCA_037957365.1). Classification (NCBI taxonomy): domain Eukaryota; kingdom Viridiplantae; phylum Streptophyta; class Pinopsida; order Cupressales; family Taxaceae; genus Torreya; species Torreya grandis. Next base: position 2,153,536 of record JARHVA010000289.1, read on the forward strand.
TCCTTGAATTAAGCTTGACTGTGTTTCATGCTTGATTGTATAAGCAATGGCTGTAGGTGATCATTTTTCCCATTAATCCCTTAATAGCTTGAATGAGCTCATTTCTCTCTTACTCACCTCATGAAGTTATTCCTTCTAATTTCACTTATGTTTCTTAATTCAAAAGCCTGTGGAGACGAAATTCCCAAATCCAATTAACTTTAATGTGATTTTAAGGTAATCTACCCTTGTAGATGGTTATAGGTGAACATTGAGGGTACTGTAGACTAGAAATTGGAAGTGAATACCACCTTATTATTCCCATTATTTCATGAAGTAAGCATTGTCACCTTGCATCTTGATTTATTATTATATTAGGTTAATAACTTCCATGAGGTCTCTTTGGAACCCAAACTTATACCTAGCTATAGGAGAGGTTCGTACAGGGCTGTAGGTTTCATTTAGCTCCATCCCAAACCTTGTGTGAACTATAGGGTATCCTTTCAAAATTATTGATCACATTCTCAACACTTAAACCCTCATTAAATGATCAAAACCTTTTAAAACCCTTCCCTATATCATCAATGACCTATTTACTTTGGTTTCTTCTTAGTGGCAGTTGTAGGTCTACATTTAGGTGGTTGTAGGCTCTCATTTGATTGCATATTTGACTATAAACCCTCAATTGAATCTTGAGTTGATATATCACATGTATTTTGATGTTATTATGAAATAGGCTCCTAATCATAAAACCCTCATAAGAACTCACTTTAAGCATTTCCCTCACTTCAAACATAGAATATGGCTAGGTATGGTGGTTACAAGTGAGTATTTGAAGGTCTTAGGGCTATAAGTGGTTAGTTTGGACAATTAATGACTACCTCCTTAATTTCCCTTAGATATGAATGGAATCTTGTAAATATTTAGAAACATGTATTACTTGTTTACTCTCTTCACGAATAACTTGATACCATGTCCAATCTTCATAAGGTTGGTATATGGCTATGTTCATTCCATTTGTATGGATCATGATTGTCATAAGCCTTAGAGAGGTCATTAGATATGACTATGAATCACTACCCCTCTATCATTTACTACTTGAGAAGATCATTTGTATAGTATAGGTCATTATACCCATGAATAAAATGATTATCATTCAATCTTTGGATTATGTCCCTCATGACTGTGTTCTCTATAGGGGCAGGTCTCCTTGATGACTATAAATGATGATTGTTAGTGCCCATACTCTTTCTCATGTTTGTCTTTTACCCATATATGTGTTATTGATGTATCCTTATCATGATCATATGTAATTGTCACAAAATATTGATAAAGACCTTTCTTTCCTCAACATATCATCCTTGTGAACACACTTGACTGTGTATCCTTGTTGTAGGTCGTCATCATGACTGTAACTTGACTCTTGATTAGCCTATATGCTCTTTTTCATGTCCATAGTGGCCTTGTTAGTCATTTGGTTCCTTGATGGTGATAACATGGAATGGATATGAGTTTGAGGGTGTAAAACATGAAGATATGGATGAAATTAGCATGGAGGGTGGGAGAGAAGGTAGAAAACATAGTGAAAAGATTGAGCATGGTAGTGGTATGAAGTGAGTGGTGTAGAGGTATGAAAGGAACATGAAGGAGCATGAGAAGGCTAAGATAAAGAGAAATATGAAAATAAGTACTCATCATCACAACTTTATATAAATTTAAAGACCATTGAAGGAGGGTGAGAGGCCAAAAATGAATCATTGTTTTCTTTAAAAACCTCAAAATTTACAAAGAAAACTCAATTTATGCTAAAAAGTTCCTTTGAGACACCTTTAAGCATGGAGATAGGCATTCTTGGCCATGAAACAAGAAGAAACTCTAAGATTTATACATGGAAAACATAAAAACTTGATGAAAACCCTAAAAAACATAAATTCTTGAATATTTGAAGCTAATATCTTCTCCTTAGACTGTACAAATTCTCTTTTCAAGCTTGCTAACATTGTAGATTAAATGGCTAAATTTGAGACCTTTTATTGAATTTTAACTGGATTAATAATGGCTTGGAGAGATATAACAAGTTCTTAATATATTGGAACAATTTGAATTTCTATGAAACTCTACCCAAGTGAGGAGAAATTGGAGAAAAATAGTTGCCTTTCTAGTTGTAAGGTAGAAAAATTTGACCTATCTTAAACTAGATGGTTCATGAGCCTAGAGAATCAAATTTAGAAACCACTTAGACTAGAATAAATCCCTCTGAGTATACTTTATTCACCCTAAAATTGAGAGTTGTACCCTCCTCTAATAGATCGTACCATTATAAAACCTATAGGTAGGTCTCTCTGTGCCAACAAACAAAGTACCAAAAAGGACTAGTTTATATCCTATATGTCCATAAATAACCATGAAAATCCTATGAAATCTTGTATATGCCCTATTTTTTACTTATCCTACCCTATATTATATGGAATCCATACTCCTCTTGCAAAAATAGGTGAAAAAAGAGTCTTTTTGCCCCTTTAAAAGCTAACTCTCATTCTCCACCACCTGAAATGGAATTTTTGAGAACTAATACATGCCTTATAATGAAAAATACATATTTTTGACCTTTTAATTAGTAAATTTGGCATGTGTGGGGTGGAAGAGGGCCTTTTAGGCTATTTAACACATGAGATGACCTTTTTAAAGCTTGCAACTTTAGATTTAAACTATTTTCACCTTTTTTAACCTATTAAAATATATTTTTAGATAATTTAATGACTTTTTAAACCAATTTTTATGCTTTTTACTTTATTTTTTGACATTTTTGACCAAAATTTGCATTTTTAGACCATAATTGACTAGTTTGCCCAACTATAAAGGGGTAAGGACTAGATTTTAGAAAGTTTCATATGATAGGGGTAGTAATTTGTCTTTGATAGGACAAATTACTACAAATTTGTTACATTTTAGGGTTGACCATTATGTTGGTCAAAATAACTCAAAATTCTAGCAAGGATAGACTATGACAAACACTAAAACTAGGAAAGCTTGTAGACTAAGACATAACAAGAGAAACTGACACAAATAACAATAAAAATTTGCACATATGCACTTAGAGGAAAGGAATAACAACATGGAAAGGAAAAAACAACTACTAAAAGTATGTGTAGAAAAGCATTTAGAGGAATGAAACTATGACTATGTACAAGGGAGTGACTCTCCTAATAGCAGTATTTAAGAAACATCCCATTCACAGGAATGGGAAGCTCTTCTCCACTAAATATAGATAACTAAAAATCATTTTTCTTCTTACAATCAGTGACAATATAAGGTCCACTCCAAATGCTATCAAATTTAGAGTGCTTACATGGATTTGCATGCTCTTCATCTCATTTGAGTATTATATCTCATTGATAAAATGTTTTTGATGAAGCTCTCTTATCAAATGTCTTCTTAAATTGCTACTTATTTGACCACATGCTGTGCATATCATCATATCTCATCTCCTCCAATTCACTTAGTTCATTCATCCTGACTTCCATTGCATCACTTTTTAGAAGCTTTAGCTAGTTTGTAAGTTCCAAAGCTGGAAGTTCCAATAAGATAGGAAACCTTGCTTCTCTTCCATAAACTAGGGGATAAGGTGAATGACCAATGGCCTAATTAAGGGTGATATTATCATTCCATAAATTAGTCTTCAACTTTGTATGCCAAGATCTCTAATTATCTTCCATTGTTCTTTTGATAATCTGAATCATGTTCTTGTTAATGGACTCAGCTAGTCCATTACCATGTGGATAGTAATTTGTTAAAGACATAAAATAAATACCATGTTCAAGAGTAAATTCACATACCTTTTTACTATTTAATGCCAAAATATTATCTGATATTATAGTATAAGGTGCTCCAAAATGCATGACTAGGCTCTCATAGAATTCAAGCACAGAGTTCTCATTTGCCTCTTTCAAAGGCACTACTTCCACCTACCTGGTGAAATATTTTGTAGCTATCAAGACCCACTTATGACCATCACTAGCTAGAGGATGAATCATGCCAATGAAGTCTAAACCCCACTGCATGAAACGCTGCTCAACCTGAGTTGGTTTTAGTGGCATAGTAGCCAGTCTCTATTTTCCTACAAACATTGCACACTTTGTACATTTCCTAACCCATGAATGTGAATCTTTGAATACATTGGGAGAAAAATAACTATCTATAATTATTTTTTCAGCTATGGTCTTCACTGAAAAATGACCTCCAAAAAGACTATCATGAAATTGCTCAAAAGGCTTGTCAAATTGACTAGTTTTAACACACCTTAAAAGTATACCTCCAATGTCTTTTTTGAAAATCACTCCACCAATAAAAATGTATGGTACTAATCATAAACTAAAGTGTCTTCTTTATGATGTATTCAAACCCCTTGGACATTCTTAAATTTGAATAAAAATAGCAATATTATGTGTCCAAGTTGTAGGAAGTGTATTTTCAGCTTCATGTTGAGTGTCCTGAATTATCAAATTGTCTCTTTTTCTTATTTTACACCTTTTTCAAGATGTGCACATAATCCTTTACCTTAGACCATATGTTTAACCTTGAATTCAATGTCATATTCCATGAATTTAGTGACCCATCCATCTCTTTTTTCACTCAAGTCTCTGTTCAGAATGAAATCCTTCACAATTGGATGAGCTACCATTAGTATAATCTTATTATTTGAAACCAAATGTCTAAATTATTTTATACATATTATAATATAAATTACATGTTTTTATAAAAAATAATACCTCTCTTTATAACCCTCTAAATCTTGACTAAATAAAGCAATGGGTTGTTCCAAACCTTCCTCATTCTGCTACATAAGCATGGCTAAAATAGTACTGAAAGTAGAGAAAGTATACAAGAAAAAATCCTTACTAAAATACAGATTGAGAAAAGTATGAGCTTGGTTTATCACTTCTTTTATAGCCTCAAAACTTATTTTACCTTCTTTACTCCAAGTCAACTCTTGGTATTTCTTAAGCATTTGAGTAAGTATCTTTACTAATTCTAAAAAAATAGGAATGAATCTTCTAATAAAGTTCATCTTACCCAAGAATCTCCATAATAATTTCTTGTGTTTAGGAAATGATAGAGAAAGGATTGATTATATTCTCTAGATCAATGGAAATACTAGCTTTGGACACCACATGCCTAAGAAGTCTCCCCTCATGCACTTAAAAAAATGCATTTTTTGGATTAAATGAGACTCCAAATTTATGACATCTATAAAAAACAATAATTAAGTGTGTTAGGTGATCATTAGGATTATTTGAAAATATTGTAATATCATCAAGATATACTAAAACCATTTCACTGAATAAACCATGAAAATAAACATCCATTTCCCTTTGGAAGGTAGCTCCAGCATTGGAGAGTCCAAAAGGCATCTTTTTTGTAAGCAAAGGTTCCCCATTTGGTGGTGAAAGTTATTTTAAATTGATCTTAATCTTTTACCAATATTTAGTTGTATCCTAAGTACCCATCTAGTAAAGATAACCTCTATGAATCTAATACTCTACAAAATTTGATCCATGGAAGGAAGTGGATAGTGGTATTTCAATGATACTCTATTCAGATCTCTAAAATCTACACATAACCTTATTTTTCTATTCTTCTTTTTTACTAGTACAATATTTACTACCCATGTTGAATACTTTATAGGAAAAATAATCCCTGATTCAATCATATTTTTAAGTTCTTTCTTCATGAAAATCCCAACCTTAGGGTTGATAGGCCTTTGTTTTTGTCTTATCAATTTTGCATCTTGTTCTATCTCAATAGTATGTTGTGTCAATCTAGGGTCAAAACCTTTCAAATCATGGTATTCCCAAAAAAATGCATCCATGAAGTCTTAACATAATGAAATGAAAGCTACTCTCTCAAAATTAGTATTAACTTTACCCAGCTTGAGTTGCTTACCTTCAACTATGATAATTGGCTCATAATGCTCTTTCTTAGAATAAATACTCACTTTGTCTTTCCTTATCTGATCATCTTCATTAAAAATGTTTTCTAAAGTCACCAAACCTTTATAAATCTTATTTGATTTTAATTGCACAATCTAATTTCCATATTGATCTTGCAATTTAACATGATTTCTTTGGAAAAACTTTGCCTCATTCTATAGAAAATATGTTATTTGCTTATTAGAGTCAAAAAAATTCTAAATTACATAATTATTTGGGACTAAAGTCCTACATACAACCTTGATTTAAGTCTGATTTTTATTTTCCTTAATCTGATGCAGAATATCATATTGTGTTCCTATGGTAGCAAGTCTATCTGCATGTTATTTTGCTCCTCTAGAAATGGAGTGAATGTCAAATGCAAGAAAATCTTCCATGAGATCCAAAACTTTGTATTTTTAGGTCTTAAAAAGATTTTTTTTTTTACTTAAACCTCTAACTTTATAGACTACTAACTCACTATCACCTTTCACCTACACAAGCTTGATATCTCTCTTTCTAGCCCACTAGAGACCATAAATAAGAGCTTCATATTCTATAGTATTAGAAGTAAAACTGAATTGAAATCTAAAAAAAGAATAATACCTTTGATATTATGGTGAAACCAATATTACGCTAGCCCCACTTCTATTCTTTATTCTAGATCCATCAAAGAATAGATTCCAAACTCTTTCTTGATCTTGCATTGAGTTAGTGAGACTAGGTAATAAATCACCCACTTTGTGCATACATTAGATTCCAAAACTAGAATTTTTAATACTTTTATAGGGGTCATATCCCTAATTATCAGCATCCTAATCACCTAGGATAAGGTTTGGTATGCCTTCAAGAGGCTTAGAAGGCTCTTGTTCAATGATGTTATCATCTTCTTTTGAAATACTGCAATTGACATTTGACATATTTGGCATATATGGATCAATATGAAATATATAAATAAGTTCTAATCTACTAGTTACTTTGGTTCCATATCTGGTTATAAAAACCTTATATTACCAATATAAAGAAAGATAACCTCCTATTTTGGCAGTGAAATCTCTGGATAGGAATAATGCAAAATATGGAGGTAGATCAACAATAACAACATCCTATAAAATGGTAAAACTTGGACAATCAGAAAGTATGACTTTCAAATCTTTCAAAATGCCTACAGTCTTAGTAGGAGACCCATCTAATTTCAAGGCACCTTTCTTAATAGGTTAATACTACAATCCTAACTTATCAGTGATTGATTTGGGCATGACAGAGGTACTAGCCCCACTATCAATCATACAGTTATGAACAAGATAATCTCCAATGATAATAGAAAGGTAAAATGGAGGAGGATAATCACCTTACGAGGTTGAGACTCAATAGTTGGATTATAATTAGTTAGGATAACACTTGCTCTTTCCTTTTTAGATGGTCTCTCATAGATATTGAGCTTTGAAAGTTCCTCTTGTAAATACTCCTTTTGTCCTAGGATTAGCAAAGTATCCCACATTAAAATTGATATTGAAGTATTCTTCATGTGATCCACAATACTAAGTGGAGAGGTAGTTGCCCTTGACTAAAATTTAGGAGCATAAGGAGTTCCTAAATGTTGTGTAAATTGAGTTATATAAGGCCCTTTCATGTTCTTATCTTTTGGATCTTGAGCTTGTTGATTTTAACTTTTCTAAGGTAGTTCATGTGTAGTTGTCTTTTGTTGTGGTTGAGAAGAAGAAATGGCTGCCCTATTAGGACCTGAACCTTTACTAATTTCTCTTTTCTTGGATCTAGTATGGGTTGTAATTGAATTATCAATATTAGGTAAATCTTGAGTTTGATTTATAGCCAAGTGCTTAAAAGAATTCTCAATTTCCTGAAAGTTCACAAATGTAGTTTCAGTAGGTGCCTTACCATTTCCTTCTCCTTGTTGATTTATCACTTCTAATTTAGTGAATGAAGGAATGTCTCCATGAGAAAGAGAAACTTCCTTATTCTTATAAGGTGGTTGGTTTTAAAATGAAGGAAGAACTGAACTTTGTTTCATAAAAGATTGATGAGAAATCTCACCAATTGGAGCCACTGCCATGTTGTTTACTTGATCCTATTGATTGGTCCATTTTCCTTCTTGATTATAATTTCTCTGAGTTGGCACAATATCTTTTGAATTACTTAGAGAATTAGGATCGTATTACCTTGATTGATAATTCTACCCTTAGCCTTGTTGATTAGACTAATAAGATAGCCTATTAGACTGATAATTTTGATTAGTATTATGATATGGCCTGTATGGTGGAGCTTATTGCCTCTTTATTAAAACCAACTTATTAGTTTGAGACTTAAGAAGACTCTCTATCTTCTCCAATCTATCAGTTTGATCACCTTTTATTTGATGAAACTTTGATGAATCTAGAATTGGAACAATAGTTGGAGTAAGAGGATGGATCTCTATAAAAAAAGGCATTAGAGGCCTTGGAGATAACTTGCCTACTTGTATAAGGAAATTTTTAGCCTTGATTTCTACTTAAAAATATTTAGGTAAAGTGTTACCTCTCATGGATCGAATCATGATAGCCACATCTGAATTAAGAGCCTTCAGATAGTATAGAAAAGCATAGTTGGGTGTAGGCTTGATCACTACAAGAATTTTGTCCCAAGTATTCTAGAATCTATAATTGAAATATACCATGAGTTCATGATTGAATATTTTAGTTTTTTTAAGATACTCCACAAGTGAAAGATGATCACTTTTGTCTTCAAAATGTTTGCACAAAATTTCTCTAAATTCATCCCAGTTGTTGATTGATGTAAGAGCTTAACCTCTATACTACTAAAGTGTTTTCCCTTTGAAAGAAGTTGCCAACAACCTCATTGCTACATTTTCCTATGTCACATGATGCACTAAACAAAGATTATAAATATTTATAATCTATTCTATAAGTTTTTTTGGATTTTCTCCTATAAAATAAGGAAGAGTCTTTAGAGCAAAAACTAGAATATCATCCCATTGAGTGAGATTTAGAGGACTACCACCATTGAATGAAACAAAAGCCTATCTTATAAGAATAGAAATTTTAGGTATAGGATTTAAAATAATATTGGCTTGGATATGAGGATTTTTGCAATAGCATGGGTAATAGAAGGTGTAGGATTTGGATTTGACTGAGAGGTTTTTTTTCTTTGCTAATTGGAAAGATAACTCATAAAAATTTGTTTCTTTCACTTTTGTAGAGGATCTTGTGACAACTCTTGGTGTCATGAAAAGTATATAAATTTGAAAATTAAAATATGTAAATGAATAATATACTTAGATACATATATAATAATTCAAAAGTGCGAATAAGTAGTTTTGCTGAGCGTGCCAAAAACTGTTATCACTCTGGAGTGCACCCTGATTGAAGATGTGTAAAACACACCCTCACTCTAGCTGATAAAAATGGAACTTCTCAGAGTGTGGGTGACTCTATACTAAGAATAACCTTCAAAGAGAGTTAGTTCCCTTAAGATTTATCAATTAAAACTAGTGATTTTTGCTTTTAGATGAAAAAGGGAAGGGAAAAATTGAAGGGAAATTCTATTTAAAGGAGTGATGCACTTGAATTATTTATATCATATATAATATATTGAAACTAATTCACACATATAAACAAACAAAATTCCTATATTTCCCTTAAGCATAAATATTTCAGATGAAGGGTTGAAAGAATTTTGGATTACAAGATTCCTTTTTACCTCTTCAAATGACCTGCAAAAGGTGAGATAGAAATCAATAGGTGAGGAATGGACCTATAAAAAAGACATATAATCTCAATTATATTCTGATACACAATAAATTACACTCTATTATCTATCAAAACTTATATTCAAAATAAAAAACTCCTTTATTGATGTATGGTCTAGATTACAATTTCTGCTTCAGCTCTAAGAATAATGAAAAAAACAAATACCTTAAAAAATACAATATATATGTTCCCAAAACCTAACTATAGCTAATGTTGAATTGAAAATTTAGAAGGGTTATTCTTGGTTGGCTAACTCAGGACGAAGTCCTTTTACAATGTTTAAGTAATTCATTAAAATCTTCAGACTCCACCAAATATGCATGCTCTTTAAACTTTGGCGTAGGAATAAGGTGATGGGTCCATTTGACAAGTCAAATTATATTTAATTTAATTTTACACCACATTTTAGATTGATAACTCCACTTTAAGATGATTTGGAAGTTCTTTAAAGGCTTGGATGACAAGTTAACCAAGAATAGATGCATGACTTGTCAACTAGTCAACCAAAGTGAAGACTCCTTAAGACTTAGTTAACTACCTCTTTAGCCTCCTCTTGAATGAAATGGAATATTTAAGTATTAAAATCACATGATATCTCAATGTAATATTACATATGAAGTGTGGAAATTCAAATTGAACTCCTTGATAGTCATATAATGCCAAACTCTAACTTTGACAAGTGAACTAATTAAATCATTCTAAAGGCTAATTTATGATCCTAAAAACCATTAAACTTATAATAAGAAAAAATTAAACCTTAAAAAACCATTAATTAAACTTGGAACAACTTTATTCATCATCAAATATGTGATTTTGATGTGAAAACCTTCATCATTCAGTCAACAGGGTTGACTAGGCCTATTTTGCTCCATTTTCTAGCAGACTGACCATTTTGATCAAGTTGATATGGACACTTATAGGATGATTTATAACCAAATTAATGTTTTATGATGAATAAAAAGTATTATTATTTTATATCCATTGATTATATTTCACTAAACTACCCTATACTTTATTTTACATGTTTGCTTACATGAAAAAACATGATTTATTCCCTCATATATACAAATCCATGAATAAAATTTACATATATGTAATCCTCTCTAAGTTTAATTGATGTTTTAAAAAAAATTAGGTTGATAAATTGTGATTTTATATCATGAAAATCCATTTTTCTTAAAACTAGTTTTTTAGGGGTTTAGAAGGGTTTTAAAGCTAAATCTTCAAAATGATGATTCATGAAGTAAAAAACTCAAAATAATAAAAAATTTCCATTAATAATAATCACATTTAATCCCATAAAATTCATAAAAATATTGGACTCCCATGTAAAATATATGAAAACTTACCACATAAATAAAATTTGCCTGTGAGGTTTAGCTTGAATTATGGGTTGCCTATGTTCTTAATGATTGTTCATAAATCATAGACCATAAAATGATCTCAATTTTTAATTAATTATGATTACATATGCTTCCTCAAAACATACTAATATCATTTATCCAAACTCCACATGTGGTGAACAAAATGAGCATCTGAATAGGAGGCTTGGAAGAGTGTCTAGAACTGCAAAAAGTGAAAAACTTCACTAAAATAAAAATATTTCCATCCAAGATTATAAAATCCTTAAAAAATAACTATGGTACCTGTACCATGATATCAAAACACTCTAAAATTCATTTTTTATTGAAAATTCTTAAAATGCCTTTTTGGCCTATATGCCTATTTACTTGTATAAGCATGTATGATAATGGTTTGCATAAAATTTGGAGTTATTACACTCTTTATAGGTCTGATTATGATATTAAAATATCATCCCATTATTTCCAATCCTTTATTTGGCCTTAAAAGCTTATGAAGCACTCCAAAATGAAGCATGCTCCAATGGTGACCTCAAACGAATAAGCTGAGGTCTGAGACAAAATAGTGAATATGTCCACTTTAACAATGTCCATTAAACTTGGTCAAATGTTTCTAAAACTCATGGTTACTTTTTATACAAAATTTGAGTTCTTAACTCCACCTGTAGCTCTTATAATCTTCAATTTTGATCTTTGTGCATGGACTATTTGAATTTGTGACTGAATTTTGGTGTTTTGAAGGTGATTTTCATGATACATATAGGATATAAAGGTTAAATTCATCATTAATGAGCACCATATTTACTTCAAGAGTTTTTAAAACTCTTTTACCCCTATTTTCAAGCATTCTTTGACCCATAACAAGCTAATTAGGCTTATCAAGTGACTATGTTTTTGCTTTTAGGTGGATGTTGATGTAGTTTAAAACATGCTCAGTGTCAATTCCATCTTCAATATATGTTCAAAATCCATTTATACCAAGATATATCTATCCACACATCTCCACTATGGCAGTTTGACCAGTTTCAAGCTTTATAGGCCTTGAATTAGGTATATTTTCATACAGGTCTGACAGTCTAACTGTGTGGTAGGTCCCTTGAGATTGACCTCATGATCCCATCATAATTTTATTCTTCAAACATCCCCTTGATTTTATTGTGGCATCTCTTAAGCAAGGTTTTAGGCTTCCTTGTTATGTTTTAATAAGGACTATAGGTCTTGATCTTGGTACATGACTGCATTCATTAGAAAACCTTACATTATCCTCTTGACAACTCCCATGTCATTTGAAACTCTCAATTATCTCCTTGTTATCATCAACATGCTTCTAAAACCAACTATTGATTTGCATTCATAGACCCTCATTAGCAATGTGCTATCTGATTTGTCCTTGACTTTAATTCATGTGAATTGGCTCTAGGATATCTTAGAGTTTGGTCATAGGTTCAAATTGTGGTTGTAGGTTATCTCCATTCCTTGTAATACTTCCTTGAACCCTAGTATGATTTTCATGTCTTGATTCACATCATGAAAAATGATAACTCAATACTTGATTGTACCTTGATTATTAAATTAACCTCTTGAGCCACAAAAAATACTTCCTACTATCAAGTAAGCCTCTTTGTACCTCAAGCCTTTAGGTGAATTTTCAAAAACCCTTTAGGCTTTCCTTTCTTGAAAGTGTCCTATTTCCCTTGTACATCATACTAAATTACCAAACGCAATGCCAAGACCGTCACTTGAAAATCTAAACGACTCCCTCAAGCCAACTATCCTCTTGATTATACTATGTATAGATTAGATTTTAAGGTTTAATGTGTTTCATGGAGTTATCCAAATCATTAAATGTCAATATATTGATTACTGGTAACATGATTGTTTAATCACTCATATAATCCTTGAAAGTTTACATGAAAGAGTAACCCTCTAAGCACACTAAGGACTGTAAGTAGGGTTTGTAGTTGGCTGTAGATACACATTTCTACCTATTTAAGCCTTTTATTGAACTTGATTTCTCTTTCCCTTCCTGATGCTCTTATCTCTCACCTTCCTTAAATGCTCATTCAGACCACCAAATTTTCATTTAAACTATACCCTTTCTTTTTTCATGGCCCTTGCATTAGGCTTGACTTGTTTCATGCTTGATTGTACAGATAATGGCTATAGGTGATCATTTTTTCCCATTAAGCCCTTAATAGCTTGAATGAGTCCATTTCTCTCTTACTCACCTCATGAATTTATTCCTTATAATGCCACTTATGTTTCTTAATTCAAAACCCTATGGAGTTAAAACTCCCAAATCCCATGAACTTGACTATGCTTTTAAGGTATTCTACCCTTGTAGATGGTTGTAGGTGAACATTGAGGGTACTGTAGGCTATAATTTGGAGATGAAAAACACTTTGTTGTTCCCATTATTTTATGAAGTAATCATTATCACCCTACATCTTAATTTTAGTATTATCTTAGGTTAATAACTTCCATGAGGTCTCTTTGGAACCCAAACTCATACCTAGCATAGGAGAGGTTTGTACAGGTTATAAGGTTTCATTTAGCTCCATCCCAAACCTTATGTGAATAGGGTCTCCGTTAAAACTTATTGATCACATTCTCAACACTTAAGCCCTCTTGAAATGATCAAAACCTTTTAAAACCCTCAAAGCATCCCTATAACATCAATGACCTATTTGCTTTGGTTTCTTCTTAGTGGTAGATATAGGTTGTGTGGATGTAAGCTCTCATTTGATTGCATACTTGACTGTAAACCCTCAATTGACTCCTGAATTGATAGATCACATGTATTTTGATTTTCTTATGAAACATGCTCCTGAGCATAAAACCCTCCTAAGAACTCACTTTAAGCTTTTCCCTCGCCTCAAACATAGAATATGGTTGGGTATGGTGGTTGTATGTGAGTATTTCAAGGTATTAGGGTTCTAAGTGGTTAGTTTGGACAATTAATGATTACCTCCTTAATCTCCCTTAGATATGCATGTAATCTTGTAAATATTGAGAAACATGTATTACTTGTTTACTCTCTTCATGAATAACTTGATACCATGTCTAATCCTCATCAGGCTGGTATATGTCTATGTTCATTCCATTTGTATAGATCATGATTGTAATAAGCCCTAGAGATGTCATTGGATATGAATATGAATCACTGCACCTCTATCTTATACTACTTGATAAGATCATTTGTATAGTATAGGTCATTATACCTATGAATAAAATGGTTGTCATTCAATCTTTGGATTATGTCCCTCATGACTGTGTCCTTTATAGGGGTAGGTCTCCTTCATGACTGTAAATGATGTTTTTAGGTGCCCATAATCTTTCTCGTGGTTGTATTTTACCCATATATGGGTTTCTCATGTATCCTTCTCATGATCATAATTACTTCTCACAAAATCTTGATAAAAACATTTCTTCCCTCAACATATCATCCTTGTGAACACACTTGACTATGTGTCCTTGTTGTAGGTCCTCATCATGACTATAACTTGACTCTTGATTGGCCTATATGCTCTTTTTCATGCTCATAGTGGCCTTATCAGTCCTTTGGTTCCTTGATGGTGATAGCATGGAAATATGAGTTTGAGGGTGTAAAACATGAAGATATGGATGAAAATAACATGCAAGGTGGGAGAAAAGGTATAAAACATAGTGAAAAGACTTAGCATGGTAGTGGTATGAAGTGAGTGATGTGGAGGTATGAAAGGAGAATGAGAAGGCTAAGATAAAGATAAATATGCAAACAAGGACTCATCATCACAACTTCATATAAATTTGAATACCGTTTAAGGAGTGCAATAGGCTAAAAATGAATCATGATTTTCTTTAAAAACCTCAAAATTTACAAAGAAACCTTAATTTATGTTAAAAATCTCTATTGAGACACTTTTAAGCATGGAAATGGGCATACTTGGCCATAAAAAAAACTCTAAGATTTATGCATGAAAAATATAAAAACTTGATGAAAACCCTAAAAAACATAAATTCTTGAAAAATTGAAGATAATATCTTCTCCTTAGACCGTACAAATTCTCTTTGCAAGCTTGCCAACACTTCATATTAGCTAGGTGACTTTGAGGCCTTTTATTGACCTTGAATTGGATTAATAACACCTTAATAATGATCTGGAGAGATAGAAAAAGTTCCCAAGATCCTATAATAATTGTAATTTCCTTGAAACTCATCCCAGGGAAGGAGAAATTGGAGAAAATTAGTTGCCTTTTTGGTTGCAAGGCAGCCAAATTTAACCTATCTTCAACTAGATGGTTCATGAACTTAGAGAATATAATTGAGAAACCACTTAGACCATTATTAATCCCTTGGAGTCTAATTTCTTCACCCCAAAATTGAGATTTGTACCCTCCTCTAAAAGACCGTACCATCAAAAAACCTATAGATAGGTCTCTTTATGCTAACAAACAAAGTACCAAAAAAGGACTAGTTTAGGGCCTATATGGCCGTAAATAGCCATGAAACTCCTGTGGAAGCTTGGATATGCTCTATTATTGACTTTTCCTTCCCTAGATTGTATAGAATCCGTATGGAATCCATACTGCTCTTGCAAAATAGGTGAAAAGAGAGTCTTTTTGCCCCTTTAAAAGATAAATCTCATTCTCCATCACTTGAAATGGAATTTTTGAGAACTAATACGTGAATTATCATGAAAAATACATATTTTTTACCTTTTAATTGTAAAATTTGGCATGTGTGGGGTGGAAAAGGGCCTTTTAAGGCTATTTAACACATGAGATGACCTTTTTAAAGTTTGAAACTTTAGACTTAATCTATTTTCACATTTTAAAACCTATTAAAATCTATTTTGAGATAATTTAATGATTTTTAAAACCATTTTTTATGCTTTTTACCCTATTTTTTGGCATTTTTGACCTAAATTTGCATTTTAAGACTATAATTGACTAGTTTGACCAATTGCAAAGGGGTAAGGACTAGATTTTGGAAAGTTTCATATGATAGGGGTATTAATTTAACCTTGATAGGATAAATTACTAACATTATCTACGTATGGACTTGGAACTATCTAATTCTTATAATTTGCTTCAGTTATATAACATCATCATCACAACATATTTGGTCTCTATCTAAGCCCTAGGTTTATTCAACCTCCCTAAGAAAGTCTATAGTCCTACACTGCACCTAAAAATAAATGTCTCCCCATCACTTTAATCCATTTATCCCCCATTTTTGTATTAGCGGTCTCTATGTATCTCTAATGGTGTTGGGTATGTGTTTTAACCTTTTAAGGTTTAGTTTATGTAAATCCTATGTTTGATTAAAGGGTTGAGTAGACTAAATGAAGAAAATAATATGAATAAAATATTATTACTAATTTTTTATATATTTTACTAGTTTTGAATTTTTTAAAAATAGTAATAAATAGTGTAAATAAAGGATTACCTATAAAATGCCTGATACAGATGCTCTAAGTGCTAGAAATTGAGATGGAAGCTAGTCTGAGTGTCATCAACTAGATCCTTATATCAAAACCCCTCCTAGACAATAACACCACATTTGGACAATATCACCATGTGGCTCTAGTGTCCTAATATTATCACTAAAGTCTTATGTGCATGATTGTCCTAAACTTCTAGGTAGACCTATGTTTGGATTTCTAGGGTCTATTTCTACATGCATGAATTATGTAACTTTGTATTGTGTCTGTAATGACTAATTTATGATGTAAACCCTAATCTTCCTTGATATTAGGGTATGATTTAAAAATTGTGTTCATTATTAGGATAGGATGGTCATCCTCAACACCCCATTGTGAAGAGATTTGTCTACATACCAATAATCTAAGGAGGGATCAATCCTAATGTAGTTCTCCCCACCTAAGTGTTGGTGCAAGTGCAAGTGATGCTAGTATGATAATGGCCTTGAGTTCCTTAAGTGTATTTGAGATTGTAAATTTGGAAAATCTGAGCTTAGGGTTACTATAGATGGTAGTATGAAAAATAAGGGAAGAATAAGGATTGATAACTTGGATTTTACTCAACTTATTTCATGTTTGAATAAGTATTTTGCATTTAATTTACATCTAGTAGATAATGGGCTAAAATTCATGTATTTATAGTATTATGTTACTTGTGAAGGTGATAAAAGATGTCTAGGTCGACTTTAGGAGGTTCTAGTTTTAAAAATATATCCATTTGGGAAAATATAGGGAAAAAGACATTAACACCATTTTTGGGACACTAACACCATGTAGCTCTAGTGTCCTTAATGTGGCACTAATGTCTATCTAATAAAACACTAGGCATGAAGGGCCAAGATCAGGAAATGAAGGTTTGAGATTACATTTGAGTTGGTTAGGGACATATGTGGCCCACACAATGTCTAGATAGTGTGATAATAGACTTTAAGATAGGTTTATGGCTAAGCTAAGGATAGGTAGTCTCAAGTACCACTCTTAGAAATCAAATACAAATTTTAGGTCATTATATTGCCCCCCCTTTATGATAAAAATGTAACAAATAAAAATGACTAGGATAAACTAAAAATAAGTGTACTTGGACTTACCTAGGAAATGAATCTCATGAAGCTAAATTTGAGTATGTGAATCTAAGTTTGCGTATGTGAATCATGATCCAATGTATGACCTAGAAATGAAACATGCACAAATTAGTCCTTACTTAAGAGATGTAAAAATAAAAAGACTATATTGAGCAAAGAAGTAATTGAGTAAAGAGATGGGAAAGAGGAAAGGAATGAATACACCTCGTTGGGTATGTGAACCAATACATGAACCTAGTGACAACTTATGTGTGTGCATATATATAGTGATCAATCAGTGAATATCTTAGACTAAGATAATAAATTACTCATTCTTTATGTGTGGGTGGCTCTAGAACTCAATCCAATTTTGACTCCATTATTTCCCACCCTTGCTTGGTAGATCATGACCTATGAATAATTTAGATTGGACTGATAGTGTGTCCAATTCTCTCATGTGGGTGACTTAAGAACTCAAGTAGGCTATGACTTCATCATGGCCCACCCATGTATATTAGATAAATCTAAAACTAAAATACATGAAGTAATAAAAATGTCTAATTGAGTATATATAATAGTGTATGTCAGCTCTGGGTCACTTGGGAATTCCAACCACTGTAGATGGAGTAAGGCATGAAACTGATGATAACTTAGAATATGATGTCAAGTGGATACAAAAAAGATAATGACATGGAATTTTTCTTTCCATCTAATCAACCGATGTGTAACTAAGCATATGGAAATAATGTGTCGTGCACATGCCCCCAATTTGGTATCTAAATATATTAATTCTAGATTGAATTGTAATAAACTGTATCTGGGTATCTAAACTAAAAATGGGAATGATCATGTTGTGCATGATGCCCCCAATATAATAAAACTTATATGAATATGATCTAAGCTAGTATTAATCTAAGTAAAAATTGATTATAATTGATAAACCTATAACTAGATCTATACAAACCTATATTGTACCTATTGTATTATTTTGGCCAATCTGAGTTATTCTAAAACTAAAGCTACTAGATAGTAGCACCATATTTTAGATAGTAGTGCATTGTGGTGCTAGTGTCCCCATCTGGGCACTAATGTCTTTTTGGTCTAAATTCTATGTCACTGTACTACTTTCTAAGTCATTATTTTCCCTCTGTGTTTGTCTGTCTAATTTTCTATAACTAAGGTTGTGTGCTTAAAAATATACTATGAGTGCAATATAGGACCCTGATATATGTGACAAACCCCTGTGAATGTCCCCTCTTTTGATGGGAGTTATTGAACTTGTGTAATAACTATCCTTAAAATAAAAATCTTTGCAAAATGTGTGTTAGATGGAGCATTTATGATAATTGTGTGATAATCCAATATAATATGTATACATAACATCAAAATGTAAGATGATCTAAGCATAAGTATGTAATTTTAGGTGTATGTCATGTCTAATTTTTTAACCTTTTAGGGTTGACTTATGTAAATACTATGTTTGATTAAAGGGTTGAGTACTCTACATCAAACAAATAATATGCATAAAATAACCACTAATTTATTACATATTTTGACTAGCTTTGACTTTCTAAAAATACTAATAAATATGTTCAAATAAATACTTATCTAGAAAACACCTCATACATAAGATTTGGTTGTTAAAAACTGAGATATGAATAGGTGTGAGTATCATCAATTAGACCCATGTATTATAACCCCTCCTAGACATTAGCACCACATTTGGACATAAGCACCATGTGGCTCTAGTGTCTTGATAATAGCACTAGTTTCCTCTATGTAAGACTAGTCTAAACTTCTATGTGCCCCTATATCTATGTTTTTGGGTTCTATTCCTACATGCATGAAGTCTAAAAATTTATATTATGCCTATAATATTTGAATTATGATGCAAATCCCAATCCTTTTTGCAAGTAAGGCATGAACTAAAAAGTGTGCTTGTTAGTAGGATAGGCTAGACATGCTCAACACCCATTATAAAGAGAGTTGCCTACATACCAATACTTTAAGGAGGTATCAAGCCCGATGTATTTCTCCCCACCTAAGTGTTGGTGTAAATTCAAGTGATGCTATAATGATAGTGGTCTTGAATGCCTTGACTGTGCTTGAGATTAGAAATATGGAAAATCTGAGTTTAGGGTGATTGTAGATGGTAGTCTATACAAGTAGGGAAAATAAGGGGTTAATAACCTTGATTTTACTTAACTTGTTTTGTGTTTGAATAAGTATTTTGCATCTAAAAATCCATCTCGTGGATAGAGATCTAAAAATCATGTATTTATATTGTTATGTAGCTTATGTGGATAATAAAAGATGCTTAGGCTAACCTTAGGGGGATTTTATCTATATAAGAAAGATAGGGTAAAGGACATTGGTTCCATTTTATGGACACTATCACTATGTGGCTCTAGTGTCATTAATATGATGCTAATATCTAACTGGCAGACTATTGGGCATGAAGGGCCAAGATTGGTAAATGAGGGTCTAATATTGTGTTTAAGGTGATTAGGAATGCCTATAGTCTACAAAAAGGCTATAAAAGTGTGATAATAGGCTCTAATATAGGTCTAGGTCTAATCTATGAATATGTTATCTCAAGTATCACTCTTAACACTCAAATACCACTTTTAGGTGATTACATTCCCCCCCTTATCATATAAATGCAACAAAGTGAGATGACTAGTGTAAAGGAAAAAAATCATACATATACTTACTTAGGAAGTGAAGCCTATGAAACTGAGTCTGAGTATGTGAAGCTAGGTCTATGTATGTGAAGAATGATCCAATGTATGACCTATGAATGAAACATGCATAAATCAGTCCTTAAGAGATATCAAAATCAAAATTCTATGTTGAGTAAATAATGGAGTAAAAATAAATAAAGGGATAAGAGAGAGGAAAGGAATGAATACACCTCACTAGATATGCAAACCAATGCATAAACCTGGTGACAACTTGGTGTGCATGTATATAGTGATCAATCAATGGATAGCTTATATTGATCTGATAGTTTGTTTAATCCTCATGTGTGGGTGGCTCGAGAAATCAATCTAGTTTTGACTCCATCATTGCCCACCCCTACTTGGAGGATCATGACCTATGAATAGCTTATACTGGACTAATAGTGTATCCAACCCTCTCATAAGGGTGGTTCAAGAACTCAAGTAGGCTATGACTCCATCATTTCCCACCCATTTGTGAATCATGATCCAATATATGACCTACAAATGAGACATGTATAAATTAATCCTAAGTAAAACATTATGATGAGTAAAGAAGTAACTGAGTAAAAATGAGTAAATATATGGGAAATAAAAAATAAATGAATACCTCTCATTAGGTATGAAAACCAATATATGAACCTAGTGATAACATGTGTGTGCACATGTATATAGTGATCAATCAGTGAATATCTTGGACTAAGTTGATAGCTTACTCAATCATCATGTGTGGGTGGCTCCAGAATACAATATGGTTTAACTCCATCATTTCCCACCCTTACTTGGTGGATCATGACCTATGAATAGCTTAGATTGGACTAATAGTGTATCCAACCCTCTCATTTGGGTGGTTCATGAACTCAAGTAGGCTATGACTCCATCATTTTCCACCTATTTATATTATATACATCTAAAATTAAACTACATGAATTACTACAAATGTCTAGATGAGTATATCAAATAGTGTATGTCAGCTCTGACCACTTAGGAATGCCAACCACTACATATGAATTAAGGCACAAAACTGGTAATAACCTAGAATATGATTTCAAATGTATACAACATAAAGAATGACATGGAATTTTTCATTCCATCTAATAAACTAGTGTGTAACTAATCATATGGAAATAATGTGTCGCGCACATGCCCCCAATATGATATTCAAGTATATTGATTCTGGACTAAGTTGTAATAAATTGTATATCAGTATCTAAACTAAAAATAGGAATGATCATGTCATACATAATGCCCCATTATGAGAAAACTAATATAAATCTGAGTTGAAATTGAGTATAATTAATAAACCTATAATTGGATCTATACAAACTTGTACTATACCTATTTTACTATTTTGGTCAATCTAAGTTATTCTAAAATTGAGGCTACTAGATAGTAGTGTCATATCTTGGATATTAGTGCCATGTGGGGCTAGTATTCCCATTTAGGCACTAATTTCTTTCTAATTTAAATTCTATTGTCACTGTACTACTTTTTGAGTCATTGGTTTCCCTCTATGTTTGCCTATTTTTTATTTTTTATAACTAAGCCTATGTGCTAAAAAATGTATTGTGAGTGTAATATAGGAGCCTAATCTATATGACAAACCCATGTTAATGTCCCTTCTTTTGAGGAGATTTGTTGATCCTATGCAAGAACTATCCTCAAAATAAAAATATTTGTAAAATGTGTATTAGCTAGAACATTTATTATAACTGTGTAATAATCCAATATAATGTGAATACATAACATCAGAATGTAAGATGATCTTAGAATAAGTATGTAATGTAAGATGTATGTCATGTCTAGAGTTTTAACCTTTTAAGGTTTATTTATGGAAATCCTATGCTTGATTAAAGGGTTGAGTAGTCTAAATCAGAGAAATAATTTGCATAAAATAAACATTGATTTGTTACAAATTTTAACTAGCTTTGACTTTCTAAAAATAGTAATAACTATTAAAAATAAAGACTTATCTAGAAAACACCTGATATGGAAGATCTAGGTGCTGGAAATTAAGATATGAATAGGTTTGAGTTTCTTCAACTAGACCCCCATATCAGAACCCCTCTTGGATAATAGCAACACATTTGGATATATTTGCCATGTGGCTCTAGTGTCTTGATAATGGCCCTAGTGTCCTTTGTGTAGGACTGCCCTAAACTTCTGGGTGCACCTGCATCTATGTTTTTGGGTTTTGTTCCTATGTGTATGAAGTATAAAACTTTGTATTATGCTTGTAATAGGTTACTTATGATGCAAACCCTAATCCTCCTTGCAAATAAGTCATGAATTGAAAAGTGTGTTTGTTAGTATAATAGATTGGACATCCTCAACACCCTATTATTAAGAGAGTTACTTACATACCAATACTCCAAAGAGGTATCAATCCCGATGGAGTTTTCCCCACCTAAGTGTTGGTGCAAGTGAAAGTGATGCTAAAATGATAGTGTTCTTGAATACATTGAGTGTGCTTGAGATTGGAAATCTATAAAATTTGAGCATAGGTCAGCTTTATATGGTAGTATGTAGAATTAGGGCAAGATAGGGGTTAATAACCTTCATTTTTCTCAATTATTTTTGTGTTTTAATAGGTATTTTGCATCTAAAAATCTATATAGTGGATAGAGATATAAAAGTCATGTATTTAAGTGTTATGTAGCTTGTGTGGATAATAAAAGATACTTAGGATGACCTTAGAGGGGTTTACCTTTAAAAATATATTCATTTGGGAAAGATAGGGTAAATGATATTGGTGCCATTTGGGGACACTAGCACTACATGGTTCTAGTGTCCTCAATATGGTGCTAATGTCTAAATAGAAAATTGTTGGGCATGAAGGGCAAAGATTGGGGAATGAGGGTTTGATACTATATTTAAGCTAGTTAGGGATGCCTATGGTCCACATAAAGGCTATAAAAGTGTGATAATAGGCTTTAGTATAGGTCTAGGGATAGATAGGAATATATTATCTCAAGTAGCACTCTTAACACTCAAATACCACTTTTAGGTGATTACTTTTGTCCCCCTCTTTATGCTAGAAATGCAGAAAAGCAAAATGACTAGTATAAAAGAAAAATAATCATACCTGGACTTACATAGGAGGTGAAGCTCGTGAAACTAATTTTGAGTATGTGAATTTGGGTCTACATATGTGAAGCACAATCTAATGCATGACCTATGAATGAAAAATTCATAAATCAATCCTTATTTAAGAGATATAAAAAGTAAAAGACTATGCTGAGTAAAGAAGTAACTAAGTAAAACTAAATAAAGGAATAAGAGAGAGGAAATGAAAAACTACACCTCACTCGGTATGCAAACCAATGCATAAACTTGGTGATAACTTATGTGTGTGCATGTATACAATGATCAATTGTTGAATAGCTTGGACTAAATTGATGGCTTGCTCAATCCTCATGTGTAGGTGGATTAAGAACTCAATTTGGTTTTGAATCCATCATTACCCAACCCTATTTGGAGGATCATGACATATGAATAGCTTGGATTGGATGAATAGTGTGTCTAACCCTCTCATATGAGTGGCCCAAGAACTTAATTAAGCTATGACTCCATCATTTCCCACCCATTTTTAGTAGATGCATCTAAAATTAAACTACACAAAGTGATGAAAATATCTATCTGAGTATATCCAACTATGTATGTTGGCTCCATGGTCACTTGGGTATATTAGGTAACTCTGGGCCACTCAGGAATGTCAACCATTATAGATGGAGTAAGGCATGAAACTAATGATAACTTGGAATATCATGTCAAGTGTATACAATGTGTAAAATGACATGGAGTTTTTCATTAAATCTAATTAACCTGTGTGTAACTAAGTGTATAGAAACAATATGCTACATACATGCCCCCAATCTGATATCTAAGTATATTGATTCTAGATTGAGTTGTAATAACTATATTTAAGTATTTGAATTAAATATGGGAATGTTAATGCTACACATGATGCCTTAAATCTAATTAACTAATATGAATCTAAGCTGAGCTAGTGTGAATCTAAGCATAACTATCAAAC
The DNA here is from genome assembly GCA_037957365.1 of Torreya grandis. Taxonomy (NCBI): domain Eukaryota; kingdom Viridiplantae; phylum Streptophyta; class Pinopsida; order Cupressales; family Taxaceae; genus Torreya; species Torreya grandis. The sequence goes on from JARHVA010000289.1 coordinate 2,177,893, forward strand.
CTATAATTAGAGTTGTGCAAGCTTGTACTATACCTAGTGTATTATTCTAGCTAATTTGACTTATCTTGAAACTGAGACTATCGATCAGTACTACCACATCTTGGGAAGTAGTGCCATGTGTCTTTGTTATCTAAATTTAGGTGTGAATATTTGTCTATTCTAAAATCTATGTCACTATACTCATTTTCTATTCTCTTTTTTCCTTTGTTTACCTATGTCTAATTTTCTAAAACTGAGCCTATGTGTTGAAAAATGTTTTGTGAATAAAATATAGGAGCCTAATCTCAATGACAAACCCCTATGAATTTCCCCTATTTTTATGGTATTTTTTTAACATGTGTAATAACTATCCTCAAAATAAAAAGATCTATAAAATGTGTGTTAGCCATAACATACATGATAGATGTGTGATAATCTAATATAATGTATAAACATAACATCAAAATATAAGAGAATCTGAGCATAAGTATGTAATGTAAGATGTATGCCATGTCTAATATTACATAAGGGTGTCAAGATATATATAATCAATGTATGTCATAATAAATTAGAGTAGAACTGAGTAACTACCTATGGGGATGGGGCATGATGTCCATTATAGTACCCAAGTAGGGAGGGTAGATGCATGAGGTCCCTCATGACATCGAGAACTAGTGTGTGTAATAAGCAAAGAAAAAGGTCATGGTTGTGATGCATACAATAAAGTATACACACAAAAGACATGAGGCATGCCAAATAGGCCAAGGGGTCATAATAAAATGGACATGATCACATGTCACTAAATATAAAAAAATAATACATACAAGGACATGTTTAAATGTCCACATATGCAAATAATAAGAAAATTGGCTTAGAGCCACATATAAAGAAATGTTCAAATGTCCACATACACAATAATTAAAGCACACATAAGGGACATGGCCACATTTCCAAGAAATACATACCATGAATAGAAGTGGCATAGAGCCAAATAATAATGGCATATTCAAATGCCCTCAAATATAAGAAGCATAGAAAATCAATCAAGTCTAGCCTATGAAAGACAAAAATAAAAGCATGCATGAATGTAGTACAAATATATATAAGAGATATTATGGACATATGTTGAGTCTAAAGTAGTGATAGTAGGAAAAAAAATTGAGTGTGAGTAACAATGATCAATATCAATATATAACAATGCTAAAAGTGGAATGTAGAAAATGTAAGTATAGAATCTAGTAATAGAAAACGTGTATAGGATTCCCCCCAAGTGGGTGAATATATCAAATGAATAATCATGGATCAGTGTATAGGCCCCCAATAGGTAGATAATATCAAGTTTGGATTAGTGTAGTTGACTAAAGTCCTATAAAGAATCTGTAATCACTTAATAAGAATAAGTGAAGCATGCATGTATGATAAAACTAACTATACTAAGATAGCTAGTATATGTAATGTCTGTAAAATATAAAAAATGTAAACATAGAAATGCATATAATATATAAATTTTGTGTTTTGTGAGTAATATTTGAATGTTTTTGTGTTTTTTAAAATATTGTATTATTTTTGTATTATATATATATATATATATATATATATATATATATAAGTTATGTACAAGGATAATGAAAATGAATGATGTATAAGAAGCAAGAGAGAAAGAAAGTATGTATAAGAGGGTAGGGACCATAATAACCAATGAGTCTCATGGGAGACTCACTATCATTATGACTTGTGTTAAATAAGGGAATTATGATCATGCATGCTATTTAAAATGGTAACCATGATCCCATAATCTGATGTACAGAGTGATATATATCTGTATCAGACCATGTAGTGATGTTATGAATCTGTGGCACTAACTATGGTATCATATGAACTGTAGGGGTCTTAGGAACCCATATGATAAAAGAATTTATATGTAACATAGGTGCCATGTGTTGAGAACATAATGATATTGATCTCAACATAAATTTATTGGAGGTAGTCCCTCTAAAATTTGTGACATATCTCTGACTCAAGAGTCTCTCTAATATTGGTCTCCATAGGAGAGTATGCATATGTGTCAATATTATAGGAGTAGACCTCACCTACACTGGTGGCTATAATAAACTTTGTGATGTATGTATAATAATTTTACTCTAATATATAACTAATTATTTTATTATATTTGGTAATAGTGTTATAACTATAATTAGTGACTATGTTATAACTACATGTGGGATAGGTAGAGGATACTCATATGAGAGACAATCAACTTTGACCACCTAATTTGCATGATTGTACTTTATGTATATGTGAACTATGGATGGGATGGCTTGTAGATTATGTAACCATGGCCTATCTAATAACATATCAAATACCCCTACACTAGGTACTACTAAGAACTGAGTGGCTATATGTGTTGATCCAACCTATAATGGAAGCACAATCTCCCTGATGGAGCTATAAACATGACCACTAAAACCACTAATAATTATGTCTATGGGGAATATATCCTACTCTAAGTACCCCAAATGTTGTAAAAGTGTCATAGTGCACATACTAATTTTTAACCCGTTGTTAACCAAAACACTCTAGATAGGATGATGATCTATGTATGTTTGTATAAATAGTGTGTGTAAATTTGTCTCATTATCACCAATTTCCTACTCTGAGAAGGTGATGAGTGGTCTAGGTGGGACTATAGTATTTTACATTCTAATGAAGTTATGTAATAGGTGTGCCTCCTTTATAATAGAATGATATGAAGCTGGTGGTGGATGTGCCTAATATGTATAGTGAACACCTAAAGTGTTCCCTACCTCATTTGGTGTGTGATTTAGAAACATATCTAAGAATATAATTAATGCCTTAGCTTCCATTTATTGTACTTTTTGTGCCTTTATGGGTGTTCTCACATCAATAATGTTAGCATCATCAAATATTATATCTTATGTTTTAGTCTTATGCATCTATTTGTTGTATGGCCTGATGCCATGTGGTACTCCTAAAATGCATTAGAATCATATCTTTTTTGAAGAGGTCATGTCGTATAAACCTATTTAATGGGATGGAGAGATATGACATTGGATTCCAAGAGCTTATGTGAAACCTGTGCTGGTGATTCTATAAGTTTGGTGAAGATTCAACATTGAGGAGCTGATAAAACCAAGAGAGGAGATGGCTCTGAAGTTGTGTTAACTATGGCCTTTTGATCACTCTTATTCTTGATGGCCCTTACCTTGTATGAAGGCTTATTTGAAATCTTAGAAGTTTTTTTTATCATTGGTATGCTTGAGTTTACCCATTGATATAAGTTGACCTATCTTTTTTTTACTATGTGGAACAAAACTGTGAATGTCAAAAACTTCTTAAACAAGATAGCTTCATGTAATGCTGGTAAAATACTCTATTTAAAGATGTCCTAAATCTCTTTATCTGCCATGGGACTAGTCAATTTATCTAATATAGTCTTGTATCATAATACATATTTTTTGATAGGTTCATTTGACTTTTTTAACAACTATGCAACTTGGTAATATGAGATCTTGTCATTGATATTGATATAGAAGTGTGCTAAAAACATGTTTTCCAAAGGATTGAATGTTGTGATAGATTGATTTTGTATGTCATAAAATTATTGTAAGGCATAATACTTTAAACTACCTAGAAATAACTTCATGAGAATCCAATCATTAGATATTTAGTCTAAACATGCTCCATGAAAAGCTCTGATATGGTGTTTTGGGTCACCCTTACCATCATATATTGTAAGCTTAGGTGCTATGAATCTGGATGGCAAGGGAATTGCCACAATGTGGGGTGTCAAATGTGTATGTAAGAAAACTTTAGAATCTAAGGCATGTGATGGCCTAGTGGCTCCCTTCTCAAGATGTAGCACCTTAGCATGTAGAGTATGAACCTTGTACATAAGGGATTGTGCATCTAGAGTGGAGGAACTAACCACAAGAGGTGTAGTTATCACTGAAGGTTATTTAATTATATTTATCGGTTATGCTATCTAATTTGGCCCCACTATAGGTGTAACAATGTTATTAACTGGGGGAGTTGAAGATTGACCATTTTTCTAATTTTTAGAGTTCTTCCTTTATAATGGTGATGAGGTCATCTTGCATATCTACATATCTGGACACAAAATCTAGAAATTGTTTCTTATTGGTTTCATTAAATTAGTTGTTGAATTATGTCATTATAGTTTGTGAAGTAGTAAAACAAGTTGTATATTTTAAACCTTTAAATAGTTTTAATCTAATAAATATTGAAACAAATATGAAATTTTGAAGCTAAGATATAAGCATATACACAAAAAAGATATAAACCTTAAGAGCATCTAGGGTTAGGGTTTGAGAAATGTTTAAAGTAAGTTGGGTTCACCAAATGTTTTAACCTTTTATGGTTTAGCTTATGTAAATACTATGTTTGATTAAAGGGATGAGTAGACTAAATCAAAAAAATAATATGCATAAAATAATAATACTGATTTGTTATATATTTGACTAGTTTTGAATTGTCTAAAAATATTAATAAATAGTCTAAATAAAGGCTTATATAGAAAACACCTAATATAAATGATCTAGGTACTGGGAACTGATATAGAATCTAGTTTGAGTGTCATCAATTAGATCCTTATGTCATAACCCCACCTGCATAGTAGAAACACATTTGGATAGTAGGACCATGTGGCTCTAGTGTCTTGATATTGGTCATAATGTCCTCTATGTAGGATTATCCTAAATTTTTAAGTACACCTATGTCTAGGTTTTTGGGATCTGTTCTTATGCACATGAATTATAGAATTTTGTATTGCTCCTATAATGATTTATTTATTATGAAAACCATAATACTCCTTATAATTAGGGTATGATCTAAAAATTATGTTCATTAGTAAGATAGGCTAGACATCCTCAACACCCCACTATGAAAAGAGTTACCTACATACTAATACTTTAAGAAGGGATAATGCCTAATGTAGTTATCCCCACCTAAGTGTTGGTGCAATTTCAAGTGATGCTAGTATGATAGTGGCCTTGAGTTCCTTAAGTGTGTTTAATATTGGAAATCTAGAAAATTTGAGCTTAGGGATGTTGTAGATGGTAGTATGCAGAAGTAGGACAGAATAGGGATTAATAACCTTGATTTTGCCCAGCTTGTTTCATGTTTTAATAGGTATTTTGCATCTAATTTCCATATAGTAAATAAAGGTCTAAAATTCATGTATTTATAGTGATATGTTGCTTGTGTAGGTGATAAAACATGTCTAGGCTGGCCTTAGGAGGTTCTAGTTTTGAAAATATATCTATTTGGGAAAATATAGGGAAAATGAAATTAACACCATTTTGGGGGAACTAACACCACATAGATATAGTGTCCTTAATGTGGTGTTAATGTCCAATTGGTAGAACATTGGGTATGAAGGACCAGGATCAAGAAATGATTGTCTAAGACTACATTTAAATTGGCTAGGGATGTTTATGGACCACATGAAGGTTGGATAAGTGTTATAATAAGATCTAATATAGTTATAGGGATAATCTAGGGATAGGTATTTTCAAGTAGCACTCTTAGTACTTAAATACCACTTTTAGGTGATTATAGTATGCCTATGGGCCTAGTCATTGTCAAGGGCTTGTATATCCAACAAATCAAAATTAACCCTATAAAAACCCTTCTCCCATGTGGCTCATGCATAAATTAGTCAATTCATGATACATTTAGATGAGCATATATTGACCCTATAAGTATAATTTTTGCCTCTCTTTCAGCCCATGTGTTGATCACCACAGTAGACCTAAGTAAAGAAATATGAATTTGTATTAGTGTGTTGTCTCCCCTTGTAGCATCACTTCAAACACATGGCCCCCTCTCTCTATAATTAGTCTAACTCCATTTTCCATGTGATATTCCACCCCCATTGGACATCCTCACCAAAACTTGTTCTCACCTAAATGTGAACCTAAGGATAAATTATACATCCTCTATTGTAATATTCATCTTTAATATTGGTAATCAAGTGTTAATATTCCACCACTTGACCAAATTATTGAGCATAACATATTTAAATCACATCAAAATAATATATATATATATGTGTGTGTGTGTGTGGACAAGCTTAGTCACTTTTAGGTGGGACCAATCTCCTTCATCTAGCCCAAGTTGTAACAACCCCGCTGGGTTAAATAAAGAAAATACGTGAATTTTTTTTAATTTAACATATATACCATAAATAGATTACACATCAAGAATATAAATAGAGATAACCTAAATACATAAGTGATAATATTAAATACACATTACATCTTATATCATAAATCTCTAATATCATGAGAATGCTAAATAGAATGTATATAGAAAATAATATGACAACTCATCCATGGTTGATACAATCATGTAATTACCATTGTCAATATACAATAATAAGTAATTATAATTATTCATGAAAATACTCAATAATAATTTATAATCTAATACAATGTATATAATTTAGATACCTAGCTCCTCGGAGAATGATTTCCTTGGACTCTCAAGTATCTATGGTAATCTCAAGTGTCATCTCAAATGTAATACTATTATGAGGAGGGAGAGCATCATCTGAGTGCCTTTCCATACCAACCATGGACCAACAATACCCTACACTAATCCCATCAGGAAATGGCCTTCCCTTCATAGATGAGTAGATAGTGATAGTGTGGGAATCCAGAGAGACTAGTAAGTACCCATGTGATGTATGATTCTAAACTAAACATACAATGTATCATAAAAATCCATTATGATGAAATATATCAAACAAACATGTGAATCAAAATCATGAAATGATATTGTATCACTAAAAATACTTTGGCCTAAAGTTTTATAAATGATAAATAATAATGATGTAGATTAATCAAGTTCATACACACCACTTGAATGGACTACCTTCATCTATCATTGCAATACCAATAAGCCAATGAATCCCAACCCACTCCTTACTCCGTATCAATAATGTAGATTAGTAAAATACAATTCAACCACAAGACTCATTTATTTTACATCATATTTTCAAACACAAAATATAACATGCTAAACATTGGAGTAATCAAAGCATACATTTATTCTGTCAAACATATGAATGAATCTTACAATATTTTTATCCCATTCTAGAAATAATGACTAGAGTCTACACGACTCAAGTAAAATATATGTAACTATAAATTTTAATAAACATAATTTATTTCCAAACATATTACACCTATGATAACCCATATTACCATAGTCTAATATTCTAAGACATGACTACTAATTTTCCCAAAAATAGTCATAGAAAGTAGTCTTAAAATCATGGAAACATAAACAAGTATACAAGTAACTATATATAATGAATCAAATCATAGTTCCCCTACAACACAATAACATACACACATAACATTTCTTAAACTCTCAAATTTTGTATGCATGCATACATAAAGTCCACTATTATAAAACACACTATTTATAAAAATTACCAACATGTACACAACAATCAGTCAGATGTAGTTGTAAGTCTAGATATAACTTTTACAGTATGTACCATCTAAATACAATATACATTTATACCATATTTCTCTATGATATCCCATAATATCATATGTTCCTAAATACATAATAACACATACTCTAAAAAAAATTAAAAAATTAAGCAACACATACATGATAGCACTCAAGCAAGTACAAAGATATAACACCCAAATATACCCTAAGTCTATATTGCATACTAGCATTTAAGGAAATATAACATATAAGGACACATCACAATGCACTATTACATGCTAAGTATGACCAACCATTAAAACATCTTACATCACCATAATATGTGCTACACACAAGTATTCAATATGGAATAAATATAAACTCACAGTTAATCAATCATTTATAGAGAAATAGAGAATTCATAAACCTGTTACATCATTTATTTAAGCATCTCACTCTATTAACTACAAGACTATTTTAGTATGGTTATATTTTTCAGTCCATGGTACCTTGATTCATTCTATCTAACAAGTATCAGTATGATCCATATATATGAGTATGTGTACATCATCATGTGCACTATATGGAAGTAATCAAATGACATGAAAGTATATTACCAATTTCATTCATATCCTTTTATCAAGAACTACTTATGACCTCATAAATTTTTTAGAACATTCCTTCTCATGGAATATATTAATGATCCTTATAAAATAATGGTTCTAAACTATAGTTCTTCTTTATATTAAAGGAAGTTAGGTAAATGTGTAGTTGGTTTTTACTTCTTCAGAGTCTAAGACTTAGCTATGATAACTAATACAACTAAGGACACACATCACTATATGCCAACAAATATATGTACATTTACCTCTGCATAACTTAGTTTATCCATGGATGACATTGTGTGAATGCCTTAAAATAGTAAATATTAGAAAATAACTTCCACGGTCAATTATAACTCTATCTAATGACTTCAACAATCATTTTATGGGAAATTTTGACTATCCAAAATAAATCATATTTCCTCTAAAATATTAATGAATAACTCATCATAGTTAGTATTTTATTAGATTCACTAATATTCATCTTTCCATTAGCATTGCATATGGTCTTTATACATGGAAATAAATAAGTGATGAGATCATTGTGCTACTACTTCTAAACTAAACCAAAACTTAGGGTCAAAAGTGGGGTTCATTTAAGGCAACCTAAAAAATAAGTAAATAACAATGTGTAATTTAATGTGCCATCCCTATTATTCAAATCTATTAAAGCAAGAAATGTAAAAGAAGATATATTACAGAAATGTTTCAATCTCAACTTAGCCTATGAGGAACATACTTGGGTATAAAATTCAATGTTGTCTACCGTTAGATATTTCTAACGAATACATCATATTATTGAGCTTCTACCCCAAATTTCATAATACAACTTAGTGGTGGCATAATAATCATAAACATAGATTCAGTCATTACAAGATACCATGCAAGCATAAAATAAGATGTCATGCAAACATATTAAGATGTTATGCGTATATAAGATGTCATGAAAACATCTTAAGATGCCCCAGCATTATAATTTAAGATGCCTTCACTTAAGACAAGAATGAATTATGAATATAGAAGTATAACAGTTCATATTTCTATCCATAAATGTATATTATACAACATACCACTATTTTCTAGCAAATTAAGTGACTCAAAAAATAAAACCAGTGATTCATTCCAAACTCAATGATCTCTTCCAAGTAGAAAATTTAAGACACTATAGACAATACAAATTCATTATAACCAACTAACAATAACACTAATTATATTTATTGGTTGACAATAAAAATTAACTCATCATTACAGTGCCTATGTATCTATAGCAACTTGCTCCCTTTACCTTGAATTGAGAATTAATTGCAGCGATGCCACATAAAAGAGATTTACAGCAATTAGACATTTTTTTATTTATTTTATACTTGACTCCAACGACCTTATATGATTATAAAGTTGAACATATGGGAAGTAACTTTGATTAAATGTATCTCTTCTATTTAGAAACTCTAATTGAAGGTTATCTATTTACAACATAATCCTTAAATACTACTATAATTTGCATACCATATACTATCTCCTCCTTCAGTCCCATATTTACCATTGAGAAACTACTTGAATTATTTTTGTTAGTCTCAAATATACCTTACGTAGAAGATTAATTATTTACATTCACTCACAAGCTAAATATCTTGTGAGATAAAGATAAATTAGGCATCAATAGCACCTCAATTACACCATTCGCTATGTGGATTACCAAGGAGCTAAAGATGGAAATTGGTATTTGAAAGGATCTAAATTCATACATAAGGAGATCTAGGAGTAGAAGAGCAAAAGGGGCAAATACTTATTTTATTATGTTCATTTGAGTTTTTTTTTTAAATTGACTTGATGCCTTAAACTTACTAGATGTCTATGAAATCTTAAATTGCTACTATATCTAGTAAGCCACTGATCCTATTAGACTTTTCGTTGATATAATGAGATCAACTCTCCAAATAATTATGAACTCTATTATCACAGTGGTTGGATTTTATATAGGTACTTAATAGAGTTATATCCACATTATGAGATAAATTATTATTATTACATAAATTACTTATATAGTATAGATCTCACTATAAGAATGGCTATGTTAAATATGATAAGATTTTGGAGAGACTATATAAACCATACTATCACATATAGTAATGTAACATTATATATAGCCTCAATATATGTAGTGATATTTCCACCTTATAAATCTATAATTTCCTAATTTATTTTACGTAAATATATAGTAATGTTCACAAATAATAATTCAAAACATGAAAACTACAACCTTATTTTGTATAAGCATAAATGTAATTGCATAACCTACTTGGTTACAACTGCTTTGGTTTTAATTGGAAAACTCAAAGCTTCCATTGGAAAATGTCTCTGTGTTCCTTTTCTTTGTTCCCCTTTCCTCCCTCTTTACTCTCTTTTTTATGCTATGCCTGCCTTTTATTTTTCTAAAGCTTTCTTTTTTGTCCTAAGAAAAGCATAGTTTTTTTTTACTTTTATTCTTTATTTCTTTTATTATCTTTAATTTATTCACTTTCCACATATATAATTTTCTAATTAAATTTTAATATTTTATCTTTTTATTTTTATTTCTTTTGTTATTTTTTTAAATCAATATTTATATTTATTTATTTTCCTTCTTATTAGTAATAATTCATATACATTTTAAATTAAATTAGCATGTCAAAATATTTTAATGATTAATATATAGACTATTAACTTGAATTAGTTTAATAAAGTAATTCTTTAAAAAACCATGGTCATATGCAAGACAATTTTTTAAACTATTAAACTATCCTAGAAAACCAAAGTATAGATGACTATCTAATGTAAAAGGCATTAAAAATACTTTTTTAACCATTTTTTTCATCTAACATGTGTTTTCTATCTATGGTGTGTGCAATGTATGGGTCAGTTTCACTATAGTCCTCTGACATCTCAATCTATGTCACCATCTCTGATGATTCTCTCCCTTTATCACACTCCAAGGGATGAAATATCTTGCATCAATCTCATAAAAAATCATGTAGTTAAACCATAACAATCATAATATGCATTCATTACAAATAAATATTAAATGATAAATCATCATGACCATAAAGTAAACATATACTTGCAACTAATTTTAGCAGTGTGATCATATAGCTTAAGCAATATCCTACTGCCCCATAATAGCATATATTTCATGGCATAGATAAATATATCTAAATCAAAGTTTTTAAATCACTAATATCCAAAAATAATCTATCAAATATGTCTAACAAGAAATCGAGATGTAACATCCTTCCCCCCTAAATCTAGTCATTGTCCCCCATGACTCTTATTTAATCATAAGTCTGAATAAAAAAAACATTGTTTAACAAAGCAAAAACATGATATACAATGTCAAATTAAACAATGAATTGAAAATTATCTATAAAACTTATCATAATTCTATAAAGTTTCACTATTTTTGGAGTATTGGTCCCACAATACCTTGCTCTATGACATTTCACTAGTATGCAAAAAAGTTTTACAAGTATTAATTAGATTGGTTCTATCATGACCACCTCGAGGTCCACAATCATCAAGACAAGCCTATAATAAATAGGACTAACCACTTCTAGTACTTGAAGGGTTCCATATATCATAGTGAAAGTTTCAATGGCTTCTCCAAAACACATAAGATCTTCATACAAGTCAAAGTAAATGACTAGAGAGTGTTCCATAAAATTTTATAGCCTTCAATGCATCTCTCTATCCTAGAGAGCATTTTTCTCATTTTGGAAAAAAATAATTAAAGAATCTAGCAAGAATGATGTACAGAAGTTTATACTATCACTAATCCACATAGTTCTTGATAAGTATAACATGTCAATATTATCATTTACTCAATCAAATCTCTTGACAAGTATGACAATAAATAGGAATGGTAAATATAATGTTTACAAAAATCATGAAATTCTCTATCCATCGTATATATGTGTATGGCCATATAAATGAATTTGATAAATTTCATCAATCAAATATTAGATTTGACAAGTCTATCCATCAATCCAACTTAGTACCAACAATCTAAGTTAATGTGACGCTAAGTAGGATACCATCCTATTACTTAAAACTCATGCTCCTAATTCACCACTCTTTCCCTAGGTCTCCATGACCTAATGATCTCTAAAATGTGAAAAATGTTTTAAATAATCACAATTTTATGCTAAATAATTTTATATGTATCATCATACATACAAATGAGATCATACAATCAATCTGTAATTGTGTTAATTTATTAATAGTCAAACCTAGCTAGTGTCATCTTTCACAAATTAGCTTATTCTATTTTATTCATGATTAAGAGGAAATAATGTTTTAACTATCATAGCATATATAGGCTAAGAATCACACCATTATTTCAACCTTATAGGGGAATAAACAAAACAATATATCCTTGTTTGCTCAACTAGCACACAAGTTAAAAGTTTATTCCAATCTCTAAATTGACAATATGTTTTGCACATCTTAAACCTCACTTCTGGTGATAGGTATAAAATAACCCTTCCAAAATAATATGTTTTAAGTAAAAAATAAAGCAATGTCAATTTAATCATGAGTGTATAATATTACACTATTTATAATCAACTTATAATTTTTAATATATAATTTAATATATAAATCAAAGTTTGCCACCTCATGTGGTCTTAAAATCACAAGTTAGATCAAGTGGAGAACTATCACTTCAAAAACTCCTATATATCCTTATAAGGTAAAAAAGAAAAAAAACACAACTCAATGTTGTCAAAACATTACCTACTTACCCAAAAAGATGTAATCATACTTGAGGCATTTGGTCTAAGTGATCAAACTATGGTAGAAAGCTTTTATTCATAACTCATGAACTATGTTATATACTTTTCTACCCAAGCCTCAAATACAACCATCACCATTGAAATATTCAAAAATCTAACCCTATAGAAATTCTATGAGAGTACTAGAGCTCTTAAGGATGCACATTCACTATACCACACCCATCTCATGAATGTCACATACTTATAAAAGTCACCAATCCATACAAGAGGATCTATCAAATTTCAAAACTCTAATCATGGTATACATGGTTCTGTACTGAGGCACTATAAATCTAAAAAAACCATGCAATACTTCATGTCTCTAGATTCTTACTAATGAATAGAAACATACAAAAATGTTAATGGACTCATTAGGTCTTAGAGTTTGAGCCAAAGCTCTGATACCACATATAACAACCCTGTTGGGTTAGACAAAAAAATACATGAATTTTTGTTAATTAAACATATATACCATAAATATATTACACCTTGATAATATAAATAGAGATAACCTAAATACTCAACTAATAACAATAAATACACATTACACCTTATATCATAGATCTCTAATGTCATGAGAATGCTAAATAGAATGTATATAGAAAATAATATGGAAACTTAGCCATAATTGATATAACCTTGTAATCACCATTGTCAATATACAATAATAAGTAAATATAATTATTCATGACAATACTCAATAATAATATAAAATATGATATAATATAATATAATATACATAATTTATATACCTAGCTCCCTGGAGTATGAGTACCTCAGACTCTCCAGTATCTATGGCAATCTCAAGTGTTGTCTCAAAAGTAGCACTATTGTGGGGAGGGAGAACATCATTCAAGTGTCTTTTCAAATCAACCATAGACCAATGATCCCCTACACTAATGTAATTAGTAAATGGACTTCCCTTCATGAATGAGTAGATAGTGATGGTGCAGGAATTTAGAAAGACTAACAAGTACCCATGTGTTGTATGATTCCAAACTAAACATGAAGTGTATCATATAAAATTGTTCTATTACAAAATATCACATAAATATTTAAATCACACTCATGAAATTATAATGTCTCACTAAGAATACTTTGTCCCAAAGTTTTATAAATGGTAAATAATAATGATCTAGATCAATCAATTTCATACACACCACTTAAATGAATTACCTTCATCTATCATTGTGATATCAGTAAGCCAGTGAAGTCCACCTCATTCTTTACTCTGTATCAACAATGTAGATTGGTCAAATATAATTCAACCACAATATTCATTTAGTTTACATCTTATTTACAAACACAAAATATAACATGCCAAATATAAGATTAAAGCATACATTTATTTCATCAAACATATGAATGAATCTTACATTATTTCTATCCCATATTAGAAATAATGACTAAGTCTATACCACCTAGGTAAAAAATAGGTAAATATAGATTTCAATAACCACATTTTTTTCCAGACATACTACACCTATGATAACCCATATTACCACAATCTACTATTCTTAAACATAACTACTAGTTTTCCCAAAAATAGTCATACAAAATAGTCTTAAAATCATGGAAACATAAACAAGTATATAAGTAACTATATATAATGAATCAAATCATATTTCTACTAGAACATAATAACATGCACACATAGCATTCATTAAACTCTCAAAGGATGCATGCATGTATACACAAAGTCCTCCAACTATTATAAAACACACTATTTATAGCATTAACTAGCATGTATACAACAATCAATCAAATGTAGTTGTAAGTCTAGATATAAATTTTAAAGTATGTACCATGTAAATATAACATACATTTATATCATATTTCTCTATTATATCTCATACTATCATAGGTTTCCAACTACATAACAATACATACTCCAAAATTATGATTTCAAAAATCAAGTGACACACATACAAGATAGCACTTAAGCAAGTACAGAGTTATACCACCTGGGTATATCCTAAGTCTATACTGCATACCAGCATTTAAGTAAATATAACATATAAACACACATCATTATACAATATTACATGCTAAGTATGACCAACCATTAAAACATATTAACATATGCATAATATGTGTTACACACAAGTATTCAATATGGAACAAATATAAACTCACAATCAATCAATCACTTACAAAGAAAAAAATAATTCATAAACCCATTATATCATTCCTTTGAGCATCTCACTTTGTTAACTAGAAGGTTATTTTATTATGGTTATAGTTTTTGGTCCATGGAACCTTGACTCATTATAACCATCTCACAACTATAGGTATGATCCATATAAATGACTATTTGTACATCATCATGTGTGCTATATGGAAGTAATCAAATGACATGAAAGTATACTACTAATTTCATTCATATCCTTTAATCAAGAACTACTTATGACCTCATTAATCTTTTAGAAATTTCCTTCTCATAAGATATATTGATGATCATTACAAAATAAGGGGTTCTAAAATATAGTTCTTTATGTCAAAGGAAGTAAGGTAAATATGTAATTGGTTTTTACTTATTCATATTCCAAGACTTAGTTATGATAACTAATACAACTAAGGACACACATCACTATATACCAACACATATATGTACATTTACCCCTACATAGCTTAGTTTATCCATGGATGACATTGTGAACACACCCTAAAATATTAAATATTAGAAAAGAACTTCCATAGTCAATTATAACTCTATCTAATGACTTCAAAAATCATTCAATGGGAATAGTTGACTATCTAAAATAAATCATATTTCCTCCAAAATATTAATGAATAACTCATCATAGTCAGTAGTGTATTAGATTCACTAATATTCACCTTTCCATTAACATTAAATATGGTCCTTATACATGGAAAGAAATAAGTGGTGAGACCATCATGCTACTACTTCTAAACTAAACCCAAACTTAGGGTCAAAAGGGGGGTCAATTTAAGGCAACCTCAAAAACAAGGAAATAACAATGTATAATGTAATGTGACATCCCTATGATTCAACTCTACTAGATCAGGAAACCACTAGAGTGGGAGACGTAAAAGAAGATATATTATAGCAATGTTTCAATGTGAACTTTGCCTATGAGGAACATGCTTAGGTATAAAATTTAATGTTGTCTAATATTTAATATTTTTAAAAAATACATCATATTACTGAGATTCTACCTCAAATTTCATAATACAACTTAGTGGTGGCATAATAACTGTAAGGATAGATTCAGTCATTATAAGATATCATACAAGCATAAAATAATATGTCATGCAAACATATTAAGATTCCATGAAAACATATTAAGATGCCATAACATTATAATTTAAGATACCTTCACTTAAGATAAGAATGGACTATGAAGATAGAATTATAACGGTTCAACTTTCTGTCTATGAATGTATATTATACAACATACCACCATTTTCCAACAAATTAAGTGACTCAAAAATAAAACTAGTGATTCATTCCAAATTTAATGTTTTCTTCCAAGAAGAAAATTTAAGACACTATAAACAATACAAATTTATTATAACCAGCTAAAAATAAAATTCATTATATTTAGTGGTTGACAAGAAAAATCAACTCATCATTATAGTGCCTATGTATCTATAGTGACTTACTCCCTTTACCCTAGATTGAGAATTAATTACAGCAAAACCACATAAGGTAGATTTATAGCAATTAGACATTATTTTATTTGTCTAAAACTTGAATCTAGTGACGTTATATGATTATATAGTTTAACATACAAGAAGCAACTTTGATTAAAGGTATCTCTATTATATAATAACTCTACCTTAAGGTTATCTATTTACAACATAATCTTTAAATACTGCTCCAATTTACATACCATTTACTCTCTCCTCCTTTAGTCCCATATTTACCATTGATAAACTACTTGAATTGTTTTTATTAGTCTTAGATATACCTTGCATAGAAGATTAATTTTTTATATTCGCTCGCAAGCTAAATATCTTGTGAGATATCAAGAAATTAGGCATCAATAGCACCTCAATTACATCATTCACTATGTGGATTACCAAAGAGATAAAGATGGAAATTGGTATTTGAAAGGCTCTAAATGCATGCATAAGGAGATCTAAGAGTGGAAGAGCAAAGGGGGAAAATACTTATTTTATTATGTTCAGCTGAGTTTTTTTTTTTTTTTTTTAATCGCTTTAATGCCATAAACTTACTAGATGTTTATGAACTCTTAAATCACTAATATATCTAGTAAGCCACTAATCCTAATAGACTTTATTTTGATATAATGAGATCAACCCTACAAATAATTATGAACGCTAGTATCATAGTGGCTAGATTTGATATAGGGACTTAATAGAACCATGTCCACATTAAGAGATGAATGATTGTTATTGCATAGACTACTTGTATAGTATATATCTCACTATAAGAATTTCTATGATAAATATGTTAAGATTCTATAAAGACTATATAAAACATACTATCACATATATTAACATAACATTATATATAGCATCAATATATGTATGTGTGTGTGTGTATGTATATATATAGTGATATTTTTGCCTTATAGAACTGTAATTTCCTATTTTATTTTAGGCAAATATATAATAATGTTCATAGATAATAGATTCAAAATGAAAAAACCATAACCTAATTCTATGTAAGCATAAATGTAATTGCATAACCTACCTGGTTACAACTACTCTAGTTTTAATTTTAAAACTCAAAGCTTCTACCAAAAAATCCTTCATGTTCCTTTTATTTTTAACCCTTTCCTCCCTTTCTACCTCCTTTTTATGCTATGCCTACCTTTTATTTTTCTAAATCTTTCTTTTTTTCCTAATAAAAGCATATTTTTTTTAAATTGTATTTTTATTTCTTTTATTATCTTTAATTTATTCACTTTTGATATATTTGATTTTCTAATTAAATTTCAAGATGTTCTCTTATTATTTTTATTTCTTTTGTTATTTTTTTAATCAATATTTTTATTTATTTCTTTTTCAACTTATTAGTAATAATTCATATATACTGTAAATTAAATTAGCATGTCAAAATAGTTTAATGATTAATTTATAGACTATTAACCTAAATTAGTCTAATAAAGTAAATCTTAAAACATTCATGGCCTTACGCAAGACAATTTTGTAAACTATTAAACTATCCTAGCAAACTAAAGTATAGACGACTATCTAATGTAAAAGGCATTAAACATACTTTATTAACCTTTCATTTTGAATCTAACATGTGTTATCTATATGTGGTGTGTGTAGGGTACTAGTTAGTTTCACTATATTCCTCTAATGTATTGATTTGCATCACCCTATTTGATGATGTTCCCCCTTCATCACACTCTAAGGGATGGATTATCCTACATCAATCTCACAACAAATTAGGTAGTTAAATCATAAGAATCATAATATACATTCATCACAAATAAAGATGAAATGATAAATCAACATGAACATAAAGTAAACATATACTTACATCTAACTTTAGTAGTGTGATCATGTAGCCTAAGCAATATCCTACTACCCCATAATAGCATATATTTCATAGCTTAAATAAAAATAGCCAAATCTAAGTTTGTCAATTACTAATATCCATGGATAATCTAGCAAATATGTCTATCAAGGAATCAGGATGTAACACAAGTGGTTCTATTTTCATCAACATGACACCATGATGTACCTCCTGCACATGAATGGTATCCTACATTTATTAATATAAAGATGCAAAGTATAAGTTGCATGAATATTTTTATAATATAAATAGATGATAAGTGTGTAACATAGTCTATTTTGTATAAAATATATTCTCATTGAGGATATCAAAAGTTTGTATAATTTGAAAGGTTCCCCTTGGTTGAGATGTTAAAAGGTCATGTAAATTAAGAGTAATAGTCTCTTTGTATAATTATGTATAATATGTTTTTGTAAAAGGAGAGGCAAAACTTGAATTGTAATTTAATAGAGATCAATACATGGAATTCCTTGAGTATTTTGTTGTTAAGTATAATATAAACATGTAACCTTTCCTATAATTAATTTCATCTTCTTTGTCACTAAATGTATCTTGAATATTAGTTATCAATTATAAATAAAGAAACACTAATGGCAAACATAAAATAATACAAGTGTGTAACCTTTCTTGGAATTAATTTCATCTTCCTTATGACTGAATGTATCATGGATATTAGTTATCAATGATAAATAAACAAACACTAATGGAAAATATAAAAGAAAGAGTTGTGAATGAATAAGTATTATGTTTTATTATAACCTATTATGAATTCTTGTAGAATATTTAGTGTCACATTGTAATTATATAGGTTGTAACAATTACCATGTCATGATGGGAGAATCTAGGTATCATTGCAAAAAATGGTTTAGTTGATATAACCCACACATGTTAAAATGGTTACCTTTTCATAGGATTTTAAAAATTGGTTGAAATAAGGGATACAAAAGTTCACAAGTGAAGAAGACAAAGTAATATGAGGTTATGTGGAAGAGATCAGAACATATTCATGATGAAATTTGTGATATATTTTGGTGTGAGTTGTCAGACTTGCTAGCAATGTGGATATCTAGATTACAATTCTAATGATTCAAACCATGATAAATGGACAATTTTGTCTAGAATAAAGAAAATTTGTAAAATTTATATAATCTAGATACTAATTGGACCCGTGTGATTGACCACTGAATAAGGACTATAATTTAATATGTCAAAAAATTTATTGTCTATGGATATATTTCATTCAAATTTGATTACGACTTGTTTGTTAAAAGAATCTAGATAATGTTATTGTAGTAAATTCTTATGTTGTTGAGGATGTTAGTTGTGTAAAATTACATGGTACCAATTCCATATGACATGGAGTAGTCACTTCAAGCACTATGGGATGCAAACTAGAAAGAGTTAAATGAAGAAGAATTGAGCCAAGAAACATGAATCTAAACTCAGAATATGGATAATGGAGAAAAAATGAGAAAGTAATTCTAGGATTTCAATGACAGTCATAATAATAAAAATATGAAACAATTATATTTGTGTAGAAGATAAAGAGCCATATGTAACTATGAATAGGATTAGTCAGGAGGTTGTGAAGAAATTGGGAGGAACTAGACCTCCAAGAGATATGGAGAATCTAAATCCAAGGAATGCATAGCACTGAAGGAACCATAGAAACCACATAAAACATGGAAACCAACTAATAATTCGGAGCTAACTTAGAGAGAGAATAAGGACAACATCAATTATGTTAAGAATAAGTTACAATGAGGCAACTAAATCAACTTAATAATGGATTTAGGAAGTAGTTACTAAGACAACAATTGTTTGGGGATGAAGAGGATTAGTCTCTCAAATAATGTAGGGTATATTCAAGTTCAAGTAGGATATAAAGTATAGATATGGTTCATTCACTCCAAGGAGATGCATCCCCTATGCCTAATTTAACATTTGAAATGAATAGTTTGGAAGACATTAGAGCTAATAAGTGGTTTGATGAAGTTATAGATAATATAAGAAATCATAATAAGGATGTGAGAAAAATTATTGAATCTAAGACTATTGGTACTCCAACTAAATTTGTATTAAGGCTACAGACTCCAATGAAATCAACCTCAATCAATCTAATCATATATATTGTCATCATAGGAAATATGGTCTTCTTTATAGGATATTTTGTTAATTTGGAAACATATGATAGGTGTTTTGTCTTAGAAAAATATCTACTAACATTCTAAATGAAGTGGAAGGTTAAAAGTGTGACCATTGGTGATGATAAAAAGTGTGAACTCATAGAAGATTTGAGAAGTAGAGCTCTATATTTCATATTTAAAAATAACCTTATATAAATTACTTTCACAATTCAAAGACAAATTGATCAAAGAATTCAAAATACAGAAGTGTGTTAGACTATTCAATATTTGAAGGAGATTAGGCAAAAACCAAGAGAATTCATCTAGGACTATGATCATAGATTCTTAGATGTGATGAATAGGTTAAAATTCTAATTTTAGGACTCAAATAAATTTTTTTGGTTTATATAAGGTCAGCAAAGAAATATTTAATTTTCCATAATATAAGCTCAGTTCACTACAAAATCTGATTTGAGATCCACTACGAAACAAGTGGAGCAAATAGAATACTATGGAGAGTATTCTCCTTATGTTACAAAAACTAATGCTGCTAGATATAATCTTGTGCATAATAAAATAATTTCAATAGGAAAAGAAATTATGAGTGTATGTATGGTACATTGAGTATGAACAAGAGGGAAATAATAGGAATTCATGTCTAAATATTAAAATAAATTTTTGGGAAATACGTCGCATTATAGGACATTATACTACAAAATGTCACTTATTACAATATTATGTACAACAATATCATAATGTTTTTTACACTTTATAAAAATATCATAATAATGATGAGAAGAATAAAGATTTCTTCATGTGTTGAAATAGGATATCACTAGAAATGTCTTAGCAAAATCTACATAATAATCTCTAGTTAAAAAACCAAGTGTGCCTAACGCAAATGTTGAGATTGCAACACAAGGTGGTCGAGGTCCACAAGTAGCATAACTTACCACTGGGAGAATCCCCCATATCCTCAATATCAAGTAGGGTGGTATCCATAGTCACCAAAATACTAACCAAGATAGACACCCCAACATCCCCATTATCAGTCAATGTGGACACCTCCTTATCCATAATATCAAAAAGGATGGACTCCTACATCACCATAATAACAATCAAATTGAGTACCTCCTTATGCTTAAAAAAGATATGGATGGTATGATGTACCAAAATAAGGTTGGGGATCACCATAGGTGCAAGAAGGATACCAAAGAAGTTACCATGGTGGCTTTTAAGGAAATCAAAATCATAGGTAAGTAATTAGATATCCCAAACAGTCGATCACATGTTACCAATTTGGTGAATTGAATAACACTACATGTAATTATCCATACAATCCATAGAGGCAAAAAAAAATTGCATACTGTAAGGTTTATAAATAGAATAATGTTGAATATTTCCCTATTTTTAAGAAGCAAAGGAAGGAAAAGATATTTTTCAATGTTAACTTGGTGTAGTCTCACCCTAAGAATTAGATTTTTGGTTAGGTTGTCACTAGAAATCAACATAAGGATCAAGGTATCCCACTGTTTCCAATTCCTAAATAAAATATGATTAAAAAAACATGATAATTATTTACATCCTATGAGATAATTTTAATGAATGAAGCATCCCAATTGCTACAATTAATCCAAAATAAAAAAACCTATGAAGGATATTTTATGATAGTGGATACTAAAATGTATGGCTAGATCTTTTGAATCTTATGACAAGATGGAGTGGTCACAACTCTAACATATATACTCAAATTAGTAAGTCCTCCAAAAAATAAAGACATTTCCTAAAATATAATAAATTTGTTTCATTATTTATTGGATTATGCACAAAGGGAATTGTTGACAATTTTGACCCACAAGATCAAAATGTCAACCCCTATAGCAAAAATTTTGTTTGTCATGTCTTGTTAACCTTGTCCCTAGTTTTTTCAATCCTTATGAAGTCTTATAATAGTCTTTATAAAATCTTGTTAGCAAAAATTAATGTTTATATGATAATATTAAGGTAATGTTCTATCTTGGTCTTGTGTTAGGCTAGACATGTCATGGTGTAATGAATATTGGTAAAATGGTGTCATAGGGTCCTTATTTTATTATAAAATTCATTTTATACCTTCATTATATTTAATTAACATTTTATGCATGTTAGGAAAGTTAGAATAGGTCAGTTACTTTATAAATCATGCTAAAGAAGGGAGTTCTAGGCATTTGTACAGACTTATTGAGCTCATCTTCAAGTGGAAATGGTTTCAAGGTGTCTCTTCATCTCCCATAGGTCATTTCCACCCTCAATAATCTTGTATAAATCCTAAAAGTCTCAAATTTTCATTATAACTTCCATCAATCTCTTAGTGGACTAGTAAATTTAGTTTTCATGTGGATGGTACAACTAGGAGAGAGAGAGTCATGGCCTGAGATTTTTTCTCGAGGAGCAGGTCCTAGTAAGCTTCAAATATATATATATATATATATATATATATATATATATATATATATATATATATATATATCCCCTCTCATTTATAAACAATCACTAAGACTCTGGGGTGGTCTAAAACTAATTTCAAACCCCATAAGATAAATCTTCTCCTTGAAATGATAGTTTTAGATGATTTGGTTATATAAGAGAAATTGAATGAGATGTGTAGTGTATATGTAGATATTTCATGTGCTTCTCTAGGCCACACTTGGCATTTGTGGCCTTAATTTAGAAAGAACCTCTATTGTACATAGTTTACAAATTTTATTGTCGTAGTTTCTTATTTGTTTCAAGGTATTCAATAGTTAAAGTAATGGAATGATGGTTTATAAACATGTCATAAATTTTCAAGTTACAAGAGTAATCCCTCGATTCCTAAGCTAATTCATGAGCCACCTACCATACCTCATACTCCCTCTCAAACTCATGAGAATATCCCTTACCTTCCCACCATCTCCCTTATTGAGGAAGAACCTATCCTATGGAAGGTAAATGAATAAGATAAATTTGTATTTATAGCTGATGAAGATACTTCAAGTGAGCTTGATGAGTAAATTTTAATTAGTAATACACTTGGGGTTGTTTAGTTTTTAGATATGGAGTGAAAGAGGATCTTAAAGTAGAGGACATTTCAGCTAAACAAGGTGAAATCTTGAATGAATGTGACATGGCTTCAAATGAGCAAGAATGTGAGTTTGAATAAGTAGTGCAAGCTAAAGTCTTAAATAGAGTTGAAATGGTTCTCAATGAGAAAAACACTATGGAAGAATTTGTAGCTGAGGGTAAAGGAGATGTCAATTTGTTTCAAGTACTTTCACTTGGTGTGATTAGGCATGAAAATGAGCAAGTTCAAGGAGATTTGAAAGACATGTGGCAGACCTATTTACACATGTTCAAATAAAATGAAGATTTTGAAAATTTGGCACCTCTCAAAGAAAAAGATCAAGTTGATGATGAGGAATGCAAGGATCTAAGTGATCCAATATGTCTTGAAAATCATCACCAACATTTTCAAGTCCATGATAGAGCAATTTATGATGAAGACATTCTTTAATGCAAGCAAGAGATTGAATTGGAAAAACCAATAGAGGCTAAGGTTGATGCTACCTTCACGGACCAAGAGGACCTATGGTAGAAGTATTAGGAAGTTTTCAATGAATTTGAGACTCTTCAAGGGTTTATATCTCTTATTAGATAGATTGAGGATGTTATTGAGGTTGCCTTCCTTATTGAAGGACAATGTAAGAATCTCTAAGGTACCAAGTTTGAGGCTGACCCTGTAAACCAAGAAGTAGTCACATTTTATTTGACTTCAAACATCAAGAGAGAGTATGAGAAAGATCTTGAGACACATGATATGTTCATCTTAATATGTGACTATTTTGTTATTGTTACTTCACTTGAGAGCTTACCAAAAGGATTGGTAATTAACATGAAGATGAAGCCAACAAGATTAATGTTCAGAAGGTAGCTTGAATCATACTATTCTTCATCTCATGAAGAAAAAGATCTCATAAACTTCCCCTTTGATCTAGTAGGAGGAAATTTTTTTCAACTCAGTTGTATATATCAGTTATTTTATCATTTTTTGTGTTCCCTAAGTGCTTGGCTAGCA
Organism: Torreya grandis; assembly: GCA_037957365.1. NCBI lineage: Eukaryota > Viridiplantae > Streptophyta > Pinopsida > Cupressales > Taxaceae > Torreya > Torreya grandis. The sequence continues at coordinate 2,202,501 of JARHVA010000289.1, forward strand.
TATGTGTGTGTCTTATTTCCTTTGCTTTATCTATTTTCCTTGTTCTGTGTGTGTTTGGAGGTCTAATCATTTTATTTTTATTGTCAAGGTTTGATCAGGTCTATGTTTGATTGAAAGTGACTCCATTTCCCAATAGAAGGACAAGGCTTCTAGTCAATTAAGCATTACAACATGCTACCCCCATGAATTGCCAATTTATTGACCAATTTTGACCCCCAAAGTCAAATTTTCAACCCCTATAGGCAAAATTTTACTTGTCATGTATTTTTAACCTTATCCCTATCTTTTTCATGCCTTATGAGCTCTTGTAATAGTCTTTATAAAACCTTGTTAGTAAAAATTAAGGTTTATCTGATAAGATTAAGGTAATGTTCTATCTTGGTCTTATGTTAGGTTAGACATGTCATGGTGTAATGAATATTGGTAAAATGGTACCATAGGTTTCTTATTTACTTATAAAATTAATTGCATGCCTTCATTACCTTAAATTAACATTTCAAACATGTTTGGAAAGTTTAAGGCTATTTTACAAACTTTAAATAAAGTTTTATGAAGAAAAAAGGTGATTTTGGTCAAATCCAATGCATTCCAAATCTAACTAAGGTATACATCCATAAAAATACACTTTTAAAATATTTTTAATGGGTTATATAACTATCATGTATGTTAGGGAAGTCATAACATGTCAGTTACTTCAGAAATCATGCCAAAGAAGGGAGTTCTAGGCACTTATATGGACTTCTTGAGCTCGTCTTCAAGTGAAAATGGTTTTAAGGTGTCTATTCATCTCACACATGTCATTTTCATGCTCAATAATCTTGCATAGGACCTAAAAGTCTCAAATTTTCATCAAAACTTCCATCAGCCTCTTGGTAGACTAGTAAAGGTAGTTTTAATGTAGATGGTATAGATAGGAGAGAGAGTGTTTTGGCCTAAGTTTTTCCTAGAGGAGGGGGTCATAGTAAGATTAAAATTTATGTAATTTATTTTTAGATTCATCCCCTCTCCTTTATTAACAATTGCTAAGACTCCTAGGTGGTCTAAAACTACTTTCAAACCCCACATGGTCAAATATTCTCATTAAAATGATAGTTTCAGATGATTTGGATGCATAAGATAAATTAGAGGAGATTTTTAGGGTATATTATAATATTTCACATACTTATATAGGCCACACTTGGCATGTGCATGCTTAATTTGGAAAGAAACCTCTATTGTACATAGTTTACAAAGTTGATTGTCATAGTTTCTTGTTTATTTCAAGGTCTTAAATAGTTGAAGGACTTGAATGAGGGATTATAGACATTTATACATTATTTTCAATGAAATTATATATCCATTAGTTATTCTCCATTTTTTTCACTCTAACACAATCCTCTCCAAATAATATGCAGTGTTTTCTCATTTTGAAGACTATGTGTGTAAGTTGCCTAAAAAAAAAGTGAGTTGAGGAGGTTTTATATTGCATTATAAAATGAGAGTGAAATTATTGATCTCATAATATGTAAGTATATAATATAGAGATAATCCCAATATCAAGAAACCAATTTTACATCATGAGAATGTTTGAAACCATGAAAATGCAAACCTATAAGTTTATAGACATATAGGTCTATTTTCATGTGAAATGTATTGAATGTGCACTTAGAGATTGTTTTTTAATACATAAGTGTTCATAAAAATATATTTTTTATGCCCCCAGAGTTCTTTGGAAGGACTTAAGACTCAAATAATATCTTATAAAACCAATACTTAGGATACTCAAAGGACACATATAGGCAAGACATGAGATAGAGTATGTATGTTTGTAAGTGTGAGAATAAAGAGGTATTTATGAAAGTTAATAATAAAATGGATTGAATCTCAAACATTATTCAAAGATAATCAAGGTGACCAATGGTAGTGAAGAGGGTTGTTGCATACTGATAGGCCTAGATGGTTATATACATGTCTACCTACAAGAGGGAAAATGAGGGTTTAAATATTGTATTGAAAGTGTTATATGAAGTCAAAAAATTCATTAAATATATTAAATAACATTGGAGTATAAATATGTAACTATGAGCCTATGCTTGACCTATAATTAGACCTCAAGCTCAAACCTCCATGCATAGTCAAGCCTGTGTGTAAACTTCTCAAGAGGCATGTATCTCATGAAGTGTAAGCATAAATATTATATAGACATAATTGAAAACATATTCAATAAGGGATAATAATAAAAAAAATTATATATATCATATTGATGATTTTCCCAATCTAGGTATGTAGTCAAGACCCCAGATGGTTACTTAAAAGTTTCCTTAGTAGTTCAGGTTGGTTATAAACTTGAAAAGAAGACAAAATGCATAGTGGTTTTTATGAGTGAATGAAACAAATTAATAGATAAATTTTAAGTTAAAATTTATCTAAAATATATTAAAATAAATATGATCAAACAAGACTCACTTATACCCTACATATACACAACCAAATTGGCATCTATAGGCATTCATGCCTACATGAGAGATGTTTTCTTGGTTTGATAAAGATAAGGGTATATGAGAGGAATAAATTTTAAGGTGAAATAACTTACATGTATATGATTCTATTTTTTAATTATTAACTTCATATAAATTTAGGGTTAATGAAAATAATGATAAGTTTTGAGAGGCATATTTAGGCCTATTAAAACCAATGCCAAACACGTAGTCCTGTGTGTTTACACTTTATGATGAAAATTGGTTTGTATGGATGATATGAGAATATTAAGAATTTTATAATGTGATAATGAATTTATAAAAATCATTCCATTAAGTTTTTAATGCCTTAAATAGAGAGTAAAAGATCTAACACAGTCAGCTAGGGTAAATTATGTTGGTTGGCTTGAGAAACCTAGCTTGAGTTGAGGATGGTTATGGAAGGTATAAAGAAAATTTATGGAAGATATTAATGTTTAAAATGTCCATTATTTATGATACAAACCTAGTGAGTTTATTAACAACTCAATATAAAAATTTAAACACCACTTTTAGGCTTATATTTCTCTTTCAACCTCACAGTCATAGTCTGCCAACCCGAGATGTATTTTGAGATGATCATATCTCTCATGAAGAGATTAATGGTGGATAAATATATTATTGATAATAATTTAACATTTTTAACTCATTATTCATATAATTTTTATGATCATCTAAGGCATTTCCTTTATGAATCATCTTTAAGACCCTAAAACACTCACAGGTTGCCTAAAAGACTAGTTTTAACCCGATGGGATAAATATGCCTTCCAATGGATTATAATGGATATATTTTAACTTTAAATGAATTTTTTTATCTTATTAGGTCTAATTAGTTCCTTATAATGGTACGGGTTGGCATGTGTAGGTACAAAACTATATAGGGTGGTCATAAATGCATAGTTGTAGGTGTGTTTATAAAGGTACATGGTATGAATTGACCTCCAAACCAAGTACAGAGGTTTATCAAGATTTAATAAAGGTTATAAAAACTTATAATCACATCCTAAATACTCCTAATAAGATATATGATCTCTAAATTTCATTAACTTAGGAAAAAAGAGAGAGGAATGCACTATTTTTCAACCCAAAAGGTCTATATGTAGACCTATAAATTAATTCAAGAGACCTCTCCTCAGTGGATTTAATTTTTATAATGTGTTTAAAACCTCATAAAACCTATTACAATAACTATAACCTAAAAATATCTTGGAAAACCACCTCAATCACCTCTCAAGCTTTTTCAAATGCCTAGACTAGGGTTTTAACCATTTCATGGTTCACATATCCGTACAAGGTTTTAGGAGATAAAAATTGACATGGAGAATGGTATTAGATTTGGGAAATTTAATAAAACACTTCCTATAATTTTCACAAGTTTGGGAGTTATTTTGGGCCAAAACATAAATTCTAGGCATGAAGGCCTAATTGAGGCCTAATGAAGAAGAGAGAATAGTAGAAAAAAGTGGACTTCCACTCAGATTTGAGTCCTAAAATTTAGAATGGAGGTGTAAGGTGATATTGGGTCCTAAAAAATATCTTTAATTTCCCAATATATTCCATACATTATTTTACACAATGAGGTTTATTTGTTTTTAGGGTTATAAGTATTTGATGACTAATGAGAGATTAAGGTGCAAGATGGAGTCTTAGAGAGAGGTTGAGGCCTAAAAATGAATTTTTTTAGGTATAATATGATATCAATATGAATTTTATGGAGATATATTTCCTTTGTGAGGATGAAACCAAGGTTTGACACTTGTAAGCAAAAGTAGGCATAGGGCCAAGAAGACTTCAAAATACTTAGGAGTTGTAATCATCATTGTAGCATAAGTTATGAATACCCATAAACAAGTGAAAATTTTAAAATAAAAAACAATATTTAACTCAAAAATACTTTATTTTTAATTATTTCCACTTGTCCATTCACAAGCTAAAACAAAGGGTAGTTTTGAAGAACAAAGCAAGGTGTTAAGCAAAGTTGCAAACTCCTACTCCATGTGTAAGAAGAATACATCTTATATAGATTAAAACATGTATTAGATGGTATTATTCAACTATTTAATAACTTTTTCTTATTTTTAACTCCTTATGAGACACTTGTCACCTCTCTCTCATATGCCCTTCTTCACTTCTCTCATTTTTTATAAATTAAGCCTTAATAGGCTATGTATGTATCCTCCACCTGAGTATGGAGAATACCTACCCATTTTAATTTTTTTATAAATGATAAAATTCTTATGTTACCTCACCATTTAACTAGTTTCAATGTGTGTGCATGACTATTTGATCTTATCAAGTGATTAGTTTTTCTTCGTTGGTATGTTTTCCTTGTCTAGAATTTATATCTAATTTTAAAATATTTTTGCAGGTCTTGTGAAGTGTCTAAGTGAGATGTGAAGGTTGAGTGAGTTGTATTTTCATTAGTTTCATTTCATTACCTCTTTACTAAACATATTTCACTACCTTCATAATGAATTGATGATGTAGAGAGGTAGATTAGGAGTAGTGTTTGTTGTAGGTTAGTCTTATGGTTGAAGTGCAAATGCAACTAGTTGGTAATGGTCAAGTATATTTGGTGCATCACCTCCATTAGAGTAGGTTTATCTCTCTTTTCCTATAAATTTGGTAGATTAGTGTGTGATCCCAAGTGACACATCAAGGGGAGCTAAACCTTTAACCTAGAGATTCAATCTAATATTAGGCCACCCATAACCTAGGATTGTCGCCATGTTACCCCAATTTTAAAAGGTTTAAACTACCTTCCAAGGGTTAAAATTTTATGTTGTAATAGGGACAATAGAGAGTAGATAATTTATGATTTCAAGGCTATAATGGACATATATCTTTCATGATATGAAATCCCTAATGCTATTTTTTTAATTTTAGTAGTACCATTAACATAGTTCCTAGATTAACTTGGGAAGATATTGGAAGGTTAGATCTAAGTTACAGCTTTGTTACTTTAAGTCTATCATATTTTTGTCAATTTAAAACCATTTGGAGGCTTTAATGTGTGGAGATAAATGTGGTTGTTTGATTTTATGTGTGGTTTTCAAAGTAATTGATATTAATAATGATGAGATGTACTATCTTGTGTTAATTGAAAAAAATGGGCTTATGATGGTTGTATGATTATCAACATAGTGGATAACCAATTGAAACTACATTGGGGGAACATTAAAATTATCATATTTTTTAATAATTATAAATAAAATCAATATACCATACCAAAATAATCATCATTTCCATATGCCTACAGGATGATAGCTAGTTCTAAGTCTGCATAGAGCTAAAATACGAAGCCCTACAAAGTAGAGAATTTACCTACTTCTCATAGCATGAATAATAAATACCAGAGATACAAAAAATTAATACCATAGCTACTAATACCATGATATTTCTTTTTTATGACATTAACTACCTTGTATGGTTGGTAATTGTAAATCCTATAGTACTCCTCCTTTGTTTGTTGACACCTCTTTCCCAAACTTAATATTTTCTAAAACCATCACAAATTTTTATTTTTGATTCGATTATGTCTTGCTTCAACCAATTGCCTTGAAACTTGACTATTTTATATCCTAGTATTTCTTGAAATATAAATCACAAAACATTCTCAAATTTACACATACCGCTATAGATTTATAAAAATAAATAATTGTAAAATAAAAATCCTGTATTACAATGTACCCTACGACACTCATTATACTCTGTGTGTTCTATTTTGAGATCATTTATATAAAATTTAAGAAAAACATTAAACTAAAGATTAAAATAATGACTTACTAACAAAATATGATTTTAGTATGAAATTAAGTAATTATAAGTATAAAAATATCAATTTATACTCTTATACTAGGTATGTTTAAATTATAAACATGATCATACAATGCCTTCCAAAACCATACAAAACATGACCAAAATCATATAGTACCTACCAAAAATAGTACAATAATTGATCATGACCTTCCAAAACTTGACCAAAACTATACAAAACATGTCACGACTATATAATTAAGAAATTAGGGCAAATCACCCCTTTATAAAATATATAAGTGTGAAAAATAAGAATAGATACATAAAATTTTCAAAATAAGGTATAATATGACTTACCAACCTCAACAGGGATGGTAGTGTCCATCATGCAGTCCAATTGGTATGTGATAAATTCTCTCTTCAAAGATTTAAGTTGAGAAAGTAAAGGAAAAATGAGGTAAATTTCTCTTCTTTCACTATATATGAATAAAAACATGGAAAGTAGATATCATTTAATTCATTTTTCTAATACTATTTTACATGTGTAATTTTTATAAATTTACTTATTTATTTAGTATGACACATTGTTATATGGTGCCACATGGAGATATTTGATGTATGATTTCAAATGGCACACCTCCCAATGCCATTCAATGTTCAATTCTTTATAAAGTGGATGCTTATCAATGATTATTATATGATGCTACTTGATGACTAATGTCATCAATGATGATGATGCATATTATATATGATAATGTCATGTGTTTTTTATTGCATTGCCTTGTATGGTATTTTTTATTCTTGATATGTGTTTTTTTATGCATCATGCAATTCACTCATACCTCGAGGAAGGAAACCATGTTGCACTTTTGTTATAGTTAATATTATAATTATTTTTATATAATAATGCATACAAATTATTCATAATGATATTAGACTGAAATTTTATCCCCATATAACTATATTATTTCTAATTCAAATCTCAATACTCAGTTACTTAGGGACTCAAATTTATCATTAAATGTGTAGACCTATTCCCTAATGACATATAGGGTTTCAAATCCACTCAAATTTTTATTTTCCTTGATGATATAACAAACCCCTAGGACTATCCTATCACATTGGGTATAAGGGATCTATTTTAATTTGTGATTAGTGTTTAATTTTTATAATCACCTATGTTTATTCATGAAAGGTGACTGTGGTTTTTCAAGTCCCTAGACTCAACATTCTAATACTTAAGAACTCAAATTCATAACAATATCTATATCTTTTTTATATGTTCTAATTTGAAGTGTGTGCTCAGTATTTTTCTCATTTATTATTTCTATCCATTGGAAGTTGGTCATGCATTCCATTCACATAATTATAATCCATTCATCTATAAATAAAAAATAATAAGGTTCATTTGATCATCAAACACTTATCAAGCATTCTATTGAGAATACATATGGATCACTTCACTAATATTGTTATCATTATGCATTTTATGTTCATCAATTTATAATTGCTATATATACGTTCAGAGATCTAACAAATAAAAATGAATAGTACTAACCCTGTTTATGCAAACCCCTAAACCAAATAATCATCAATTTTAATGGAGACCCAAAAATCTACGCATGCAAATTCAAGGGAAGAGGTAATAAATCTAATGCATACAATTAAGTCCATATATTTTTTAATTTTATCTTGTGCAATTATGACCTTATCAAGCACTAAAAATCCATCCTTCACTAGCATATGAATTCTTAGATGTCGCTCACCCAAGATGTGTAATGGGTTGTCGATACTCTCTAAACTAAGCATTGACATAAAAAAAATAGAATAAAGATGAAATAAAAATAATATCAAGGATTATCTAAGAATTATAAATTATAATACATCATTAGCATCAACACAACTATGCACAACATTAGATCTTCATTATATTCATCAACAAAAGTAATAAATCAAATACAACATGCCTACCTCTCCTTGTCTATATCTCTAAAGACCTCTTAAATATGGATACACTTAATACATCAATAATTGATCAGGTATACCAATGGCATTGTTTCAACCCAATATTTTACCTTTGTCTCTAATACCTACATAAAACATATATTAACATGGCATGACATTTTAGGTACATGGTCCAAACATCAAAATGGGTCAAATGACCTTATAAAACATTAATCTAAAAATATACCATCATTATATATATATATATATATATATATATATATATATAATGATGGTATATTTTTAGATTAATGTTGTATAAGGTCATTTGACCCATTTTGATGTATATTATGGTTGGTATATATATTATGGTTGGTATAAGATGCAAAAATTACCCACCTTCATTATGATTTTTATCCTCAAAGTTTCTCATGTTGTTAACATTAATAATGAAACTAGCTTAAGCTCCATAGTAAAAATTTTGTCATTGAAAAAATTTAGCCAACCTTGAAAAAACAATTCAAGACATACTTGAAAATCATAAAGAATTTATAGATAGATTTTTATCGTAGACTTATCTCAAGTTTAGTAATTATCATCTTCAAACTGAAATCAAAAAAATTGATCCATGTACGCTCCATGACCTTGGATGATTGTTAAGCCCTAATAGGTAATGAAATATTGTGTGGTTCATTACTCAATTTATTGTGTTAGGTTTTACAATATGGCATCAATGTGTGAAACCTCTTCCTCATCTAGATACAAAATACCCAAGCTAGACCTAGATCTAAAAATGGTAATAATGTCCTCCATGTCCTTCATATGTTCCTTCACCCAACCCCATCATCTAGAAGCCTACTTGAATATTGTACACATGTGTCTTCAATATATTCCATCTATGTCAAGCCCTTGGAGTTATATGTACTCACCAAAATAAAATTATCTTTAATATCATGCACTTTATGAGTGAATGAAGGGGTCTCCTTGTTCTTTTGATCAGTGATTTTCTCAAGAGAAAATTATTTATGTGTAGGCTATTAGTTTCATTGATTTGACGTAGAATATATTCCATATAGGATGGGGCAATCTTATCCAACACTCACAAAATCTTTGACTTTATTTTGGAAACCAATCATAATTTTTTCAATATTTATCACTTTTTGGTATAGATTTTATGGTTCATGAAGAGTGTAGACCCCACACATTTTATGAGTTTTAGTTAAGTTTAGGTTAGAGGGTGTATCGTGAAACAATATAGCCAACATTCAAACAACTAGGTCACCTTAACCATCACTATAACTTCAATATGTGTTCTTACCATTACTCCACTAAGTGACTAATCTTGTGTTGGGCACCATCAAACTATAACTTCAAGGTGCATGTTCACTATTTCATGTGTTACTTGTCTCCCCTAAACCTTTTTTTCCACATCAAGGTAATATAAATGTATAAAATTTTAAAATTCAAAATGTATATGCAATATAATAAATAGATCAAGATGAGCACTAGATAAACAAAGAGCATAGGAGCATGGTTGACATAATATTTAATGTGAAAATTCTCAAAAAGTTAAAAATCCATCATTTATATTCATTTATTCGAGAAACCACACACCCAATACATAAATCCCTCTCTTCTTACTTCTTATTTGATAAGCCTTCACAAAACTCTATGTATAATATTTCCCACATGTAAATATAAACAATATTCTTCACAAAGTTTGTGAGTATTGATATGACATTTACCAAGGGTAAAATTTATTTATATAATGGGGTATGGATCATTGTAACCAACATGTCCATCTTCTCTTTAAGGAAACCCAACTGTAAAATATATTTTATTTATTTACATGATATTACCTCGTGTTAATAAATTAAATATATTTATTTTGAATAATGTTAAGGGTAAATATTACCACTTAAATATTATTTGTTCTAACACTCCCCCTTAATGGTAAGTGGGGATACATGTCATATTCATCTTAATAAATAAAGTATACTCCATGAATCAACTACAATTATTTTATGAGGCATTTAAAATTTGAAGGTTTTAAAAACTTTCATCATGTCAATATCACATTTTGAAATAAAAAGAATTATAATCCATAAACTACTCAAAGTAAGATTAGGTTAGCATGATTGTGAGACTACATCTCACAATTTCTCATGAATAATCAATAAAACATATTTGGAGCCTTTTATAACATAAGGACCTTCATAATAATTTATGCTTCTAAGTATTAGGTACAAAAGTAAAACTTTCACATTAAGTTTACTAAAATCATATAATGTGATATATTATAATGTTTTATAATGATAAAAAGTATAGATAATAAGGAAACACATGGTCATTAATAAGTGGCATTATCATGCACACTCCCCCTTAATAGGAATTCTGAGAGGCTTAACATTACATCAATTTGATAAAACTTGGTAGCACCAAGTGATTTGATGAAGATATTTACTATTTATTCATCTGTAAGACAAAACTATAGATTGATATCACCATTGAGGATTTTTTTATTACATCTATATAGCTTTTTTAACATCTTCCATAACACTTTTGTACTCTACTTCAGTAGAAGAGATAAAGACATTAGGTTGGTTTTCGATGCTCTGAGTGATAGCATCTACACCAAATTTAAACACATATACATAAGTAAATTTATCATCTATAGTATCATTAGCATGTTTATCATCACAATAGCCATATAATTTAGCATTATTAATAGAATAATAAAATAAAATAAAATTAATATTTCATTTGATAAAATGAAGAACATGTTTAGTTAATTTTTAATAATCCAAATATGGATCATGCATGAATATAGAAGTAACACCTATAATAAATAAAATATATGACCTAATAATGATTAGATAAATCAAACTACCAACAAATTATCTATAAAGAGGGGTTAAATTTGTCACATGTAGCTTTTGGATCAAGTATAACACCAAATTTAATAAGAGTAGATGTAGATTTATAATCAAGCATATTAAACTTAACAAAAAATATTATGTGTGTACTGAGATTGTGATACAACAATTAAATTTTTATCTTAAAATATAGTCATTTCTAAAAAATGATGAAGAATATCTAAATCAATCATTTCAAATATTTGACTTAGTTTATCTTTATATTTAACAATTAAACTAACTAGATTGTTAGTAATAATAAGATCATCAACATATAATATAATTAAGATAATATGAATGTTTTCAATTTTAATAAAGATATCATTATTAGAATAGTAGTTAGAGAAACATAATTCTTTAAAATGACTGGTGATTTTAGAATACTAAACTTGATAAGCTTATTTTAAACTATACAAATATTTATTTATCTTACAAACATAATACTCTTTGTTAAGGTCAAAAAAACCTTTAATCTGAGTCATATAGATTTTTTTCTAAATCACCATTCAAGAATGTATTTTTGACATCTATTTAGTGTATAATCTAACCATTTGAAGCTACAAGATAAATGAGTAGTCTAATAATACTCAATATCACTACATGAGAAAAGATTTCAACATATTCAATCTTAAGTTTTTGAGTAAAATCATGAGCAACTAATCTTGTTTTAAATTTGTCAATTTTATCAATTAAATTATATTTGATTTTATAACGCTAAATACAACCAACAATATTTCTTTTAGGTGGAGGTGGGACTAGATCCCGAGTATGATTTTAATTAAGGAATTATACTCAGATTGCATATCAAATTTCCATCTATCATCTTGAATACTTCTTTAAAATATTTAGGTTCACATTCATACATGGTCATTAAAGCACAATAATAATGTTGACTCTTAATCAATTTATTAAGGTTATTGAGACTAGAATATTAGATTAGGGATTATGTCCATTTAGATATTTTAGATTAAACATGAAACTCAGAAGCTTCCTCAGACACTAAATTATCCAAACATGGATCAACCTCCTCAAGGGTATCTATTTATTCATAAAGAGTAACAGAAGATTCAGTTTCATCAAATGAAGAACATTGAGGAGGTTCCACAAAAGGCTCATAGAAATATTGTTCAAGGATAAGAACATTCATATTCTAAATAATTTGTATTTTAAATGGATAATACACTCTTAATCATTTATTTTTACCTTCATAACCTATAAAGATGCATGAATAGGAGGTAGGATCAAGTTTATTTCATTTAGCTTTAGGAATAAACATGGAAGTTGGACTTCCAAAGATTCTAAGATGAGCCACACTAGATTTATTTTTAGACCACATTTTTAAAGGGGTAGAAAGATGTAAATATTTATTAGGCACTCTATTCAGAATATGCACAGTAGTATTCATGGATTTGACCCATAAGAACTTATGAATATTTGTAAAATACAACATTATTCTGTCTATTTCAATAATGATGTGGTTTTTCCTTTCAACAATACCATTTTACCATGGGGAATAAGAAGTTAGTTTTTATTTAAATATTATAATTAATACAAAAATAATCAAATTATTTACTAATACATTCACCACCATTACCAAATCTTATCTCTTAATAGAAAAATTAGAAATATTTTTATAGTACCTTTAAATTATTTGAATTTAGATAAATTTTAGATTTGTTTTATAAAATATGACCAAATCATTATAGTATGATCATTTATAAAATTAAAAACATATAAATAAACATTAAGATATGTAAATTAAATGGGTCTTGAAATATCACTATGAATTAACTCTAAAGGATGTGAGAAATTTACATCATGATTCTTATGAAAGGGGTTAATATGTTGTTTGCCATGTAAGCATCCATCACAAGCTTCATGATGAGATGAAATAGAAGGAATACCAATAAAAATATTACAATAATATATATCATATAAAATTATAAAATCAACTTGTCCTAGTATCTCATGTTATAATTAAGATTCATTCCTACTATGTGCTAAAACACAACATGCAAAAAAAATAGAAAATATATATAAACCATTTTGTTGAACACCTTCAGCAATCAGAGAACTAGATTGATTTCTAAAATATTATTTATCCTTAAAAAATTTTGCAATGAAATTATCATTCATAATTTGATAACATTATAATAAAAAAAATCTAGTTTAGGCACATAAAAAACATCTTTAATAATAATATTTACAAATTTTATTTTTTTTATTTAATAGATTCTAAAAATGAATTATCACCTAAGTAAATATTTTTGGATATATATCTACTCTCAGATATAATATGAGATAAGTAAGTCATATGATGTGATGCACCATTATCTAAAATCTATTCATTCTCATTAGAAGTAAATAAGGTAGCCTATAAAGAAATAACATTAAAATTTTGTTCATGATAGTTGTTTTGATTATAGTTTTGATTCTTATAATGGTTTTGATTATATTTATTCCACTTATTATTTTTATAGGTTTTATGATTAACTTTTTCTTTGCTTTTATAATAATTTTATCTTTTATGACTAAATTTACTACATAGATTATAATTTCTAGTAAACTTAGGTTTATGATTTTTATTACTAGATTTTTTACTCCTATTTTTATCATTTACAAAATTAAAGTTAGATTTATGATTTTTATTATTATTAGAAACAGGATTGAGATAGATAAGTGTCTAAGTGGCATTCTCTTTAGAATCAAACTTTGACATCACTTACTCTTATTAAATCATAAATGTAGACAGAGTAGTGAGGTTAGGGATATCTTACTTTGTTTACTATTTTGAATTAAGAATGGAAATAAAATTGTGAAACTTTTCATGAATATTAACTTGAATAATGAAATAAAAAATCTTATCTTGAATAATATTACAGTCACATACATCTCATGATATTTAATATTTTTAATTTTAACAATAAAATTAACAACTTTTTTTCACCTTTCATAGTTGTAGTAAGTAATTCAAGAATCAGCTTAATAATCTTAAAGAGATGACTACCCTTGTGCATAGACTCAAGGAGTTTCAAGGCATTTTTGAGAGACTCCTAGTTTTTTATAGAGAGTAAGAAATCATCCTTAACACTTTTCAAAATAATTAACATGACTTTTTTATGATTTCTATTGAAATGTATTTATAAGCTCAAGTGAACATGTCTTGATGTCCCAAAAATAATTTTTCATAAATTTTGAGCCATAAATTTTGCTTTAATATAGATTTTTCATATATTATAGTTAGACCCATTAAACATTTAAGATTTATCAAGCATGAATTTAAACGAAGCCATAACTTCCATTTAAATAGAATACTACAACACTAAAAAAAAATTTAAAATGATCTTTTTAAATGTGAATTTATACTCTATTAGATAATAAAATAAATTTATAGTGTTAACAAATTATAATTGTTTAAATTTATGTGAAAAAATTGTAACAAATTATACTAAATTAAATTTTGTAAGTATTACACAAAGAACAACTATTTAAACACTATGATTAAAAAATTATAAAAAATATATTTGGAATTTTTAAAACAATAAATGGACCACATCAATGCATCTGTAATGTGTCAAAACCTAGGAAATGATTGGTCACACGACCATGTTCAACAAAATATTATCTAGGTAAAGTGTTGAAAGAAATTGAAACTAATCTAGGGTTTTGAATGCAAGTCACTTCACACACAAACTAAAAAAATAATTGACCAAAAAATAATTTGACTAAATCAATTTGATTAAAATAAAATAAGGGTAACAAGTTTTGAACCCTTGACCTCCCTTTTATAAAATTTTTATCAAAAAGATAACTACTAACTCATCTAGTAAATTATTTAAGATTTTAAATACACTAATTTATTTCTAAATATTTTTAAATTGATTTTTAAAATTTTATATATATATATATATATATATATATATATATATATCGTGCATGTAAATAAAAAAGGTCAAAAACTTTTTAAAATAATTTACTGGTTTTAGTAAAATGTATCATAGGTGGGCCCCTTTTATTTTTCCATGGAAATAGTGAATTACTAAATAAATTATTTATTAAATATATATATGAAAATTTAATACTATCCCTTTAAAACTTTGTAAGTTGTAATGGTGCATAGATAAAAGTTTTGAACATCACAATAGCATGTACATGCCACCAAATAGCCTGAAACCTTGAGAATCACCTTGAATTGGCCTATTGATGCTAAAAACAACCTCAAGATGAAATTTTTGAGTCAAAAAATAATTTTTTAGATTTATAAAGGTTACTCCAGCCATACATTGGCATCCATGGAGGATAAAAAATAAGCTTTAGGTAACCTTCACATACTCTAAAATTTAACAAATGGTCTTCAAATCTAGGATCCTCAAAATGAATTTTTAGAGTCAAAAAGATAATTTTAAAATTTTTAATGGTTGCAAACCCCATCAACACCATAGGTTGAATCAAGCACTTTACGTACTTTGGGTACTTGTGGTACCAAGTGAACCATGATAAAATCAAGTCTATCATATTTTTTTGACACTTCAAACACCATTTAAACTTTGCATATCCCACCTACTCTAACAAACCCATCAGACACCTATTGTACATGTGTAACTAGACCATATTAACTCCATCATCAAGTTTATACACCTTAAGAACAAAGACTTAATCAGATATATCTAGCCTCTATATCACCTTGAGAACCAAAACCAATTTAGGTTTATCGATCATTAATGGTACCTCAAGAACTAAGACCAAATTTGATTTGTCAATGATCAGTGAAACCTTTAAAACCAAGACCAAATTAGGTTTTTCTCTTGAAAAGTACCAAGGTTTTGAGGTACAATACTAAATTTTCATGCTAAGTGTTTATAATAAAAATTGATTGGATTGACTTGGTCTATTTAATGGAATTTAAATTGAGACCTTATGATGAGATCAAAATTCTAAAAAAACTTACAAGTGTATTTAATGAATTTTTAAAGCCTTTTTTATTGGGCTATGGAGTCAACATCCTTATTCAAGATAATTTTAACTACATGTGTCCTTATGTAGACATTATTTTTAAATTATATAGCACCTCAATCTTTTATAACTAGAAAATACATAGCATGGATGTAGCTTCAGCTTCTAGACCTTTCCTATTGTTTAAAGGCTAGCATACACTATCTATTTATGCATATTGCTTACCTCTTAGTCTAACCAATGTTATTCTAATGACTTAGACATTTTATCATACTCATAATACTATAAACCTACTTATCTTTTATCTCTAAAAATTTTAAACTTGTATTTTTTTTACTACCTAAACACTTGTGTCCTAATCAGAGGCCTACATCAACATGTCTTATTTTGATGCAAGTTTCTAGTGCCCTAAAGTCATCTAAATTATAAATGGAATGTATTCTTATGTTTTTTTTAAGTTCTTTAATGTGATATATTCTTCAAAAGGATAGGTATAAATACAATATCAATCTTCATTCATTCCTCACCTAGCAGCTTCTTAACTCTCATAAGGAAACTTATCAAAAGCACTCAAGTGATATAAACTTCCATATTTTCTCTTATTTCCATAAAAATCATAAGTAAAACACATATATAGGTCTAAATTACTAAAGTATCATTCCATGGACCATATTTTATAAGTTACAAGTTAGGTCACTCTATGTACTTGATTATCACACATTGCATCCTTATGCACACATAAGCCAACATGTAGGGGAGAACTACATGAGTTTAAGTCCCTCTTTAGATTATTAGTTATGTAGTTAGTGCTCATTAACACATGGATCTTTGGTGTAGCTCAAAACTATCTATCCACTAAAAGATGAATAACTAGGGTTTATCATTTGACAAGGATCGATAGTCCATGACCCTGATCTAAATGCACTAGAATGAACGGAAAACATAACCTAAAATCATCTAGGTGGTTTCATCTAGTTTAATTATGTATTTTTATACTTGAAACTTATTCCAAGTCATACAAAAGCATTGATGCAATCATCCTAGGTCAATGTAAGTGTTTACAGCTATAAATGTATAATTTCTAAAATTAGGTTACTAATCCATAATGTAGATCTAGTCTATTCCACTCATGTTTTAGATCTAGATCTATATTAGCATTAAAACTAGATAATTATCTTGTTTTTATTATCATTTCATTATTTAACATAGTTGTACTTATTTTTTGCATATCTCAACATAATAAATTCATTAATATTTATATAAGTTTTTCAATTAATTAGTTTGCTATAGATATATTTATCACCCTTGTACTTATTCATTTCAATATTATTAACCCTAGACCTAACTTCTAAAAACCTAGGGTTAAACATTTGGTGAACCTGATCTATATGAATATAAAATCTTATAGGGTGTTGCTTCTTAGGGTTTCCTATTTTATTCCTGACCTATCTCTTTCTTTTTCTTTCAAAAAATAAACTAAATAATTCCTATATGGCCAAATATACTCAACTAAGGGATGAATATAAAAGAGAATAAATATATATTTTTCAAGCTATATCCCATAATAATAAAGTGTATCAAACAATACCAAATGAATACAAATGGTCATATATGATTCTAGACTTTCAAAACATATTCAAGGTGCTCCTAGTTACCATCTTAAACCCACCATACACCCATGGTTTATATGTGAATATTCAGTCCATAATATTAGTCACCAATAAGGCAAGTCATTTCATCATATTCTTCATGCACATTCTACCACGAAAAAGGATACATATGACTAATATGCTCCTTCATATGATCGTCAAAAGTTTTGACAGTTACATAAAGAAATTATGGTTGATTTACAAATTACAAATAAAGGGGATATTCCTTCAAGTAAAATAATTCAAACCCCTATGATTCCAATGTTCCCAAACAACATCCCCCTTATTAAGGGTAATTATTCTTGTATACCTTCATTTTATATTGAAAATTTCTGCAAATTTATCCAAAACATCATGTCATATTTACCAAGTAACTTTAAGGCACTAAGAAAAGGGAAGCATTACAAACCTAAAATGTCGAAGGCACATAATGTTCCAAATCTTGAATTCTTTTCAATATCAACCAAGGTCTTTAAAGCAAGGGATATTTATCTCCCAAAAGATTCATTCATGTAAAAGGTTTCTATCATACCAAAAAAGGTGATTTTACCAAATCTCCCTCAAATAACAATCATTATATATCTACCAAAGGTGAATAAACCAAGCTCTTCAAATGATATACCAAGGGTGCCACAATTCAAAGATCCCAAACTATTACCAAAGTATCCTAAATTTAGTGATTTTGAACTTGTAATTTTTATCCATGAGGATGATTATACTCATGTATCTATATTCTAGAGGGGTGGTGGATTATAACCAATAATAACACCTATGCAAAACACCACCATTCTCATGGTGTATCTTATTTATATGATGAGAACTATTGGGGATCTTTAAAAATAGGGTTACATAATTCAAATGCAAATGGATTTCCATAACTCCAAAGAAAATTTTACCTCATGCAACAATCAGCCTCTTGCATAATGTATACTTGAATATCATTATCCACAAGATTTTGAACTACCAAATTTGAATCTCTTTTTGAGTCATAAAGACCTATTTGAGCACATGATAACTTATATACATTATTTTTTTCAATGGGAAAATATGAAAAATTATTACTAAAGGTATTATAAATGAGCATTTATGATGAGGTTCATCATTGGTTTTATAATGATTTAACTTTTTAGGGTTATAGAGTTTAAGCCCTAGGTTGTTAAATGGTTTGAGTATAGTAAATCAGAGTAGAAATTTGCAATAAATATAACCACTAATTTTTAATATGATTTAATTAGTTTTACCTTTTTTAAAATATTAATAAATAATATAAATAAGTAATTAGCTATGAATTGACTAAGATGGGAGATCTGAAGGTTTCAAACTCAAATAATAGTTGATTTGAGTGTCACGAATAAGATCTAGGTGTCAAAAGCCTTCTTAGATAATAGAACCCTAATTGGATAGTAGCACCATATGGAACTAATTTCCCTATTTTAGTGATAGTGTCTTGTGCACAAATTTTTTTTGAGCTTCCAAGTACACCTATGTCTAGGTCTACTAAGTCTGTTCTTGTGCACACAAGTTCTAGTTCCCTATAGGTGATCTATTTTGACTAATTTTATATACAAACCCTAAACCTCCATGTTTCTAGGGCATCCAATTGGCACAAGTATCAAAGTGTGTTGTTATTGGTGGATGTCATACATTCTCAACACCCCACTATGATGAGATTTAACTACATATCAATACTCTGAAGAGGGATCAAGCCTGATGTAGTTCACCTCACCTAAGTGTTATTGCAAGTGCAATTAAAACTAGGATGAATGCTATTTTATGGGATTTTAATTTTTTTGAGACTATAAATCTAAGTAATCTTAGCTTAGTAATTATTTATATGATTTTATGTATAAGTAAAGCATAATAGGGATTGATAACCTTGATTGTGCACAACTTGTTCTCAGTTTATTTATGTAATTTACATCTAATTTCCATCTAGTGGATAAAATGGCTAAAATTCATGTATATATATTTTTCTAGTGCTTTAATGGGTCTTAAAATAGGTCTAGGTTGATCCTAGGTGTTTTCTTATTTGAAAAATATTCATTGGTAATCAAAGGTGTGAAAAGGATAATAGTGCCTAAATTGGGACACTATCTCTATGGGGCACTACAGTCCAAATTATGGCACTAATGTCTAGGTGGTAGAACCTAAGGTAGTAGGGGTTAGGATGTTAAAATGAGGGTTTTGGACTACTTTAGGTATGTTTAGGGATGATTGTGTCATGCATGAAGGATAGATAAGTGTCTAAATATGCCCTAAGATAGGTCTAGGGTTAAGTTAGTGATGGGTGGTCTCAAGTAACACTCTTATCACTTGTATTGTTTAAATGATTGTATTTCCCCCCCCCCCTTTATTTTATAAATTAATCAAATTTAAATTACTAGGATAAACAAAAAATAAGCATACCTAGACTTACTTAAGAGGCAAATCTTGTGAATATGGATATGAGTAGTGCAACATGCTCCATTGTGTATCTTACAAATGAAACATGCATAGATTAGTACTTATTTAAAAGATATCAAAATCAAAGATAAAAATTATTAAAGAGATAATATATATGAAAGGAATGAATACACCTCACTAGGTATGTGAACCAATGTATAAACCTAATGATAACTTATGTGTACATGTAGATAATGATCAATCAGTGAAAAACTTGGACTGAGATGATGGCTTACTTAATCCTTGTGTGTGGGTGGCTCAATAACTCAATCCAATTTTGACTCCATTTCCCACCCTTGCTTAGTGTATTATGACCTATGAATAACTTGGATTGGATTGATAGTATTTTTAACCCTCTCATGTAAGTGCATTGAGAACTCAAGTAGACTATGACTCCATCATTGCCTACTCATGTGTACTAGAAGTATCTAAAACTAAAATTAGGAAATGAAACTAAATATGTGTAACTATAATTAGAACTATATATATTGGCTTTATAGCCAATTAAGAAATCTAGAAGGTAAAATGGCTTTAGGACACTCGAGAATATTAAATGGTTCTAGGCCACTCAAGAATGACAACCAATTTAGATGGTGTAAGGCATCAATATAGTGTGTAAATTAAAAAATGGTGTCTATTTTATACAACATAGAGAATGACGTGGAATTTATCATTCAATCCAATAAATTAGTGTATAAGTGATCATACTAAAATAATGTGTGACTCACATACTCCCAAATCTGATATCTAAGTATATGAATTCTATGTTAACTTGTAATAATATTTGTTTGATTATATCAACTAAAATAGGAATTATCATTCCATTCATGACACCCCCAATATGAGCAAACTGGTATGAATTTGAGCTAAACTGAGCCAACATTGGTAATCTATAACTAAACCTATGCAAACCTAGATTGTACCTATTGTACTTTTTTGACCAATATAGAAGTTTATAAAAGTGAGGCTATTGGATAATAGCACCATATCTTAGATAGTAGTGTTTGTGGCACTAGTGTCCCAATTTGGGCAATAATGTCCAACTATTCTAATTTCTATGCAACTAAAATTGGCCTCTGTATCACTATTTCCCACTATGTTTTCCTAAAATTTATTTTTGTATTATGTACATGTGTGTTGAAAACTATAATTTAAGTGAATTTAGATACCTAATCTCTATGACAAGCCCCTATGAATTCCCCCTCTTTTGAGGGGAGTTTTTTTACCTATGAAAGAACTATCCTTAAAAGAAAAATCTCTAAAAAATGTGTTTTAGCAAAAGCATAAATGATATCTGAATAATAACCAATATAATGTGCATACATAATATCATAATGTAAGATAATATAAGCATAATTTTTTAGTGTCTGATGTATGTTAGATATAACATTCACAAGGTTGTCAAAATAGATATAATAATGTATATGAATAGTAAATCTAAGTAATAATTGAGTAATTACCTAGGGGATGGGGCATGATGTCCATCATGATATCCAAGTAGGAAGGGCAGATGCATGAGGTCCCTCATGGCATATAAATCTAGAGTATGTAACAAGCAAGAGAAAAGTGTCATGGTCATGACACATAAAATAAATCATACATACATCACACATGAGGCACACAAAGTAGGCTAAAGGACCATAATACAAGTGACACTAGCACATGTCACTCAATCTAAGAAAACAAGACTTACAAGGACATGTTCAAATGTTTACATATGAAAAAATCAAGCAAGTTGGCTTAGATTCATATATAAGGACATGTTCAAATGTTCACATACACAATCAAGAAGTCACACACAAGGACATAGGGACATGTCAAAAGTATACATATAATAAAATTAAATGGTGTAGATCCATAGATAAATGGCATATTCAAATGCCCTCAAATATAAGAAGAATAGAGACATAATCAAGTCTACACTCAAAAAGCTAGAAATAAAATTATGTATGAACATTTTAAGCATGAAATATACTAAGAGGGGGGGTTGAATCAGTATATTATATAATTTTTAACTTAATCAAATTCTTTTTCTTTAACCACTTAACCAAGATATGCAATAAAACTGAAACAATAATATGCACCACACAAGAGAGAGAGAGAGAGAGACCATATTTTTACGTGGAAACCCAAAGTGGGAAAAACCACAGAGGACAATCTCATGTATATGAATGAGCACCAACTCAAATTACCAACCCCTTTTTCATGCACCAACACAATAACTATTTGTGAGCACCAACCCTCAAGAGCACCAATCCCTTGAAAATATTTGTGAGCATCAACGCATAGGAGCACCAACCCCTCTTGTGTATAAAACACAACTATCTCTCAATGTCGCTTACTCAACAAATGATAGAACTCTATAATATCTCTTACTTTTCTCTGTTTGAAAACAAATACAAACCATGCACTCTCTTTCATATTACAAATGGCTTTTCAAGCCTTTATTTATAGCTTTTCAAATGACCTTTTGCATTCACCTTTTGTGACCCTTCAATCCTCATGGAAAATGGTGCCAAACTTGCATGACCCTTCATTTCCTTTCATTTGAAAAGTCATATGGTGACCCTTCATAAGAAAATGCATCCTTTCCTCTTTTATCTTTATCTTGGTGACTTTTTGTATTCCTCAAAGTGTCCCTTCATGGAAAAATGTGCCATACCCTCTTTTGTCTTCACATGGTGACTCTTGGAATTCCTCAAGATGATTCTTCATGAGAAAACACATCTCATTCCTCTTTTGTCTTTACCTCATGACTCTTTGACTTCTCCATGGGCCCTCTTTTGAATTATATGCAACCAAAAATATATTTGTTAATATTAAATAAATATTAACACACACTAGCCAAGATATGAATATTAAAAGCATCATTAAATGCAATGGGGCATTTATCACCAATGCTAGACCTTTGAGATCAATGAAAATATTTCCAACAGAATTTGTGATACAAATCTGAATAAGAGTAAAGATGTACAAAAGTTGAGTCTAGAATAGTAGTAGCTGGTAATGAATCTGAGTAGGTGTAGGATGATCAATATCAAGATATAACAATGTTAAATCTTTGATGTAGAGTTTATAAGGATGTAACCTAGCAATTGAAACTGTATATAAGATGCCCCCAAATGGGTGAATGTATCAAATGAGGAACCCATGTATATGCGTATATGCCCTTAATGGGTAGATAGTAGTAAATCTAGATCTGTGTAGTGGACATGAGTCCTATAAAAATATATAAACATTCGACAAGAATAAGTGAAGCATGTATGCATGATAAAAATTAACTATACTAAGATAGCTAGTATATGTAGTGTCTAAAAAATATAAGAGGTGTAAATAATGTAATGCCTACAATCTAAAATTTTGTATTTTTTGAAAAAATATTTGAATGTTTTTGCGTTTTATCATATTATATTATTTTTGTATTTTTTGTATATAAGCTATGTATAAGTAACATGAAATTGAAACTGTATACAAGGAGCAAGAGATAAAGAAACTATGTACAAGAAGGGAGGAACATACTAACCAATGATTCTCATGGGAGACTCACTATCAATGTGGCATGTGTTAAAAATAGGAATGGTAGCATATCTATAGTGTTATTCAAAATGTTGGAGTTAAATTGAGTTGCAGTGTGAATTTGAGTATTGTGAATTATCAACATCATAATAATCATAATAACCTAGAATGTTAGTGTTGACTTATATTGTAGCTGGATGAGTGTAAGGAATTACCTAATAATGTAGAGTTAACCTTTATGAATTGTGCTTTTCAATATTAATTGTAACTATGCCCTTTTAAATTGTGCTTATTGTAGGCATATGGTGCTTTGGAGGCTCTTTTATTAGAAATCCTCTTTTAAGAATGCTTGTTGGCTTAGCATGATTTTGTCTTTACAACTTAAGTTCTTGCTCTTTTTTTAAAAGTTCTTATGTATTTGTCCTTTTTCCTTGATAAATTGTATCTATGAATGATTTGCCTTAGCATGTTCCATAAATCCTAAATCTTGTTGACTAGCATTATCAATTTCTAGAAAAGGAGTAATAATGCCTTGGGCATGTTTACCCAACCTTTGACCTTGATAATTAAACTATTGTAGATACTTTTAACCAAACCCATGTTTTTTTAAAAGTGGGACCTAATTTTTAGAGAGGTATATTTGTATCCTTTACTTGTTTTACTTTTGATTGTTGTACTATTTCTTACTCTAATCTTACTTTGTGAAACTTTTGTTGTTCTGAGTTATGCTTTGGTAACCAGTTTTGTACTATTTTTTAATTTGAGCCTTTTTAATATTTTCATGTATCACTATGGATTACTTAATTGATTTATTTGTTATAGTTTATTTATTAGCAATGATATGTTGTATATTATTTTTCAATGCCAAACATGAATCTGTATGATGACTATACATTCTATGGTATGCACAATAATCTTTGAATCTCCTCATTAGATGTAAAGGAGGCAGGTTGATCAACTTAGTTTTAATCATTTGTCTTAATATCTCACTTGAAATTATATTTTATCTTTGAATAATTTTTGAATCACTAGTTGTAGATGTACTTTTTTGTGATTTCTTGTTTTGAGATGTAACATTTCTTACCATAAATTGACTAGGTGAATATGCATACACATGATTGACACTAGTGTGCCCTAGAGGCTTTTATCTTGTAATATGATTTTCAAATTTTGTAATAATTGATTTTGAGTTTATAATTTTGAAATTAACCTACTCATATTGATAAGTTGATCTTTTAGAGTCTTACAAGTTTAAACCCTAGTTGTTTATGATTGAACATGTAAGAACATGCCCTGTAGAGAAGAGGTGGAGGCATGGATAGGCTGAATATGAGCACTAGTATCAATAGTATAGGCTATGTCATTTCATGAAGGAGTCATAATATGAACCTGGTTAGAGGGAAAGTAGTTATCACCCTCATGGAGATGAGGAGGAGAAGGAGATTATTTCATTTGCATAAGATATGAAATTGAAACTTGAAACATGGTTGTTAGCTTATGTAATGAATCCTCTATGTATGTAAGGATTTGTTTCCTAATTGAATTCCACATAAGATAAAAATAACATGCTAGAGATAGGATGAAATATGGCATACATTTTAACTAATATAAATCATCATGTACATATGTGTTTATGTCATCTTTCAATTCATTTTAAATGAAATAAAATAAACATGCAAATGAAGCTAGAAAACTTTGTATTAAAAAGTGATAAATTTTATCTGTCATTATTATCATGATTTTATGAAATATAAATTAGAAAATATAGTGATCTAAAATTTAAAAGTGGGTTCTAGAAGGATGGAAACATAAACCCTAGGGTTATCTATGGTTAGGGTCTGTGCATTATTTAAAGTAAGTTGGCTTCACCAAATGATTTAAATTTGTAAGGTTATGAAGTTTAATCCTTGGGTTACTAAAGGGTCTAAGTATGGTAAATTAGGATAGAAATATTAAAAAAATACATCTATTGATTTGTAATCAAATTTACTTAGTATGACCTTTCTAAAAATAGTAATAAATAATGTAAACAAGTACTTATTTGGAAATTGACTGAGATGGGAGATCTAGAGGCTGAAAACTAGGATAAGAGATGATTTGAGTGTCATGGATAGCATTCAGGTGTCAAAATCCTTCCTAGAAAATAATGCCCTAACTAGATAGTATCACCATATGGCTTTAGTTTCCCTATTTTGGCATTAGTGTTCTCTATGAAAAAAAAATTTGAGGTTCTAAGTGTACTTGTGTATGTGTCTGCCAAACCTGTTCCTGTGTGAATGAGTTATGGTTCCCTGTAGGTGATCTATATTGATTGATTTTATATGCAAACCTATTATCCTAAAATTTTACATGTCATGACAACACTCCAAATTATGGTCATATAAGTATTTAGAGGTGTTTTAAAGACAAGGATAGTAAACATTTTGTAGAATGGGACATCGAATCCATAACCCAATGGATAAAGCTTGAGTAGAATAATGAAATCTAACTATATTTCAAGGTTGTAAATAGTGTGTTGAAGATATCTTGAAAATTTATCTTAATAATATTCTTGTCATCAAAAAAATCATACTATGATAGAGAGAAGTTGGGAATCATTTTACCTTATCAACCCCAGAGTGAAATTCTAAGTTACAATCATTCTTATATGAAAGTTCCTAATTTTTGACGTGATGTACATACTAGATCAGAGAGATGAATTTTGACTATTAACACTTGGTGCAAAAACTTCATCTTGAACTTCAAAAATCATGGGGGAGAATCATATTTGTAGGTTTCAAGTCATGAAAAATGCATTGCAATTCATGCAAATTGGTCATCAAAATTTTTAAAGTTGTGCAAATTTGCCAACCCATTTTTGCAAATTTCAAGTTGTGAAAATTTCTCAATGAATTTTTTCAAGTCATACAAATTGGTCATTGCACTTTTTCAATTTATAAAAATTTCTCAATGCACTTTTATAGGTTTTAAGTTGTGCAAAAATTAGATATAGTGGTTTTGTCCTTTGTAAAATACTTGCAAGTTCTAGATAATTTAGATGGAGATAGAATGATAGGTTGGTCAGTATTTAATCAACTACCTTCTCAAACTTTGCCACCTTGTATAATATCCTTCAAAACCCACAACATGAAAATTCCCTTTTAATAAAAATCCCACCAATAATTTTAACTTTCCCCCTTATCCCTCCATGTCACCCACAAAAGACTTTTCAAAGCCTTGTTTCTCATGAATTTTGTGGTATGTAAATTTGAAAAGAGTTCTTTTTAAAATAATACGTGGCACTACCTTTTAAAAAAGGTTGTTTCCCTCTCATATTTCATAATATAAGACATTAAATAAGTGTATTTTGGTCAAAATTCATGGTATTAATCATTATGACTCTTTTAAAGAGTAGTTTTACCCAAATTCATGGTTTTCACCCTTTTTTTAAGGTAGTTGTAGTCCATATTTCATGGTATGTGGCTTTTAAAATATCATTTTTAATTTAAAAAACATATGGTATTACCTATGAAAAAGTTATTTTCATTTCAAGCCATGGTATTCACAATTTTGTGTCATTTCAAATAATTGTTTTGACACAAAGGGGTTTGAAGCTAGCTACTAGAAGATAGCAGATGCCCAACAACTTCAGCATTACTTGAATTATATAAATTTTGATAAGTATTTAGGAGAACCAACTCATGTTCAAGTTTTTTATGAGTGTATAATAATATAATTTCCAATTGTGATAAAACCATGGCTTGGTTATACCCATTATTTGGACATTGATTTGAAGGTTTTTCATATCAAAAAATTTGTTTATTCTAGAGTTGTTCAAATTTGTCCCTAGGTTGAAGCATTTTGGGATAAGTATATGCTTGATTTAAATCACTTTGATGCTTTAAAGGAAGATATTTATAGTATTTGAGCAGTCTTTGTAATGTCAGTTTTCAAATCTTGATGAGTAGCTAGATTTATTTCTCACTCATGTTGATGGCCTAAGGTGAAAGATAATAAAAAGGTATGAAATAAATAATACTTCTTGGTTACCTCTACTTTGGGAAACCTTTTAGAGTATTTATTAGAGCACCTTAATCATATGAATCAATTCTTGTAGTTGCATGCATATTTAGCTTGGTTAGAGTGTCAAATCAAAAAGGATATGGCAGCAACTTGAGAATTTTGGGAAAGCTTAATAAAAAAATTAAGGGTATATAGATATGGAGATGGCACTAAATTTTTTCAGTTCAAACTTGCACATTTAATTCATGGACTGTATCAAATTTGTAAATCTCAAATTGTGTAATTTTGATTTGTACATTTCAAGTGGTGTAAAACTACCAAAGGATTTTTATACCATTCAAGTGGTGCCATTTTATAATTTCACTTTTTCATGTAGTGCAATTGCACCAACATACTTTTACACCATTTAAGTGGTGCATTTTTTTAAACTCACTTTCACACTATCTAAATAAGTGGTTACACACCATAACCACTTATAAATATGAGTGTTAGAATCATTATTGAAGGACTTTTTGGTAGTGAGTCTCTATAGATATTTTGTTTGAAGATATGAACTTTATTTTCAACTCAATAAAAATTGAGATTGGGAGATTTTGCAAGCTTTGTATTCAATATTTATTCATGAGTTGTATCTTTATTTATGATTCATTTGTTTCTATATCTTTACATTTAATTTATCTTCGTAATCACTACTAAATTATCAAAAAATGGGAATTTCACATTAAATATTTTTTTAAAATCTTTGTGTTATTTCTATGAATGTGAAATCTTAGTGGGGTTTAAACAATATTTAATTATCTTTTTATGGGTAAATATGGGATGGATATTTTTGGTTTGCTATTAATATCAAATAATCATCTCAGTGTATGATTTTTCACTCCTAAGGGTGTAATTATTTATTTAACACCCATTGAATGAAATAAAATTCTATGAGCATAGTGTTTCTCCTGCTTGGGCTATTCTAGTGAATCTTTATTTTTATTCATTAAGATTTGTCCTTCATTTTCTTTAAGATTATCATAGTATATTTTGTGTTTAACTGAATCTAATAATCTCATTTTCCATTCCTTATTTCATTTCTCATTTCCCCCCTCTTTTCCATCATTCATCTCATTTCCTTTCCATATCCTTTTTATACTTTCCAATTAAAAGTATGAAACCCCTAATAGAAAATATTTTTGTTGTAAATAGATGTGAATATATTTTTCCCTACTTTTCCCTTTTTGGATTTCAATAAAGGTAGATTTATCTACTAATAGGAGAGGAAATTTGTCCCTATATTAATTACTAATATAATGACTCAATTCCCACATTGTTGACTCAAAGTCACCAATTTATCCCATTGACAAATTCTTGAGCCAACAATATTTGGATACTCCACTTAGGATCGAGGTGATTTGTGCACATGATTATCATACATTTAAAAGAACCTCCCCTGGAATGGAGGTTGGTGACTCCATTGATATGAAGTACCTAGTGCCTACATCATTATAACTAAATAAATGGCATTGGTTCACCCTAACCCCAATGTTTCGTATGTCCAATGGGTAAAACATTTTGGGCCATAGGCTTTGGCCCAATACAATGAGTTAACATCAATCTCAAGGAATAAATTTTTGAGTTTTCCTGGAGAAAATGGTCAAGATGCAGATAACCATATCTTGGCCTTCACATTGTCATGTAGCATCTTGGGAGTTATGCATGAAGATGTCATTGTCAGGACTTTTTTGTCACTCTCATTGGACCTATTTTTAAGTGGTTTTCATACCTAGAAGATGGATCCATTATGAATTAGGACTCCTAGAATAAAAATTTGTTGAATAGATTCAAATTAGATATTGACATGTGTGCATTGTTATTAAATTTATTCTAAATCCATAAACAAGATGATGAGAAAATGAGAGAGTTCATAGCACGCTTCAACAAATTATTGAGATTGATTCCTCAGATAGATGAACCAAGTCCCAACAATCATATTTGTGTCTTCATTGGTTATTTACACCTAGAGATTCCTCAGGTAGATCAACCAAGACCCAACAATCATATTTGTGTCTTCATTGGCTATTTACACCTAGAGATCAAATTCATCTTGATGAGGAACAAGGTAAATGACTTAAAAGTTACACAATAAGAAGCTATCAATATTGAAGATGGCATTGTCTTGTCTAGAATTTTGAATAAGGAAGTTTTAAAATATATTATAACTATTGTAAATAGCAAATAAGTAGTGAAACTTGATATAATAAACAGTCATCATCATTTAGAAAAGATATTATGAAGGCAAATTTCTAATCAAACATGTTGAACTCTAACAAAGAAAAAGATAAAGTGTTTCATGTCACATATGATTGTTTCAGTTTCACAATTGTAGAAGGTGAATAGTTAGAAGAACTAGTGATTGATCAAAGAATAGACAAAGAATTTGGTTTCCCCCTTGATAGAGAAAAGAAATATTTTCCTATTTTGAAATATTACTCAAACCTCATAGTCTTAAGACAAAATGAGCTATTTGAGAAATAACTAATTGAACCACAAATATAAAAGAGTAATAATGCATAGTGTGATGTTTTACTTTATGAATCTTTAGATAACATGGAACCAATTTTATTAAAAAAATAAGATTACACTTGTACCAGAATGGAAGACTCAGTGATCAAAGGTGAATATTTCCCTAACACTTATTTTTCATGTCCCCTTGTAAAATTATTATCTAAAAGATTTGAATCCAAATCAATTAAGCCTAAACAGATTGGAAACCGTAGTCATGTGAAGTTTGAAATTGAAAAAGATGCGAATATAAAACAAAATGAATGGTGTCCAATATTCATTAGAATCAAAATGAAAGCTGAAAGGTAGAAGAGATTGATGAAGGTGATGACAATGATTAATTCATTTATGCCATAGGAATTAACTTGGAAATGAATATCAATACTCCATTCATTTCATAAGACAATAATATTGTGGTTCCATCTCAAAAATAGATATACAACACATTTCTCTTCAATTCAGACATTGTATCTAGCACAGGTGCATTTGAATTCACCAAAAAAAAAACATTTAAAAAGTTTGGTATGACTCAATATTGAAGAGTTTATAATGATTTCATTTCAAAATAGAAAAACATTGTTGATTTGTTCATTCATGGTCATCCCTTTGTGAATGATAATTGTATCTTTCTCTTCCCACCTACTTGGTCATTTCTACTAAAGTGTTTAGAGTTCATAAGTCAAATCCATTGTTGTAAAATGATGACTACTTCTCCTAGTTAGTGAATAGTTTTATATAGTCTTATTATTTTCTTTTGCCCTCTATAAATAGATCTAATTTTCCTATTGTGGGTTATTTCCTTTTCTCATTTTGTTTTGGTGTGCATGTGTTGCTTTCAATAAATATAACAGGTTATCTTTTATTCCTTGCTCTCCTTATTTTGGTCCTTGTTCTTATACATGTTCATAACCATGATCTATACCTACATTGAATTCCAATCAATCAAACATCTCATATCTTCATGTGAGTTATTTAATGTAAATTTTTTTTAGTTCTTGGATGACATGCAGAAATGGGCTATGAATTATTTTGGTAAAGTGAATTTCCAAAACATACATTTGATAGTTTATCTAGAAAATGGATGTTGCATTTATGAAAATGATGATATGGATGCTTGTATCTCAAGAAATAAAATAAATAGGTTTATCATGGATCTCTTCAAGTAAATAGGTAGTAAATAGTAGAATTTCAAGAATAGGTTATCTATCTTGACATCAGATGTTCATTTCTCATATGATTGAGATGAGTGAATTGACTATCAGTTGTTTAGATCAAAATATGCAAATCTTCAAAGTACAAGATCTGAGCTGAAATTGCATGTTCATTTATCATATGATTGAGAATGGTGAACTAGTTGTTAGTTTGTTAGATCAGGATGCGTAAATGCGATCTACATAGAAGTCTTCAGGAATCTACTTTAATAAGGCACTAGTCATGTAAGATTCTAGAGTTCTCTTGCATTCCCTTTGGAAATGCAGTCCCATTGTCAGATTTAATTATTGTCATGAAATTTTAAATTTTGCAACAACACCTCCAATTGCACTCATATAGGCAATTAGAGGTGTTTTAAAGATAGGGATGGTAAAAAATTTGTAGTATGGGGCATCAAATTTATATCCCAATGAACAAGGCTTGGGTATAATAATGTAATCTAACTATCTTTCAAGCTTCTAAATAGTGTGTTGAATATATCTTGATAATTTCTATTTCAATGAAAAAATATTTTTGTCATCATGGAAAGTGTACAATGATAGAAAGAAGAGAGAAGTTAGGAATTCATTTGACCTTGTTAGCACCAGAGTGAAAATTTTAGGTAAAATCAAACTTTTATGAAAGTTCTTTATTTTTATCATAATGTGGAGACCAGATCTGAGAGATGAGTTTTGACTATAAACACTTGGTACAAAAACTTCATCTTGAACTTCAAAAATCAAGGGGGAGAATCATAATTTCAAGTCATGTAAAATGCATTGTAATTAGTCTAAATTGGTCATCATAATTTTGAAATTTGTACAAATTTTCCAACGTGTTTTTACAAATTTCAAGTTGTGCAAATTTCCCAATGTGTTTTTTCAAATTTCAAGTTGTGAAAATTTCTCAACACACTTGTATAATTCATTCAAATTAGTCATTACACTTTTTTAAGTTGTGCAAATTTCTCAATGCACTTTTATAGGTTTCAAGTTGTGCAAAAATTAGATATAGTGGTTCTAACCTTTGTACACTACTTAGAAGTTCTAGATAATTCAGATGGAGATAGAATGCTCGGATGGCCAGTGTTCCATCAACTACCTTCTCAAAAAATTTGACATTGTATAATATCCTTCAAAACTTGTAACATGAAAATCCCCTTTTAATAAAAAAACTTGCCAATTATTCTAACTTGCCCCCTTGTCCCTCCATCTCACCCAGAAATAGCTTTTCAAGGCCTTGTTTCTCATGAGTTTCATGGTATGTACATTTGAAAAGAGTTGTTTTTAAAATAATAAATTGCACTACCTTTTCAAAAAGGTTATTTCCCTCTCAAATTTTGTGGTATGAGACATTAAATAGGTGGGTTTTAACGAATTTTTTTTGAATTGAGCATTATGACTCTTTTAAAGAGTAATTTTACCCAGATTTATGGTTTTAACCCTTTTTTAAGGTAGTTTTAGTCCATATTTCATGGCATGTGGCTTTTACAAGATGTTTTCTAAGAAAAAACCTATGGTATTACCTTTGAAAAATCTATTTTCATTTCAAGCCATTATATTCACCATTTTGTGTCATTTCAAACAATTAGTTTGGCTCGAAGGGGTTAGAAGTTGGATGCTATAAAATATGTAGATGCCCAACAACATTAGCATTAATTGAATTATATAAATTTTTATAATTCTTCAGTAGACCTAACTCATGTTCAATTTTTGTATGATCACGTAATACTATAATCTCCAATTGTAACAGAACTATGACTTGGTAATACCCATTATTTGGACATTGATTTAAAGGTTCCTTATATCATAAAATTTGTTTATGTTAGATTCACTTGAAGATATCCCTGGGTTGTAGTATTGTGGTCCAAGTACATGCTTATTTTAGAGTGATTTGACAACTTAGAGGAAGATATTTCTTTTATTTGAGAATTCTTTATAATGTGGATATTCATATCCTAATGAGTAACTAGATTTATTCCTCACTCATGCTAATGGACTAAGGCATAAGATAATGAAAAGGGATGAAATCAATAATACTTCTTACTTATCGCTACTTTGGGAAACCTTTTAGATTATTTTTTATATCACCTTACTTATATAGATCAATTCTTGAATTTACATACATATTGGGCTTGGATAGAATGTCAGCTTGCAAAGGATATGACAATAGCTCGAGAAGTTTGGGAAAGCTTAATAAAAAAAGTGAGGGTATATAGATATGGAGCTAACACTAAATTTTGTAAGTGTAAACACACAAATGTAATTCACATAAATACATTATATTAACTTTATAAATCTCAAACTGTACAATTTTGATTTGCACATTTGAAGCAGTGTAAAATCACCAAATCATTTTTTCAATATTCAAGTAGTGAAATTTTATAATTTCACTTTTACACGCAATGAAATTACACCAACACACTTTTACACCATTTACATGGTGCATTTTTGTAAACTCACTTTTACAATATATAAAATGCAAAAAAGTGGTTATGCACTATAACCACCTTCCTGCATTATAAATATGAGTGGTAAGCTCATTATTGAAGGAATTTTTGGTGGTGAGAGTATGCAAAGATTTTGTTTAAAGAGATAAACTTTGTTTTCAAATCAATAAAGATTAAGGTTAGGATATTATATAAGCTTTGTATTCGATATTTATTCATGAGTTGTATCTTTACTTATGATTCATCTGTTTCTATATCTTTACTTTTAATTTATCTTTATAATCACTACCAAATTATTAGAAAATAAGAATTTCACATTACGAATTTCTTTTAGAATTTTTTTGTGTTATTTTTATGAATGTGAAATCTCGATGGGGTTTAAGCAATATTTTAATTATCTTTTACAAGTACATATGGGATGGTTATTTTTATTTCACTATCAATATCAAAGAATCATCTCAATGTATGTTTTTTTACTCTTAAAGGTGTGATTATGGATTTACCACCTATTGAATGAGATACATTTCCATGAGCATAGTGTTTCTCCTTCTTGGGCTATTCTAGTGAATCTTTGTTTTTAGTCACTTAGAGTTTTCCTTCATTTTTTCTAGGATTATCATGGTAGCTTATATGTTTAACTAACTATAATAATATTGTTATTCATTCCTTCTTTCATTTCTCATTTCCCCTATTTTCCATCATTCCTCTCATTTCCTTTCCATATCCTTTTTGTGATTTTTAATTAAAATTATGAAACCCCCAATATAAATTATTTTTATTGTAAATAGTTGTGAATAATTGTTCCCCTGCTTTTCCCTTTTGGATTTCAATAAAGGTAGTTATGTTAGATAATATGAGAGGGACTTTACCTCTATGTTATTAACTAACTTAAAGACTCAGTTCTCACACTATTGACTCAGATTCATCAATTTTTCCCTCTTTAAATGTTTTGATCCAAAAAAACCCTAAACCTCCATGTTAATAGGACATACAATTATCACAAGTAACAAAGTGTGTTGTTAATGGGGTAAGCTAGACATCCTCAACACCTTGTTATGATGAGAGTTTTATACATACCAATACTCTAAAGAGGGATCAAGCCCAATGTAATTCTCTCCACCTATGTGCTAGTGCAAGTACAAGTGAAGCTAGTATGAATATCTATTTGAGTGCTTTGAATGTTATTGAGATTAGAAAGTTGTGTAATATGAGATTAAGAATGTTGTATATGGTTGTATGTATAATTAGGGTAGAATATGGATTGATAACCTTGATTGAGCATATCTTATTCTAAGTATATTTGTGTAATTTGCATTTGATTTCCATCTAATGGATAAAAGGGCTAAAATTCAAGTGTGTCTGTGTGTATTGCTCTAGTGCTTGTGTAGGTATTAAAATAGGTCTAGGTAGACCCTAGGTGGTTGTTCATTTAAAAATATATGAGTTGGTAAAAAAAGTTGGGAAAAGGACAATAGTACCTAAATTGGGACACTAGCACCATGGGGTGATACTTTCCAAATTATGGCACTAATGTCTAGGTGGCAGAACTTGAGGAACTAGGGGCTAAAATGCTAAAGTGAGGGTTTGGGACTAATTTATGGATGTTTAAGGACATCATAAGGACACAAATTGGTCAAAATATTCAAACGTAATTATGATTGATGTAATAAAAGAGGAGGTCATGGCAAGCACTAAAGGCCAAGTAATGAAGATAAACTACCCTAACCCATGTACAAAAAAGAAATAATATAATAAGGAGAGATGATTGTAAAAGTTTAGGATAAAAATCAAGAATAGAAACAAAATATTGATAGGTTCACTATAAGTGGACAACAATGCAATATGTTTAAGTTTGTTTACTACATACTTGTCACAGTTGACTAGAATAGGTATTTAATATAAAAAAATTAGAGATGGTATTTTCTTTAAATGATATATCAAAGGTAAAATCAAATATATCTAGAAATAAAATCAGTAAGGGGGTAATTATAGGATTTTTATTGTTTGATATTCATTATATTTTGTTGACTTAAGTTAACTTAGTAATAGGAAGTGTTAGGGTTTTTGGTAATTTGTTCCACATGGCTTGGCAAGGAAATTTCAAAGCATGGGTCCATGACCCCTTACATGTAAGGCCTATTGCTCATGAAATTTGGGATCCTCATTTTTTTCAACCAATTCCAGAATCCATTACCTAAGGAGACACCTCCATTTTGGTAAATATTGATTATTATCGTATTTATCAGTGGTGACATACAATTAGATTACACACTAATGAAAATCTTTGTAGTGGAGCTCTATACTAAAATATTGTAATAGATACTTGGCAATGTCAATTTTGACCTACTTTCACACTACATGACTTATGTCTGTGTGATGTGTGTGTGTGTGTGTGACTAATTTTTCATTCTCTCACATCCATATGTTATTAAGGATCTAATCCTTCTTATTATTGCCACTCACCTACAAGGATCCCCCTAGTATATGTCAAACAATTAAACTATCATACTCAAACATATATAAATCATCAGATCAATATTCATGTCTTCTAAACAATAACATCAGACTTAGAACATATCATTTGAGGGTACCATCTAATTCTGATAGTTTCAAGTTGTATCTAACAATGATCATATTTCAAAATAATATTTTTTGTTTCTCTCTTTATCTTCAGACTTTTATTGAAAAATCCAAGATGGAATCCTAGGCATAAAAAATAGTGATATGAAAAGGGGTCTATAGGTTTTGAGGATTCATCTCAAGTGACTAAATGGAGAGAGAGGGATTTGAACCCTTAGTACAAATAGTCGCATTTGGCCCCTACAAAAAATGGATAAGTGTCTAAATAGGCCCTAAGATAAGTCTAGGGCTAAGCTAGGGATGGGTGGTCTCAAGTAACACTATTATCACTTAAGTGTCATTTTTAGATGATTACACCTAATAAAGGGTTCCTTAACCACTTTTTCATAATTAAATATGCATTCTTCATGGATTTCAATATCCTTAAGGTGTTAAAACTTATATTAGAAAATTTTAACAATTTTAAACAATAAATGAATCCCTTTAAGATTTTACCATTTAATTCAAAAGTGCATCATATGAGCTAGCATTTAAACCTTCAGATTTGGAGTTACAATTAATTTTTATTAGATTTTATCTTTCTTCATTAAAATAAAAAGCATCACATAAACAATATGATTCATTTACCAATTTATATGTGTATGTGCATATATATGCTTCATTCATACTTACTCATTAAAAGGAACTTAATGTATCCCCTTGTAAATACCAAAGCTTTATCCTCACACACATGAGGGTGATGAATTTCCAAATGAACATTATTAACAAAAATGTGGTGTTCTTAACCTTTATGTGGGAGCTTCACATACTTTATTCAATATGGGACTAATCTAAGTCTCACATCCTATACAAACACCCCAAGTTGACAAACCCAATAAGTATCCATCCCAACAAGATTTAATAATCACACTATTCATGGGTGGTGCTTATTTTTAGAATAACCATGTGGATATTACACAGATAAAAACTAATGCAATATAAGATGTTTACAATAGCTTGGTTTTGATCTAAAAGGCCTTCAAAGTAAAGGCAGTTGGAAAGACTCCTTGGGCATCATAATAAGAATAATTGTTTGTGGTCCTAAAGTAATTTAAAAAAGGTTTGGGTTATGCCTACCACATCTCCATATGTTTCTATAGTGGGAAATATTTGGTTATACCAAATGGAGGCCAAAATTGACAAAAAATAACAAGGTATAACTTTTCTCATGAAGGCAAATTGATCCATATTCCAAATAATAGTAGTGGTTCTTTTACTACATATGTAAATCATGAGGAATAACATGTTATGAACCATTTCCACTTATCTAACTATGATTCAAACAATGTAAAGGATACAACTTAAGGTTTTAAGGTCCATATATTCTAAAAATACCAAAAAAAAATCCAAAAATATTTGTAGTCTTTACATGTTTTATTAGTTCCTTAGCATCTATGTTGTTAGTTCTATAATAGTAGATATGATATCATTTATTTATATATACACGTGTTTCACACATCTTTTAAATATGATATAAACATACACAGATACATGATCTATACACATTTAAATGTTGGGTCTACCCTCTACTCATGTCATATGGACATTGGGGGCATCCACTTATTTCATCATGACACATCTAGGTTATTGTTGACCTAAATAGGCATACATATAAAATTTTCACCTTGATGACTAATCTCTTTCTAGTCGTGACTTAATGATGTAGTGTACTAACTTGAAGGGTTTTGGCATGGTAAACTAAATTATACCAGAAGCCTATTATAGTGGATGATCTAATGGTGAAGGGAGAAAAAAATATTTATGTCCCTACTTCATGTTCTAAACATTCTTATGAATCTTTTAGAAAATTTTATGGTAAGTTTGGAAACTTTAAGGCAAATGCCTAAAAATGGGGTTTACACTACAAGTGCTAGATCAAGCTAGCTTTCAAGGTTATTCACCATCCACTGACAAACATGAAGTAGTGGGAAAAATAAACAAACTATCAAATCCTTGAGTAAAAGCTTAAATATGGCCTAAGAACCTTTTTACCAAGTCAAAACTATAGATTTATATGCACTTTACAACTTTGAAAAAGTTGAAATGCACTTACATCTCCACTTTCACTCCCAAGTGGAAACCAGATATTTTTGTGCACTTTGTAACTTTTCAAAAGTTGAAAAAATCACTTAAATCTCTAATTTCCCTCCCAAGTGGAAACCAAAGATTTATATGCACTTTATAACTTTTTAAAAGTTGTAAAATGCACTTAAATCTCTAATTTCCCTCCCAAGTGAAAACCAAAGATTTATGTACACTTTGAAACGTTACAAAATAACAAAATGCACTTAAATCTCTGATTTCCCTTCCAAGTAGAAATCATAGATTTAAATGCACTTTACAACTTTGTAAAAGTTGCAAAATGTAGTTAAATCTTTGCTTTCCCTCCTAAGTGGAAATCAAATATGTATGTGTACTATACAACTTTG
The DNA here is from genome assembly GCA_037957365.1 of Torreya grandis. Taxonomy (NCBI): domain Eukaryota; kingdom Viridiplantae; phylum Streptophyta; class Pinopsida; order Cupressales; family Taxaceae; genus Torreya; species Torreya grandis. The sequence goes on from JARHVA010000289.1 coordinate 2,241,410, forward strand.
AAAAAGTTTCAAACTGCACTTTGATCTTTACTTTCCCTCCTAAGTAGAAACCATAGATTTCTACACAATTTGTAAATTTGTAAAATGCAAAGTTGTAAAGTTGTAAAGTATCTCTATTTACCTAATTTTGTAAATTAGCCAATTTATAAAATGCAAAGTTGAAAAGTTTTAACTTTTCAAAAGTATCAAAATGCACTTAAATCTCTGTAGGGACTTTGAATGTGTTTTTGCAATTCAAAACCCTGATGGAGTTTCAAAGGGACTTTACATGTGTTTTTTCAAGTTAAAACCCCAATAGAGATTTAGAGGGACTTTGCATATGTTTTTACAAGTCAAAGCCCTAATAGAGATTTAGAGGGACTTTTCATGTGTTTTTTCAAGTGAAAACCCTGACGAAGATTTAGAGGGATTTTGCATGTATTTTTGCATTTCAAAACTCTAACAGAGATTCAAAGGGACTTTGCATGTGTTTTTACAAGTCAAAACCCTGATAGATATTTAGAGGAAATTTTCATGTGTTTTTACAAATCAAAACCCCAATGGATATTTAGAGGGACTTTGCATGTTTTTTTACAAGTCAAAACCCCAATGAATATTTAGAGGGACTTTGTATGTGTTTTTGTAAATCAAAACCCTGATGGAGAATCAGAGGGACTTTGCATGTGTTTTTGCAAGTCAAAATTTTGATAGTTTATAGGCATTGATATTTTTAAAATTTAAATATCTTGAAGCCCCTTTTTAATCAAATGAGATTAGTATAAAACTATGATCAATATCTAAGCACCATGGAGGGTTGTTGAAGGACTTTGATCCTCCTCTTCTACGTTAGATGGCCAAAGATGGTGGTTAAATCACATTTACTAAAGATTGAAAGATTTTTCCTCTTCCTTTTCTTATCTTCTTATATATATATATATATATATGTGTGTGTGTGTGTGTGTGTGTGTGTGTGTGTGTGTGTGTGTGTGTGTGTGTGTGTGTTTATTTAAAGTTGGCATTGATTTCATGTGTTTATGCACTATCATTGATGTCAAAAGAAGTGTGAGGTCTTATGTGTTCAAGAAGGCTAGTTCAATCTTAGGTAGTTACCTATATGGTCTAAGGAGACTTGGTCAAAAGATAATGATGGGAGATGTTGTGGATTCTATCTTAGATATCTGAAGGTGAGTAGTGAGATATAATAAGTGTCTTGAAGATCTTAAATTGGTATGGTGTATACTAGGTCTGTATGATGGACTAGTTCTTGAGCATGAATATGTCTTATAGATGCATGATGGTGGTGATTATGAATCTATATGAGCTTGAAGGTATAAAATGTAGTTTTATATAATGTTATTAAGGTGTTGAGTTAGTCACCTAAATATTAGAGTGAGATAAAGGGGTATGTTCTTCATTAGTGGTCTTCTTATAGACCTTATCTTAAGACCTTAGGTGGCATGATGAGGCATCATGATCATGTTTGGAGGATTTTGAGATTGTGTAAGCATGGTATTATTATGTATTACATGGTATGAGGTGTTAATAGTAGTAAAAAGGTTTCAAGTTATATTCAAGGTCTAAAGCATGATTGGTAGTTCAAGACTTAATATGTAAAGAAACCTAATATGGCCTAATGAAGGGTTAAAGTTAGTTTCAAAGGTAATATATCTTATTTGAGTTTTTAAATAGTTTTAAGATGTTATTTCAAGAGTTATCATGAATTTTCAGATCCTGAGTTAAAGGGGAAATCAAGAAAACAAGTTTGAAGGTCTTATGTGTATGCGAAATGAAATGAGGACCCAAAAAGGAACTTATTTTGCTTGTTGAAACATGTGAATGTTGTATAGTAATTTGAGCTCTTGGGGAGAGATGAAAAAGGGTCTTATAAATTATTTTCAAGCATTAGGAGTTAGTTTTAGTGAAAAATCTATATGAACAAATGTTAAGAATGGAAATCGGTCTAAAAACCTCTCAAAACCCTCATAATGATTATATGTTGAAGAACTTGTTCAAAAATGCTCAAAATCGTCTTATATGTCTAGGTAAGTATTTTTAGGTTTAATTTAACTCCCTCAAACATCTCCAAGTGGTATTTGATTGTCAAGATAGTGAATGAAACCTACAGTAAAATTCTTGTTTCTTAATAAGTTGATATAGAAGATAAAAGTTGTGTTAGACCAAGTATGAAAATGGATGAATGAAGAATATAGATAATCATTATTTATGTCCATTAAGGTATCTAGGTAATTTATATCCTTTTTATCAACTATTTTTTTCACTCAAGTTAACCTATAACTAAACTGGGCTAATGGTGAAACCAGTGAGAAAATCTAGTTAGAGTGAGAATGAGTTTAGGGATATGCTCAATGGATTAGGAATTGATCCAATTACTTGAGGTTATTTTATAAGACCTATATCACATATCCCATTTGATTATAAGTTTTTAATATGCTCACATACAGGTAAAAATTTGTTCTCAAGGTGACCTATCTAACACAATGAAGTCTGTGTAGGGTGAAGGAATGAGATTGGTCTATAAGACTAATATTGATATTAAACCTCATAATATATTTTTTTTAATTTGATATAAGTATTTTTATTTATCATATAAATTCATTTTAATTTTTTGAAAGTGATTCTATAGGTGATCAAAGTCATGTTTACCATGAATGGTTCTCAAGGCAGAATGACAGTTCTGAGTAAGTGAGAATGATGAGTTGAAGGATATTTTCATTTAGATTAAGCATATCATGAATATGGTGTTATTTTTTAATACCTATTTTACCTATACATTAGTTATTTAAGGTTTATATTCATTATAATGATTTGATATATGGAATCCAAAATGGCTTATCTAGTTGCGTAAGAAATATGAAAGAGAGGGTTAACAAATTAGTCTGTAAGACCAATGGTTGACACTATAAAAAATGATCTATTTATTGGATTATTATATAGAGGTCACAAAATAACTATTAATGTTAATGATATGTCTTGTAAGTGTCCTTATATGATCTAAAGATAGTGTTATTCATGACTAGGATTTTGGAGCTATAGGAAATCTTTTGTGTATGCGTGAGTTGTATGTTCTTGTGTTATTTTGTTCAGTTTGGAAGTATAATTAGAATGTAGTGATTTTTTATATATTCCATATAATCTTATACATTCATATTTAATGTTTTAAATTTCATATGCAATTTTTGGTGTTCAAAGGCTCTTGACTATGTTTTGGAGCCTTCCGATAGAATAGAGTGAGCCTGTTGAAGAAGTGTTTCTAAGTGTTTGGAGCCTGATATAAGATTTATAATGGATTTAATGATTACCATGAGGTAATTAAGTTTCCATATATTATTTTATTTTTCCTTGAATTTATTTTTACAGTTGGTTTGAGATTCATCTTTGAAGACTATGTTTCTAGGGTAATTAGGCCTAATAGGTCTTTAAGGCCTAATGGAGATTTCATGAGCTAAGTGAAGGATGTGTGACTTATTCAGAATTGAGGAGGTGAGTTTAGGTTTCTATATAAGTGATTTAAAGGTATTATATATTTTTTTAGGGCCATCTATTCCATAATGGTTTAAGTTGTTTTGTGGATAAGATAGACCTAATGCATTAGGTCTCTAAGTAGGCCTAGAAGAGGTTTGAGATATAAATGAGTTTGGCTGACCTAATGGTGATCATATTATTGTGTGTAACATTTCTTAATACATTTTTTGGGTCTGAACCTAATGTACTAATGTCTTGTCCAACCAAGAGTGTGATTTTTCTATTAATTGGTATAAGTACAAGGCATAATAGGCCTATTTGTGCTAGCTAAGAATGAGAGTGCAAGAGAATAAAAGATCACATGAAAGAGTATAAAAAGGTCATGTAGATATTAAGGTGGGATTATATTATAATTCATTAATATCTAATAGGAGGTATGAATGTGAATGATAAGGTTAGTTGACCTAATGAGCCTAATAAGAGGCATATTGAGCGAGTAAGCCTAGAAGGTTGTTTGAAAGAGAAATAAGGTTGAGAAGAGATAAATTAGCTGATTATATTGTGAGAGACTATCAAATATACATCAAAGATGTGTTATTGATATATGATAATGAGTGTAATGTAGATAGAGAAGATAGAGAGCTGAAGAAGAGGTCACCATCTATTGGCTAAGAAATAAGGTGTCTTAAGATGATTAAGTTGGTCTTGGTTGAGTTGGGGATTAGTAAAGGAGTGGGAGTTGCATTATATGTTAGAGCCTACAAAAGTTTCCTTGAAGTGGTTGAGTTGGTGTTGAGTAACTTAGGGGTTGGAGCTTCCTTACAAGTTGGATCTTGATAAAGGACTATTTGAGTTGATTCTTGATTAGTGAGGGGTTGGTGCTCCTTGTGGGGTCGGTGCCTCACTAAATGTTGATCCATTGCTTATAGGACTATAGTCCAAGTGGTGTGTCAATGGGTTTTATCCCCCATGATGGTTTCCCACATATCTCTTGTGTTCATGTGTTGATATCTTACTTCATGTTTATGTGATTTCTTATCTATCCAGTGCTTGATCACTATATTGGTTTGAAAGGTTAATGAATAATATATGGAATTGAAAGAAAAAAAAATCATTTATCCACCCCACTCTCAGTGGTTGTGCTTCCAACAATATCTTTTCTTCTCATTGTAAAAAACATACTATCATTTGATAAGGTAAAACCCTATCAAATTTGTAAGAAATAGCCTTTGAATTAATAACATTACCTATTTTGTGTATCTCTTTGACTGCACTCTATGTTATAGGAAGATTTTGTATGATTGCCTTGTGAACAAGTTTCCTTTCTTGGTGATTGTCTTCTTTTCCTTGCCTTTTTCAGGTGGTTTAAAGTGTTTATAGGTCTTAATTTGTGTTGTTTTAGTCATAGGTGAAGGTATAGTGTGAATTTTACCATTCATTTATTCTTTATCCATTGTCTAGAAGGCCTTCTTTAGAATTATTCATCTAAACTAGCTAGTATTGGAGGTTGTGTAAGTGATGGATCTTTGAGTTGTCTTTGTGTTTGTTTTTTACAATTAGGAGTGTCATTTAATTTGGTGCATCACCCTTTTTATGTTTTTAGTCATTTTTATGCATCTCTTCTACCCCTTTCCTAATAAAAATTAGTAATTTAGGTGATTTACCAAGAGGAACTGGCCTTCTCTAGAGATTCAACCCCATAATAAGATACCCGTAGCTTGGGGTTGATCATATTGTGTTTCTAGGAGTGAGATAATCTAAAGAACCCTATCATAAGGTCCAATTCTTGCCATAATAGTTTATATCACATGGTACCTATTTTAATGAGATTGATTAAGGTTGATGTTTGTCTTAATCCATTTTCAATAGTTATAGCATCCACACTCTCAGCATTTGGCAACTCTAATGAACACTCAACTATCTAGTGGTAGAACAATGCCTATTTTTTCATGCCAAAGGTGACTACAAGGTCAAATTCTAGAGGTATTCCTTTTGAATTTTTTGAATTACCTTTTAACTCATCAATAAGATTGAGGTTATATAAAAATCATCCATACTTGAGAAGCTTCCCTCCTAAGACAATTTTCAAATCTACCGTTGCCAGAAGATCCTTGTTAAATCTTTTCATTATCATGGTTGCCCCTAGATCCTTACCTTTGGTGTCTTTTAATGGTCAAATTCCTTTAGATCTTACCCAATATGATCTTATCCAAGTGGAATCCCTTAAGAGTGTGCCTTAATACTCAATGGATAGCTTCACAACTCCTTATAAACACGTCAGAGATAACTAATTTTTGTAATATCCATAACATCATTGAAGAGAATGTACCTATCAATCTATTGGCCATATCTTTCAATGGAAAGGCCCTAGATTGGTATAAAAACCTAACTCCTAACTTTATAACAACATGGAGCTAGTTGGGGGATGTTTTATGTAACAATTTTGAAGATAAGAGTGACAACTTGTCACTAGTAGAGTAGTTGACAATAATTAAGAGAGCTCCTCAAGAGGTCATGCAGGACTTCAAAATAGGTTTCAAAAAACATGGGATAGGATTCCAATCCTTGTTAATCCCACTCTTAAATATGATTTACTCTATTATCTAAGGGTCCTCAATAGTGACATTATAGCTATGATACAGTCAATGGGGGGAAGCACATTACATAATGCTTATAAGGTAGCAATCAAGGTGAATAATAGCCTAATACAAGATATCAAGACCACACCTAGGTTTCCTATACCCTTATTACTTGAAATTCAACCAACTCTTGCTATTGTTCCTCCTCTTTCTATCATTACTCCTTTGCCAACACTTTTTGCCATACCTACACTGAAGCAAGATAAAGTTTCAACTAGTCAGTATAGTGAGCTTCAAGAACTCAAGAACATGTTACAAACATTTGGAAATGAGTTATTAAATTTTAATAGGAAAAAAACATATTTTAATATACCATATCAGCCTTAACAACCCTATCAAGATAATAGGCCACCCTTCAACGCTAATTATTAAGGGCAAGGGCAGCTCACCAATGTTAAACCAAGTAATAACTATAATCCTAATGCTACAAGTACTTACAAGACCTTATTCCCTATTAAAAATATTATTTAACAATAAGGTGAGTTTCCCCTACCTTGGAATCAATATTAAAATTAGGCTAAATCCCCAAATGCAGAGTTAAACCAAGGCTTCAATGAGCAATGGTGGTAGGGTGCTAGTTATGAGTTTAATCAAGATTTAATGGCAAAAAATATAGAATTACCTATAATGAATAAACCATAAGAGCCTCAAAAAGGATAAGGGGATAATGAGAGACAAAATCAGTTGGATGCTAAATTTTTGAACTACCAATTGGAGGAGTGTTGTGCTTCCGATCAACAATCTAGTATTATCCAATCAAGCATTCTTATGACAGCCAACACAAGGTTTAATAAAAGGAACATGGAGGGAAGCCATGAATTATTTAAGGCATATTATACTCCTCCATCATTACTAAATCCAATTTATCCTAATACATCTCCAAAGGCTCAAACAACTCAAAAAAATTAAAACCAAGGAGGTAATTTTATACCTCAAAGCTCACAAGTAAAAAGCATTATTGTGGCTCCCAAATCACAAGTGAAGGTTAGTGGTGCACAAATCAACATTGTTGAGAAAATGAAGAGGTCAAATGTGAGTGCCCCTATGTGTGAATTTGTTTCTATATCTAGTCAAGTGGATCTTCTTCAAGAAGGCTTGTCAAAAATCAATGTTTTAGAGAAGTCACCAAGCAAGGAGAATGTGGTCCTCACTAATGCAATCAAAATAAATGAAGGGAATTCAAATAAGGTAATAAAACCTCTTCCCTTATACATTTATTTGATCATTGTCAACTCCTTGGTACATAATTTCATAGTAGATAGTGGGGCAAGCACTTTAGTGATGACTAAATCAATAGCAGATCAACTTGGTTTGAAATATGAACCCCTCTCTAAAGGGGTATTACAGCTTGATGGATATTCTACTAAACCATCTAGTATTATCATAAGATTTAATTTAACCTTCCATTCCTATCCCAATGTTTTAGTGGTTTAAGATGTGGTTGTTCTACAGGTACCACCCCATTTTGCTTTATGTCTATCTAGAGACTTCACTACCAAAATTGAGGGTTATCTGGTAATATATTGGTCCCATATGACATTTAGGACAAGGTATGGAACCAAGGTTTTCATTAGGGCTGAACCAATTTGAAATTTTCACATTAATCCTTATGAACTAAGCAACCCAAATATCAAATGCATAATCTTGGATAAGGAAAACCACCCTATTGATCGAGAGCTAGACACTCATGTTGAGGTGCTACCTAACATCTTCTAGGATGAGTTATGGAGTAAAAATTAACAACTTAACCCTTTGTAAGTTTTTTAAGAAAAAGATATGGGATTATATTGATTGCATGAAGAGAATAATTTTATACCATCCCTTATTAGGCCATAAGAGGAGACTAATGGAATCTATAAAATGTTTTTTGATGGATCAAGGAGAAAACATGGAGTAGGGGAAGGTGTTATGCTAGTATTTCCCTCTAATGATAAGTACTACTAATTTTATAGGTTTTGGTTTAGTTGTTCTTGCAATGTAATTGAATATGAAGGCCTTATTTATGGCCTTTTATGGGCTAGAAAGGGGAAAATCAAGAAATTACAGGTATATGGATATAGTGAACTCATTGTTATTTAGATAAGAATACAAAATACATCCAATAACCCCTTGATAAAATTTTAAATCATAGGGTGTGGGATCTATTGGAGGATTTTGAAGCCTTTAACATCCAAAGTGTGTCTAGAGAGAACAACAAGCATGTAGATAGATTAGAATTAGTGGGGGCCCAATTTGATATACTAGTTGAGTTGAGTAAATCATAAAATTAGTCACATGTTAAGGTGGTTATAAGACCATCCATTTGTGACAATTAATCTAATTGGCAAGCTTTTGATAAGGATAAATAGACGGCCTGATTCTTGTAACAAGAGGCTGAGTTTTCATCTTTAAATCAGAATAAAGTACAAAATTAGTATGGAGATCAAATCCTCCAATTGAAAAAAAAACTCCCTAAGGGGATGGTCACCCTTGAGATAATCTTCCATGAAGCATATTTCATGAGTAAATACAAGGTAGTCTTGTCCACTAGTGAAGAGAACCATCAGATATTTGTCATCTTTTAAGATAAACTTGTCAATCTTGGGAAGGTCAATACTAATGCTAAGAAAGTTACATTAATTTCACTTTATATGGAGTTTGAAAATGTTTTTGATTGGGAGTACACTAATCTTAAGGGTTTTAACCCTCAGCTTATTCAACACACCATTGAGTTAGATGTAAATGTGAAGCCTATGAGGCAAAAGTAGAGTCCTATTGATCCCAATATAGAGGTACTAATAAAAAGAGAGTTGACCAAGCTTATAGAGTCAAAAATTATCTTCCCAATCAAACACTCTTCATGGTGACCAACCTGGTACTTATAAGGAAGAAAAGTGGTGATATTTGGTTGTATATTGACTTTAGGGATTTGACCAAAGTTTCTTTGAAGGATTATTATCCTTTTCCATCCAAGGAGAAGCTTCTCCAAATGGTGGCTAGTTCAAAATGTTTCTCTCTCTTGGATGGGTATTTAGGTTAGAATCAGGTGTTATTCAAGGAGGAAGACTAGTATAAAATAGCATTCACCACCAAGTAGGGGAATTATGCTTACAAGATAACGTCTTTTGGTCTCTCCAATGCTAGTACCACATTCCAAAAAGCCATGGTCATGAATTTATAAGTTATACTTAATAGGATGGTTCTTATTTACTTGGATGATATCATAGTTTTCTCCAAGAAGGAAAGTATCCACTTAAACCATTTGAGACTCATCTTTGAGAGGTGTAGGGAGTTTGGGATCTATTTGAACCCCATAAATTATGTGTTTTCTATTCATGAAGGCAAACTATTGGGGCATGTTATCTTCAAAGCAGGACTAGCCATTGACCCTAAGAGGATAAGTGTCATCTTGGCCTTGTCTTTGCCTTAATATAAGAAATAAATTCAAAGCTTCCTTTGGAATATAAATTTTGTGAGAAGATTCATACCTAATTTTGCATATTTGGTCAAGCGTATAACAACAATGTTAAAGAATAATCAAGTCTTCTCTTAGTCAAAACAAGGCAAGGTAGGTTTTGAGGCTATCAAAAAGCACTAACTCTCTTAAATCCAGATTTTTCAAAATATTTCTACCTATACGCCTTTGCTAATGTGGACAACATATCAACTACACTCATGTAATAGAATCAGGAGGGTCTTGAGTAGCCAATAGATTTTTTCATTTAGGGACTTGAAGGCTATGAAAAGAGGTATAATTTTGTTTAAAATAAAGTGATATTTGTTGTGAGATCATTAAAAAAGATCAAGCCAATGGTATCAAATAATAAGATTCAACTCATGGTCTCCCATACAAGTGTGAGATATTTCCTTTTGAGTAGAGATCTAAATGAGAAGATGGATAGTTGGATCACTAGAGTCATGGAGTATGATGTTGATATGAAGGTTACTAAGTTGGTGAGAGGTAAAGGTTTGTGTAATCACTTGGTTTCTGACTTATAAGAAGAAAATGAGGCTGCTTTAGTGATGCTAGATGGCCTACAAGCAAATGCACCTCTACCCTCCACTGATAGGATGTAATATATTATTAGATTCTTAATGATGGGTGAGTGTCCTCAAGGTTTGGATATAAATAAAAGAAGATAATTTAGACTTTAGTGCATACCTTATGCCCTATTTGATGGGGTATTATTCAAGAAAGACCTCAATGGAGTGTTGATCACGTGCATAGAGGTTGATCAGGTAAACAGAGTCTTAGAGAAGTTTCATGGTAGACCTGTAGGAGGTCACTTTACTCCAAGGAAAATAATATGAAAAATCATGATCTTTGGTTACTATTGGATCAATCATTTCAAATATGCCTACACATGGGTTAGGAAGTGCCAAAAGTATGCTCTTTTTAGTGCTAAATAAAAACTAGCATCCCTTCCTCTTCACCCCATTTAGGTAGAGCAAACCTTCATGAAGTGGGGCCTTGACTTTATAGGTATGATAAACCCACGTTTTATTGGAGGGAAGAAGTGGGTACTCACTTCCACTAACTACTTAACTAGGTGGGTGGAGACTATAGCTCTAAAAGAGGCTCATGAGATAGTAGTGTTGGATTTCTATGAAAGCATTCTAACAAGGTTTAGGGTATCAGCCACTATTTCTTAGATAATGTTTTTGCATTTATTAGAATGAAAACAAGTAAATGGGATCTTCAACTAGGTACCTACCTTAGCACATCATCCAACTACTAGCCCCAAGGCAATGGGCTTGTTGAATCAATAAACAAGAGCTTGATTAAGATAATCAAGAGGACCATGGAGGAGAACAAGAGGGTATGGCATACAAAGAATATAATAACATTGTGGGATAATAGGGTGACTCCCAAGAGTGATATTTTAAACTCACCATTTATCCTTATATATAGAAGAGAGGCCAAGCTACCCATTTCTCTTGAAATACTAACTTTGGAGCTAGCTCATCAACTTGAGTTTATAGAAAGTGAACCCATGGGTGTGAGAATGGTAGAACTCATGGAGTTTGAATAAATAAGACACCTTGAAATGAAGATAATGGAATAACATCAAGTTCAAGTCAAGAAATATTTTGAAAGGAGAGACATTGCAAGAGACTTCAAGGAAGGTGATCTAGTCTTGAAGTGGGATGCTAATAAGGCCAAACTAGGCAACCATAAAAAAATTTATAGTTTGTGGAGTGGACCCTACCTAATTCATAGATGTAAATAACATAATGCGTTTTATCTTGAAAAGTTAGATGGAGAGGTATTACCCATCTTGGTTAATGGGACTCATCTAAATCCTTGTTATTAGAAGTAGTTTTTTAGCCATTGTATATATTAGATTAGATGTTTTTTTCCTCTAAGTGTTTCATGCACATCTTTTTATGTTGTCTATTTCCTTTCCCTAAGTGCTTTGAGCACATTCTTGTTTTATTTATTTATGTTCATTTTGTGTTGAGAGTTTATTTGATAGGTTGGTAGCCTTGTTCTTAGTTGAGGAGGATTTTTTATAGACTCTATAAGCCCAATAGATAGGCTAAGATGACTAGTCAATTGCATAGATGGGCATGTAATCCTAGGAGGTTACTAGAAATGTTGGCCAAAATTTTATTGCATATAAAAAAATTTCTTTGATGACTAATCATTTTATAGATGTGATTTAATGATGCAGTACACTATCCTAAAGGGTTTTGGCATGGTGAATTGAACTGTCTTAGGAGCCTATTGTAGTGGAAGATCTAATGGTGAATGGAGGAGAAAAGCTTTATGTCCCTACATCATATTCTCAACCTTATTGTGATATTTTATCAAAGTTTAAGTCAAGTTTGGAAACTTTAAGGTAAATGCCTAAAAATGGGGTTTACACTGCAAGTGGTAGATCAATCTAGTTTCCAAAGTTATTCGCTATCCAATGGTGAGCATGACCAAACTATCAAAGCCTTGAGTAAAATATTAAATATGACCTAAGCACATTTTTACCAAGTGGAAATTATATATTTTTGTGCACTTTTAAACTTTTAAAATGTTGTAAAATGCACTTAAATCTCAACTTTCCCTCCCAAGCAAAAACCAAAGATTTATGTGCACTTTGCAACTTTTCAAAATGCACTTAAATCTATGCTTTCCCTCCCAAGCAGAAATTAGAGATTTTTGTACACTTTGAAACTTTGAAAAAGTTGAAAAATGCACTTAAATATCTACTTTCTCTCCTAAGCAAAAATTAAATATTTATGTGTACTTTGAAACTTTGAAAAAGTTTCAAAATGCACTTAAATCTCTACTTTCCCTCCCAAGCAGAAATCAAAGATTTCTGTGCACTTTGTAACTTTGTAAAAGTTACAAAATGCACCTAAATCTTTGTTTTCCCTCCCAAGTAGAAATTGGAGATTTTTGTGCACTTTGTAACTTTGAAAAAGTTATAAAATGTACCTAAATTAGTACTTTTCCTCCCAAGTGAAAACCAGAGATTTCTTTACAATTTGTAAATTTGCAAATTTGCAAAATGTAAATTTGAAAATTTACAAAGTATCTCCACTTTCCTAATTTTTAAAATTTTTAAATTTACAAAAGGCAAAATTGTAAAGTTGAAAAAAAAATTAAAAGATAGCTCAAAGATCCCACACTTACACAACCTCCAACATTTGCTTGTTTGAATGAATAATTCTAAATAAGGCCTTCTAAATAAGGGATAAATCATAGAGGAATGGTAAAATTCACACTATACCTTCACCTATAAATAAACAATATAAATTCAAACTTGAAAGCACTTAAACCACCTACACAAGGCAAGGAAATGAGGACAATCACCAAGAAAGGAAACTTCTTCACAAGGCAATCATACACAAGCTACCTATAACACAAAGTACAATCAAAGAGATAGGAAAAATATAAATATCCATTGGGAATTTTCATGTGTTTTTTTTAATTTAAAGCCTTGATGAAGATTCAAAGGTACTTTTTATGTGTTTTTTCAAGCCAAAACCCTAATAGATATTCAGAGGGACTTTGCATGTGTTTTTTCAAGTCAAAACCCTAATGGAGATTCAAAGGGACTTTACATGTGCTTTTTCAAGTCAAAACCTTGATGGATATTCAAAGGGACTTTGCATGTTTTTTTTTTAAGTCAAAACCCCAATAGATATTCAAAAGGACTTTGCAAGTGTTTTTGTAAGTCAAAATCCTAATAGTTTCTAGGCATGGATCTTTGCATAATTCAAAGCTCTTGAATCCCCTTTTTAAAAGAGATTATAAGAAAAGCATGATGAGTCTCTAAGCACCATGGATGGTTTTTGAAGGACTTTAATCCTCCTCTTCTATGTTGGATGGCCAAATATAGTGGTTAAAGTGCATTTATTAAAGATTGAAATCTTTCTCCTCTTCCTTCTCTGCTCTTCTTTTATATAGTTCTTTTATTCTCATTGTAATAGACATAATCTCATTTGATAAGGCAAAAACCTATCAAAAATTTTAATAAATATCCTTTGAATTAATAAGATTACCTATTTTTCCTATCTCTTTGATTGTACTTTGTGTTATAGGTAGCTTGTGTATGATTGCCTTTTGAAGAAGTTTCCTTTATTGGTGATTGTCCTCATTTCCTTGCCTTGTGTAGGTGGTTTAAAGTGCTTTCAAGTTTGAATTTATATTGTTTATTCATAGGTGAAGGTATAGTGTGAATTTTACCATTCCTCTATGATTTATCACTTATTTAGAAGGCCTTATTTAGAATTATTCATTCAAACAAGTTAATGTTGGAGGTTGTGTGAGGGATCTTTGAGCTGTCTTTTTATTTGTTTTTGAGTAGTTAAGAATGTCATTTAGTTTGGTGCATCACCCTTTTTATGCTTTTATTCATTTTTATGAAATTCTTCTACCCCTTTCCCAAGTAAAATCAGCATTTTAAGTGATTTACCAAGAGGAACTAGCCTTCTCTGGAGATTCAACCCCATAATAGGATACCCATATCCTAGGGTTGATCCTATTGTGTGGCTAGAAGTGAGAGAGCCTAAAGAACCCTCTAACAGGGTGCAATTCTTGTCACAATAGTTATATCATTTTATTATTAGTTTACATTATCATGTTTGAGCTTATGTACTTACACATGCCTTTATCCATGCTTATATCTTTCATGGTGTACTTGATGTGTTATGTACTTGATATTTTTTACTAACACATATATCTAGAGACTAGTATATATGTTTATGTTAATTATTTATATTTTTCATTTATGTACTTCTTTGAGTGTCTTATCTTTCTTGTTTGAGAATTTGAATATACTTTATTATGTTTGGCCCCTGTGCCTTTATTTTCCCCTTTGATATTTGTATGTGTCATTCTTTCTTTTTTGGATATTTGACTAAGTCATGTCTCTTTGATTGCACAAAATTTGAATATGCCCTTTATTTGCAGTCTCCTTTGACCATTATCTTTTGACTTGATTTTGAGTGCTCTTGTGTGTGTGATTGGTTGTTTGTTGATCTTGTATTGTTAATATATATATATATATATATATATATATATATGTTGTCATGATCTATATCATGCATCTTGATACTTGATGTGATCATATTTTGCATGTTGTAATGATATATCTACCTAGACATGTTCCTTCTATATGTTGCATGGTTCGTACACATGTTATACAGTTGTCTTATCTTTTTAAGTTAAGGTAACTATCAATTTCTACTTTTACTCACCTCAAAAAGGGGGCATATTAGTGCGGTCATGCCATTCAAACATGACTTCCACATTATTCACAGATTGAGATTGCAGTAGGGGCATGCTATCAAAACATGTTCTCCACACTTACACCAATTTTAGTTTTAGATATACATTAGGGGCATGTTATGGAAATGTATTCTCTACACTTAATGTAGTTAAAAATTTGGATAAAATCAAAATTATATGATTCATATACACATTTTTGGTAGAATTATATACATTGGTACCATTTTTATACCTAGGTTTCAGTATAAGACACATAAGGTGCATATGTTATGTAAAAAGGCACTCAAATTGTAAAATCAAAATTAGTTTCAAATTTTAAAACACTTTTCTAGACTATCATTATATATTAGGTGTTTAAAGAGCACACAAATGTTTATTAGTTTATTGTTAGTCCAAATTATTAAAAAACAAGCATAAAAATATATTAGAACTAAACACTCTTGCCTAAGAATTAGGAGGAGCATAACATAGTAAACAAGATCATAAAAGAGGGATAAAAATAACATTAGTAATTTACCTCCTTTTTTTAAATTTGATGTCCACTTATTAGCATAAGGATGTTTATGCTTAGACTATTACAATTAGAGACCTCTAGCAATGCTTCTCCATGGTGGTAGCACTTCTCTAATGGTCACTTTTGGGTTGGTGTGAAGCTTTAGCATAAAATGGGCATTATAACACTACTCTTAATGGCTTCTTGAAGGTATTTTAGTAGTATAACCTTACACAAAAAATCTTTTTGGCATATGGTGTGGGCACTTGTCTTTATATCTCTAACAACTAACTCTAACCCTATGGAGGTTATGTTAAATTATAACTTTTGATGAGTCTAAAATAACCTACGTTGAGATAGGCTAACCTTGGGTTAGTTCAAAGCACTCATGAAATCTTAACACCTTAGTTTCAAATATTTATGAGCCATGACAACTCATTTTATATATTAATGAGGTTGTGAATCACCTTTTTAAAATATTTAGGAATTAATAAATCACTTTATTAGTGATTTAACCTTGTAGGGTTTTACTATGTAAATCCTATGTTAGATTAAAGGGATGAGATGTCTTAATCAGTTAAATAATATGTAATAATTAAGCACTAAGTTGTTATGTATTTTGACTTTTTTTGAGTTTATAAAAATATTAATAAATATGCATAAATAGAGACTTATCTAAAAAGTGACTATCATGGATGATCTGGGTTCTAAAAACTAGGTTCTTGATAGTTTTGAGTGTCATCAATAGGGTCTTGAGATCTATTTACTCACTAGATAATAGTGCCCCACCTAAATAATAGCACCATACTATTTTAGTATCCTCAAAGTGGTTCTAGTGTCCCTTTTGTATGCCTATTCCAATTTTCTAAGAGCACTTATGCCTATATTTTTAGGTCATGTTCTTGTGTGCACAAAATCTAGAATTTTGTGTTATGCCTAGAAAATTTGATTTAGTATGCAAACCCTAATCCTCTTTGTAAGTATGGAATGAGAAATAAATGTGAGTTTGTTAGTAGGATAAGTTGTGAATCCTCAACACCCCACAATGAAGATATTTCCCTACATACCAATACTTCAAAGAGGGATCAAGCCCGATGTACTTCTCCCTCTTAGTGTTTGATGCAAGTGCAACTGAATACTAGAATGAGAGTGGACTTGGATGCCTTGAATGTGCTTGAGCTTTTAAATATTTTAAATTTGGGCTTAGGTCTACTATAGATGGTATTATGTAGAAGTAAGAAATAATAGGGATCAAATACCTTAATTTTGATCAACTTGTCTTTTGTTTGAATAGGCTTTCACATATATTTTCCATCTAGTGAATAAAGTTCAAATAGACTTATATTTATAGAGATATATAGCTTGTGCAGATAATAAAATATGCTTAATTCAACCTTAAGATGGGCACACATTTGAAAAAATATTCATTCATGAGATTTAGGACAAAGGACAATAGTGCCCAGTTGGGGACACTAGTGTTATGTGGTTGTAGTGTCCTAAATATGATGTTAATGTCCACCTGGCATACTTTTAGAAAAAATAGGTTAGGATCTAGGAAAGCTATCATAGGACTATGTTTCAGCTAATTGTAGATGTATGTGGTCTACATAATGACTAAAAAAGTGTGGCAAAGGCTCTAGGAAAGGTCTAGGGCTAAGTTAGGAATAGGCTAACTCAAGCAATACTCTTACCAAATACCACTTTTAGGTGATTACATCCCCCCCCCTTTATGTTATAAATACAACAAAGCAAAATGATTAGTATAAAGGAAAAAGAAGCAATTTGGACTTACCTTGGAAGTGAAGCCTGTGTAGTTGAGTTTGAGTATGTGAATCTAGGTCTACATATGTGAAACATGATCCAAAACAATGACTTGTAATGAAATATTCAAAAATTAGTATTCACTTATGAGACGATCAAAAGTAAAAGACTATGTTGAAATAAAGTAACTGAGTAAATCTTAGTAGAGAGAGGCAAGGAATAAATAAACCTCATTGGGTACATAAATCAATGTACGAACCTAGTGATAAAATTTGTGTGTGATTATACATAGTGATCATATCATTGAATAACTTTGACTAAGTTGATGGCTTGTTTAATCCTCATATGGGTGGCTCAAGAACTCAATCCAATTTTGAATCCATCATTACCCACCCCTACTCAGTGGATTCTAGTTTGTGAATAGCTTGGATAAGATTGTAAATGTGTCTAACCCTCTCATGTGGGTGGCTCAAGAACTCAAGCAGTACATAACTCCATCATTTCCCACCTATGTGAAGTAGATGCATTTACAAGTGAAATATGAAAAGTTTTAAAAGTATCTAACTGAGTACATCTAATTGTGTATGTTAGCTTTATGGCCACTTAGATATATTAGGTGGCTCTAGGCCACTTAGGAATGTGAACCACTATAGATGGAGTAAGGCATAAATCTGGTAATAACCTAGAATATTGTAACAAGTATATATAGTGTAGAGAATGACATGGAGTTTGTCATTCCATCCGATCAACTTGTGTGTGGATGAGTATTGCACACATGGCCCTAATTTGGTATCTAAGTATATTGAATCTAAATTGAGTATGTAATAATTGAATCTATGTATCTAAATTGAATTTGAGTATGATAATATCATACATGATGCCCAAAAATATGAGAAATTAGTATGAATCTGAATTGGAGTAAGTGTATATGAATATAACTATCAAATCTATGACTATATCTTTACAAATCTATTTTATACCTGGTGTACTGGTATGGATAATTTGGATTGTCCTAAAGCTAGGGCTATTGAATAGTAGTGCCTTGTAGTGGATAATAGTGCTCTGTGGCACTAGTGTCCTAATCTAGGCATGTCTATCTAGTCTAAAATATGGGTGAGCTAAATTATTTTTTGACCCTCTATTCTTTTCTGTGTCTACCATGTGTCTAATTTATAAAACTAATCTTGTGTGCTAAAAATGATCTATGAATAGCAATTTAGGAGTCTGATCTCAATGGCAAACCCCTATGAATGCCCCTTTTTTAGGGTAGTTGTGGAACCTTTATAAGAATTTTCCTCAAAAGAAGTAGCTCTATAAAATGTGTTAGCTGGAGTATAAATATGATAATTATGTGATATTCTAATCCAATGTACAAACATAACACCAAAATGTAAAATTTTATGAGCATAAGTAGGTAATATAAGATGTATGTTATAATCTAGCATTGCATAAGGGTGTCAAAATAGATGTAATCAATGTGTAATATAAAATTTAAGTAGATACCTAGGGGAATGGGGCATGATGTCCATCACAACACCCAAGTATAAATGGTAGATGGATGAGGTCCCTCATGGCATCAAAAATTGGTGTGTGTGACAATAAAAAACAAGTGTCATGGTGAATAATCATACAAGGAAACATACATATAAAACACATGAGGCATGCAAAAGTAAGCCAAGGAGACACAATATAAGGTACATGGGTGTATGTCACTAAATTTGAGAATGAAGAAATACAATGACATGCTCAAATGTCCACATATATAATTAAGAAATCACATACAAGGGACATGGACACATGTCCAAGGCATACAAATAGAGAAGTGGTGTAGAAACAAAGGATAATGGCATATTCAAATGCCCTTGAAAATGGAAGAAGCATAATAAACACAAGCAAGTCTAATCTAGGAAAACTAGAAATGAAAGCATGTATAACTATGTAGTACAAATCTATGTAAATGCTAAGATGTATATATGCTAAGTTTAACTAGTGATAGTCGATAAAAAATCTGAGCAATAAGTAGCAATGATCAACATCAAGATATATCAATGTATAAACTAGAATGTATAGCATGTAAATATAGAACCTAATAGTATTAATTGTGTATGAGATACCCCAAGTGGGTAGATGTATCAAATGTATAAACTTGGATCAATGTATATGCCCCAAGTGGGTAGATTATAACAAGTCTAGATCCATATAATGGATCAGAATCATGTATGTAATCTACAAGCACTTGATAAGAACTAGTGAAGCATATGTGTATGATAAAACTAACTATACTAGGATAGCTATCAATGTGTAATATATGGAAAGTAGTAGAAATATAAACATATCAATTGATACAATCTATAAATTTTATGTTTTTGAAATATTTGAATGTTTTTATATTTTGACATGTTATAATATTTTTGTATTTTCTAGATATAATCTATGTATAATCAAATAAAATAAACTATGTACAAGGAGAGAGAAAGAAAAGGAAGTATGTATAAGGGTGGGAACCATACTAACCAATGATTCTCATGGGATACTCACTATCACCATGACCTATGTCGAATAAGGTAACTTTGATCATGTTTACGGTGTGAAAGGGTAACTATGAGCCCATAATCTATTGCTTTATACAATATGCATTTGAAGCTAACTGTGTAGTGATGCTATGATGTTATGGCACTAATTATGATGCCCTATGAAATATAGGGGTCTTAGAGACCCATCTGATAGAATAATTTATAGTTTATGTGAGTGCCCTATGCTAAGAAACCATAGAACCCAATAAAAATGATCTCAGCATGAACTAAGTAGAGGAAGGTCCTATAGAATTCATGACATATCTCTGATGCAGGTGCCTCTCTAGTAATGGTCTCTATGGGAGAATATGCATACATGTAGATACCATACAAGTAGACTTGGCCTACACTGATGAATCTAATAAACACTATGATGTATTTATAGGAGTTTTATTCTCTACTATAACTCATAACTATGCAATATCTAGTAATGTTGTTGTAACTATATGTAGTGTTTATGTTAAAACTAAAACTTGAAACTATGTTAGAACTATCAGTGGAATGGGAAGAGGATACTCATATGCGAAACCTTCAACCTTAACCACTTGATTAGCATGTATATACTTTAGGCATTTTTGTACTATATATGGGATGGCTTAGAGATACTATAACCATGGCCTACCTACTAATATGTTAAATACACCTACACTAGGTACTACTAAGAACTAAGTGGTTATGTGTGTTGGTCCCACCTATAATAAAAGTACAATCTCCCTAATGGAACTCTGAACATGGACACTAAAACCACTAATGATTGTATCTATGGGAAATATGTCTCTCTATGTATCCTAAGTTTTATAAGTGTCATAGTGCACATGCTTATGCCTGACCTATTATCAATCATAACACTATGAATAGGATGGTGGTCTATATATGCTTGTGTGAAGAGCATATGTAAATTTGTCTCATCATCCACAATCTCTTATTCTTAAAATGTGATAAGTGGTCTAGGTGGCACTATAGTGTGATACATGACAATAATTTTATGCAGTGGATGTGTTTCCTCTATAACTGTGTGATAGGAATCTAGTGGTGGATGCACCTAGTATGTATAGTGAACACCTGATGTGCCCCCTACCTCATTCATTGTATGCTTTGGAATAGGATATAAAAATATATTTAGTGTGTTAGCCTCTATTTTTTATTTATTTAATTCCTCTAAGGGTGTGCCTGCCATCAATAATATTAGCCTCAATAAGATATTGTATCTTGTGCTTTACTCTAATGCATCTATTTGTCATGTGGCCTAGTTATTTTTAATACTTGTGGAATGCATTTGAATCACAACTCTTTGGAAGAGGTTATGTCATATAAACCTCTTTAATACAAGGGAGAGATAGGACATTGCATTCTAATATTTGTTATAGAGCCTATGTTGGTTGCTCTGAAAGATTAGTGAAGACTTTGCACTGAGGAGTCGATAAAACCAACTTGGGAGATGGCTCAGAATCTATGTTAACTATGGTATTTTTATCACTTTTGCTTTATTTTTACCCTTACCTTGTATGTAGGTTTGTTTAAACTCTTAATAGGTGATTTTGATCCATTTGTGTACTCAAGTTTTCCCATTGATAAGAGCTTAACCTCTCTTTCCTTAACTGTATGGCATAAATCAGTGAATGTAGGAAAAACTTCTTGAATAAGATAGATTCACGCAATGATGGTAATAGACTCTATTTAAATATATCATTAAGCTTTATGTCTATTATGGGGCTAGTCAATTTGGATAATATTGTCTTATATCATAAGACATAATCTATGATAAGCTCATTTGACTTTTGATTTAACTATGCCACTTGTGCATATGATGTATTATCACTAATATTGATAGAAAAGTGTGCTAAGAACATATTGGATAAAGGATCGAATGTTGTGATAGATTAATTTGGAAAATCAAAGAACCATTATAGGGTATATTCTTTGACACTGCGTGAAAATAACTTTGTAAGAAGCCAATCATTGAACACATAATCCAAGCATATTGTGTGAAAATCTCTAAGGTGATGCTTTGAATCACCCTTTCCATCATATAATGTGAGCTTGGGTGCCATGAAATTAGATGGAAAATTATTTTATGTTATGTGATGTGTCAAAGGTGTATGCAAGAGAATATGGAATCCAAGAATTGTGATGGCCTAGTTTCTCTCTTCTCAAATGTAACACCTTAGACTGCAGAGCATGAATATTATGCTCAAGGGATTATACATCTAGAGTGGTGGAAATAGCCACAAGTGGTGTATCTATCATTGATGGTTGAATAACAATCTTAGGTTGTGTTATCTAAGTTGGTTGAGTTGGCCCCACTAGAGGTGTAACAACATTATTAATTGGAGGGGTTGAATATTGGCCATTGTTTGTCTTTTGGAGTTTCTATTGAGAATATTTATGAAATCATCTTGTATATATTTATTTTTGGACACATTATTGTAATTTTTGCTTATCATTTTCCTTAAATTTGTTGTTAAATTCTACCATTGTAAGTTGGAAGGTAAGAAAACAAGTTTTGTATAATTTGAACCTTTTAAGAATAGTAATCTATGGAAGATTGAAAAAAAGTAAATATTGCAGCAAATTTGATATTTTATAATTAAAATTTGAGTATATATAGAAAAAGGATACAAACACTAATTATGTATAGGGTTAGGGTTTTTTGAATCCAAGGTTTCATTGCAACAATTTAAATTCTATTAAAATAAATTGAAACCCTAATGTGAAAGTGATTTTAATTAGTTAGGTTGCCTATAAAAATCAAAAAATTAGAAGTATGCAGCCTTGAATTATTGCACAAAAATTTGGATTAATGTAAGCTAAGATTTGGAGCAATATTCAAAGTAAGATGAGTTCACCAAATGATTTAACTTTCTAGGGTTTTACTATGTATATCTTATGTTAGATTAGAGGGATAATATGTCAAAATCATTTAAATAATATGCAATAATTAAGCATTTAATTGTTATGTATTTTGAATTCTTTTAACTTTCTAAAAATATTAATAAATATGCATAAATAGATACTTATCTAGAAAGTGACTATCATGGATGATCTGGGTTCTAAAAATGGGTTCTAGATAGTTCTAAATGTCATCAATAGGGTTTTGAGATCAATTTTCTCACTAGATAGTATTTCCCTACCTAGACAATAGTTCCATATTGTTGTAGTGTCATCAAAGTGGTGTTAGTGTCCCCTTTACAAGATTGTTCCTATTTTTGGGGATCACCTACTCCTATATTTTTAGGTCCTTTTTCTGTGCACGCAAAACCTAGAACTCTGTGTTATGCTTATAAAACCTAATTTAGTGTGCAAACCTTAATCCTCCTTAAAATTATGGCATGAGTAATAAATTTGTGTTCATTAGTAAGATAGTTTGGGCATCCTCAACACCCCACTGTGAAGAGAGTTTCCTAAAAACCATTACTCTTGGTGCTTGGTGCAAGTGCAAGTGAATGTTATAATGAGAGTGGACTTGGATGCCTTGAATGTGATTGAGCTTTGAAATCTTTCAAACTTGCACTTAGGGATACTATAGATGGTAGTATGTAGAATTAGGGAAGAATAGGGATAAAAATACCTTAATTTTAATCAACTTATCTTTTGTTTGAATTGGATTTTGCATCTATTTTCCATTCATTGAATAAAGGTCAAATAGACTTGTATTTATAAAGATCTGTAGCTTGTGCAAATAAGAAAATGTGTGTGGGTCAACCTTAAGAGGGGCACATGTTTAAAAAATTATCAATTAGGGAGATTTAGGGCAAAGGACAATAGCTCCCAGTTGGGGAAACTAGTGCCTTGTGGTTGTAGTTTCACAAATGTGGTGCTAATGTCCACCTAGAAAATTGTTGGAAAAATGGGGTTGGAATCTGGGAAAGCTATCATGGGATGATGTTTGAGTTGACTATAGATGTATGTGATCTACACAATGACTATAAAATTATGGCAAATGTTCTAGGATAGGTCTATAGATAAGTTAGGAATAGGCTAAGTCAAGTAACACTCTTAGCATCCAAATACCAAATTTAGGTGATTACTATTAGATCCTTTAACCTTTTACTTCATATTTGGCTAAAAAAATTTGATAAATGAAATTCACTAATTTGATTTAAAAAAATTATTTAGGTAATTTAATTAATATTTTTAATGTCATTAATCATGCTTAGTGCTTTTTGGCTTTTGAAAATTATTTTAAATGTTTTTAATTAATAACTCAATAGGCTGAAAGTGTCAAATTATTAGGTTGTAATTTGACTAGGGTTCAAACTAAACTAGGTTATGGGTGCATACAGGGTAAAACCCTAAATAAACAAGCCTTTCCATGTTTCTATTTAATTAAATCCTTTGCATGGTCAAATTTGGGCATTTAGGTGATTTCTAGGCTTAAATTACATCATGTGCTATAAATTAAACTAAATCCCAATTTAGGTATGAAAGTGATGAAAATTAAGTGTCTACAGTTTATTATTATTTGAGAAGGCATTTCAAGACATGAATAGTAACATATTTTCAAAGGATTTAAAATTAATTAATTCGAATGGTTCATACCCCAAAGGATGGTTGATGATCCCTTGATTCCCCTCGAGGGAGCAGCTAGAAAAATAGAGTTGTTGAATGTTCCTTCAAAATGAATAAAAAGACACAATCTAGATGGTAATAGGGGTGGAATTACCAAATTGTCTAAAGGCATTTATAAACAATAATGGAGATAAAGTCATTAATTTACATAAAGGTGGTTATAATCAGTAATGAGGGGTGTGACACTAGTTTTCCTAAAGGTGGTTATAAGTAGTGAAACAAGCATTTGCCCCTATAGGGTGGTCAGACTAATACTAATTTATCCAAAGGAAGTTATAATAAATACTGGAATGTGAAACACTAATTTTACCAAAGGCGGTTATAATCAGTGTCACAAGCATTTGTCCCGATAGGGTGGGTAGAGTGGATAAAATAATGATTTGCCCAAAGGTGGTTATAATTATTAGTATGGACTACAAAAATAATGATTTGCCCATAGGTGGTTATAATTATTAAATTAAGATGCAAAAATAATGATTTTTCAATAGGAAATTATAATCAATAAATTGGGAAGCCAATATAATAATTTTCCCATAGGTGGTTATAATCATTAAATTGGGATGCAAAAATAATGATTTACCCATATAAAATTATAATCATTAAATTGGGATAGAAAAATAATTATTTGCCCATAAGTGGCTATAATCATTAAATTGGTCAAAAAGGAATGATTTTCCCAAAGGTGTTTATAATTATTTACATGTTTAAATCACATGATTTAAAATGAGTTTGCCCCAAAAAGGTAGAATATATCATTTATATATGGCCACCCCATGATGGACCACTAGTGAGTAAATCTAAACTTGTCATTAATGTCAATTTTATTGCATTTATTACTAGTTTTAAGTCAAAAACAATGAAGTCATCATTTGCATATTAGGCCAAACAGTGGCTTCACCAAGGAAAGCATTGATTATGTACGAAGTCACCATTACTAAAAATGGAAAAAATGCCAAAACAGGTTGGAAATCACCAAAATGGAAATTTCACCAATTTTTAGGTGAAGTCACCATTTTCATAAAAATGAAAATGATAATATTACCTAAAAAGGTGAAAAATCAGCTAAACAGTGGCTTCACCACTTAGGAAATTGGTGCATTTACCTTGGAAGCCAAAAATAACTAGTTCAGGGACCCGACAAGAGTCCAACCTCTTAGAGAGGGTTAGTTAGGTTTATTAGGCTAGGCTTAGGCTTGGGTAACTACATATAATTAGGTTAATGCTAAAAAAATTTATGTGTAGGATTTATTAGCCATCCTAATGTGTTGATAGTGATAGTCACACTATCTACAGACCCCTCTAGTCTAGATAGAACATATGATTGCCTTCTTACAAATGTTGGACCTTCATGACATGGCACAAATGTCAATCATCTAAGTGGATTGAGAATACCTGAGCATGTTAGCTAAGCACTAGCATAGCAAGAATTTGACCTTTCACTTGCCTACTAGAGAGGCTACCACGACACTTGAGGATACATGGTATATCCTCAAGTTACCAATGTATGGATGTAGATTGTTTTAGACACCACCAACATAGTAGCAGGTGTTTCTTGATCACTTGGTTAGTTATCAAGGTATCCCCATGTTTTAGGGCAAGGTCAATATATACTTTATAGATACTTATACAAACAATCGACATGATGATTTACCTATTAGGAAATTGTCACCACTAGCTCTTATTAATAGGGAGGTAGTTGTCCTCATGGCCGTTGTCACCAGTATCCTGCTACCTAACAAGGGTGGCTGATATTTTCATGTGGACCTTAGAGGGGTAGTGTGGAGCATGCTTGATGAGTCTAAATATTTTACTTGGGGGCTATTTGTCCTGGCATAGCTTTATAAGTATCTACACATAATAGCATTTCATGGTGGATGCAGCATTAGGGCATCCATTATTCTGATGGTCTAGGGATGGGAGCATATTTATATTGAGTAACCAATAGGGCTTAAAATATTGTGAGATCAAGAGGAGCAATTAGAATAAAATTGGGCTCAAACAAGAGTAGGCAGGCATGGGCATAGGGTGGATATTCCATTCTATCATCAAATGTTTGATGACCTTACACCATTATTTTTATTTCAAAGTCCTTACCTTGCATACCATTTGTAGTGATTATAGGATGTATGGTACATGGCTTACACAACTACCAGATGCTTTCTAATTGGGAGACAATCCTACATTATTAAGGAGTACCACCATGATTAGGTACTCTAATAGTTTAGATACACATAGGATGTACTTGAAGGACCAAGATGGTTTGTCCATGTTATATAAGAGATCAGTCAAGATACTCATGTGATCTACAGGGGTGCGGATACAATGAGTTATATTAGTTTTCTTTGAGTTACTTAGGATTATGTAGGACGAGTAGCTGATGCAAGGGTCACTCTAGCCTATATACACTGGTGGGTATAGGTATGTCCTTTGAGGCTGATATTTTTAGTATAGGCAAGGGGATAGGTGCCCATGGACATTAAGGATATGTAATCCAAGACATCAAGTGACATTAATAGCACTTAGTAGGATAGTGATGGTGAGGTGGGTGATGATGATGATGTCTTTGATGTAAGAGATAGTAGGGGAGATGGAGATGGGGATGATGGGAATGATAGGGATTATGTCTAGGATGTTATGATGATATATCTAAGCATAATAGCATTTATAATGGCTCAATTTGATCCAAGCTAGGCAAGGCCTTCTGGCATAGCTATAATAGGTAGGGATATAAGCATGCTAGAGCAAGAGATCATTACCTGGGTGACAGAGATTATAGGATTATAGTGATAAGTGGATAATTTATGAATCACCTTGGATATGAAGGATGATGACATAACTTATCTTCAGTTAGAGATAACTCAATTAAATTTTGAGATAGATAGGATGTTATAGGTATAGGGATAGCTCATGACAAAGAGGGATCAGTCCATTAGTGATAAAGATTAGGTATTAGCCACCATTGATGGGCTCAGGTAAGAGTGAGATGTGGCTTTAGGAGTTGTGACACATGTTGGATTCTCATAGATGGTTAGGGAATTCTTTTAGGCCAAGGATGAGTCATCTTATTATAGCAAAGCCTATGAGATGACTATGCCTAGGGAATAGGAGGTTGATACATTTAAGGTTTGGGATGCACATAGGATAATTAGCAAATCTAATTGATCTCATACTAATACTCAAATTATAAGTACCTTAGGTTAATCCATTCATCAGCCATGACCACCACCACCATGGCCATCAGGGTCATTAGGGCCACCTCTAGCCATAGGTCCCATGGACACACAAATCCAAAGATAAATGCATGGATCTTGGCATTTTAACATAGTTTTGGAATTATTTTGGCATATGGAATTATACTTTTTATATTGGCATATTGATGTATTTTGAGACACCATTGTGATATGTATATATCCTCTATTTACATAACATTTGAGATGCATTAACATTCATTTTTGGGTTCTTTGAGGTTGATATACATGTATATGATATTCTTGATATATATATGATGCCATGCTTATGTTTTTTATCTCATGTTTAGCATTGATTAGCATGATGGATGTGTAACATTGTTTATGTTTATGCTCATGCATGCTTTGTTCATTTATTACTTATGTCATGTTTATGAGATGTTTTTTTTGTTATCATCTAATTATATTATACGACTCATATGTATGCTTATTCAGATATGCACATCTATATAAACACAATAAATTATTTTTACTCTATTTATTACTCATATATTTAGGCATGTGTTTAGGATTTGGATGGCTTACATTAAATTGATCTAATAGTCTTTATGTGCCTAGTTTCTTCTATAGCTTGTGATATTATGCATTGTAGTTATGAACAACTAAAATAGCCATAGATACCCTAAGCATTGAAAACTTAATTTAAATGTAAAAATAAACAACAAAATCCCAATAAACAAAAATAAATAAACAAACAAATACAACACAGACAAACATAATAACTAAGTAAAACAAATAACTATAAACAAATAGAACAAACAAAGATAGATAAAATAAACAAATGAACATATACAATAAATAAACACTATCACAACACATAAAACAAAACAATCAAAATAACTAAACAATCCAAAGCAAATAAAATTGTAGTAAATAAACTATTATAAATACAAAAAAACAAATAAATAAACTAAAGTTAAATAAATGATAATACACAAATAATGGTTAATCATAATGCTAGTACAAATAAAATAAAAATTATTTGTGCATGTGTAATAGAGTCATTAACCTTAGTGATAGGATGACCCTTAAAGTAGGTGAAATTGGCACAAATAAAATAACACAAAAATAAAAGACTAATGGTTTCCCCTAGGCTATAGGGAACAACAACATAAATAAAGATGGAAAACATCAAACCTAGGCTATAAGAGACAATGAAACAAAACAAACAAAAAGGGGGAATAAAAGAAAAGGAAGGTGTAGTCGAGTTGACTCTAGATGCACTAGGCAAGTAGACGTTGCCTACATAGTTCCATAGACATTATGTCTAACGTGATCTCCAGGACAAATATAGTTCTTCTAGGATATGGGATAGAAAAAATGAATGATTATAAAACATGATTGACTTGTAGAGGAAAATAAGAATGATCTCACAAAACAATAAGTGTCTATAAATAGAGAGGGATGATACTCACAGTCATGAAAATCTCAACACAAATAAATCACACAAATTAAAGAATATGATTAGGCTAAAACCATACTAAAATTTAAGAGATGAGTATCCACTAATGAATTAAATTGTTAATTCATAGTGTTTACTACATCAATGGCTTGGAATGAGAATAAACTCGCAAATGACAAGAGCATTGGTAATGGTTTCTCACAAAATTATGAGAGCATTCAAACTTAAGTTACTCATAAAATGGCAAGAGTGTGGCAAAGGGATGACTGAACTATCCTCAACATAGTCCTATAGGACCTCAAATCATTGTAGTTCTACCTACAGTTGTGAAAGCTTGTAAAATATTATAATATTTTTGGTGTTTTTGGTATCTTAACTCAATAGAGGATTATGATATACAACACAACCTAAACTCATAAAATAGAGAGAGCATATAGCTTATAAATACTTAAAAAATAGTGAGAGCCAAAGGGGTGACTAAGATATCCTCAACATAAATTGAGTGTTACCTACATAGTCCTATAAGATCTCAAGTCATTGTAGTTCCACCTACATTGGTGACAGTGGGTAGTTGATTCCAATGTTTTGGTGATTTTGGTATCTCGACTCAATAGAAAATTATGTGACATAGAATGATCCAACTCTTAAAATGGTGAGAGCATGGCTCAAGTTGCTCACAAAATAGTGAGAGTGTTGGCAATATTTTCTCATAATATGGTGAGAGCATGGTTTATACATGTTTGTAAAATGGTGAGAGCATTCAAAGTTAAATTTCTCTTAAAATGATGAGAGCATGAAAAAGGGGTGACTGAGTTGTCCTCAACATAAATCAAGTGTTTCTTACATAGTCCCATAGGACCTCAATTCATTATAGTTATGCCTTACAAAAGGCATCCAACTAAATACCAATAATTCTAGGTATAGGTAAATGGCAAGATAAATGGTAATAGTGATGGTAAATTGATGCAGTAATTCATAGTAAATGTGTTGTTCCTAATTTGTCCAAAGGTGGTTATAATTAGGAAACAATTACAAAAGATTAATGGTACTAATTTACCCATCGAAATTTATAATTAGTAGCATGAGGTGGGAACCTAACAAAAAATGAAGGATAAATTTCCAAGACCATTGTCATATTATTTTCATATACTACCATTCAAACATTTGATTCTGAAACAACTAAAACTGAATCTATCATCAACCATTAAACATGTCTGAAGTACAAATGAATCAAAAAAAAAGGCCTAATGTTATAGGTGGGGTTTGGTAAAGATAACTAGATAAAAAAGGGTTAAGGCCATGGTAGAATGGTATAGGATATAGGACAAAAAGTGGGTATATGTGGCACAATTTAAATGATTCTCATTGACAAAAAATCAAGTCCCTCAAGTGTCAAAATGTTTGAGGTGCATTATGTTCATTGGTTCATCAATTTTATCTCCCTCTGGCATGGTGAGCCTATATGCTCCAAAACCATAGTTATCAATAATTACATAGGGCCATAACTAGTTTGGTTCAAACTTTACTTTTTTCTTTGTCTTGGCATTGACATTATTTTGATTCTCTTTTAACACAAGGTCACCAAGATTGAGTTCATTGTGATTAACATGCCTATTGTATTGACCTCTTAACCTACTTTGATATGCCTAAAGATTATTCAATGTGGTTAAGTGTTTTTCATCAAGTGACTCTAGCTCTTATAAGTGAGCTACTCTATAGTCATCATCATCAATGATGTGTTGCAGTGAAATCTGAAGAGAAGGTAACTTGACCTCGATAGGAAAAATGGCCTTAGTTCCATAAATAAGTAAATAGGGTGTATCTCCTATTGGAGTATAGAGTGTGGAATGGTATGCCTATAGGGCACTAAATAGCTTCAAGTGCCAATTATGACTAACATCATTGACAATTTTCTTCAAAATATTGATAATAGTTTTATTAAAAGCCTCACTTGGTCATTTCATTGTGGGTAATAGGTGGTAGAGAAATGTTTTTTGATGTGTTATTAGGTATAAAGTGATTTCACATATTTGTTTTCAAATGATCCATCATTATCAGATATAGTATCGGAGGGGATACCATAATTCTAGATGAGATGGTTGAATATGAACTTGAATATTTTCTTATTAGTGATGTAAGTGTGGGGAATGGATTCCATCCACTTAATGAAGTTCCTGGTAGCAGTTAGGATGTGTTTATGTCTATTTGAGGATGTGGAATTGACCTTCTCAATGAGGTCGAGTCCCCACATTGAGCATAGACATGGTGTAATCAATGGTTTGAGTGTCTTGGCTGAATCATGAATCATATTAACATGCTTCTGACACTTGACACACCTCTTCACATATGCAATTTCATTTATTTTCATATTCATCCACTAATAACCAGTATGTAGTAATTTTTTGGCTAAGATTACCATGCTGTTGTGTGTTCCACACACTCCTTTATGGACTTCCCTCAATGCTAGTCCATATTTTATGGAAATTAAACAACAAATTAGAGCTTCATCATAGCTTATACAATACAAGGTTGGTCTAAATAGGGTATAATGAGAGGATTTATGGGTGAAAGTTTTTTTTCTTTCATGATAGGTTAGGTGGCATATTTTGGTATTGAAGATAGGCATATATGTCTGAGTACTTAGGAGACATGGGACCAACAATGTCACATACCATATAGATAGATCATTATTCATATGCCAATGCTAAGAGATGTTCTAAAAGAAATTGGTAATCCCTTGCTCTATTTGTGATCTGAATCATGGAACCAATAGTGGTCATGGCATCAGTTGTTTTGTTATTGGCTTGAGGTATTCTTTCAAGTTGGATGTTGGCAATATGTTTCTTGAGAGTATCAACCATATATTTATTGGGTATCAACTTATTTTGCTTAATCTAATAATGGTTCATGACCTGATTGATGATTAGTTGATAATTACCTTCACCAATAAATGTTAAATGTTTCATTGTACTAGTTTTCTAATCCCTGCAATGAGTGTTTTTTACTCATCCATGTTATTAGTATAGAGAAATATAATGCAAAAGGACTTGGGAAACAGATCCCCTTATGGTGTAATAAACAATATTATAACACGTGGTCCAAGAGATATGAATGAACCATCAAATTAAATCTTCCATTGTTTGGCCTTAGGAGGTGAATTTGCTTCTACAATTGTCATAATGGCATCATTTAGAAATCTAAATTTAATAGGTTAAGTATCATGAAGAGGAGCTTATACAAATTGATTTGTGATTAATTTCCCCTTAATGGCCTTCTGATTGCAATATTCAATTTCAAACTCACTCAAAAGCATGATCCATTTTTCCATGCAACCCTATAGAGTTGTTTTGGAAAGTAGATACTTGAACGGATCTACTTTGGCAACAATGGTCTTATTGTTCAGCATATAATGATGCAATTTTTGGGCTTCAAACACCAATAGGATTTTTTAATTGGCATATAATTATGTTCATACATGACCAATATGTAGCTTAGATAATACACGACATGCTCTTTACCAAGGCATTTTCAATCATTGAAAAGTAAATTAGCAATGTCTTATTTAGTGTGGGTGGTAATAAAATAGGTGGGTTAGAAAAATATTCCTTAAGATGATCAAATGCTTTTTAGCACTCTTCATTCCAAGAGAATTTAATAGACTTATTCAATAAGTGTGTAAATAGATGGCATTTATTAGCCAACTATGATATGAATCATCAAATTAACTGTATCTTGCCCTACAAATTATAGAGCTACTTCAAAGTAGATGGTAGTGGCATTTCTGTAATGGTTCAAAATTTGGCTAGGTTGACTTTAATGCCCCTATGAGAGACAACGAAACCTAATAATTTACCATAAGTTACTCTAAATACACACTTCTTTGGATTAAGACTAATGTTATACTCGTAAATTCTCTCAAATATTCTTATTAGTATGGTTGGATGATCGACACAGATCTTTTTTTACCCAAGATGTCATTGACATAGTCCTCAATGATTTCATATGTAATGTCATGGAAAATTAATATCATAGCTCTTTGGTAAGTGGCTCTTGCATTTTTAAGTCCAAATGACATCACCTGATAGCAAAATGCTCCCCATGAGGTGGTGAACTTTTTCTTGTGTTGGTATTTTAGTGTAATTTTGATCTAATTATAACCTAAAAATCCATCCATAAGAAAAATCATTTCATACCTAGTCGTTGAGTCAACTATCATGCCAATGTTAGGTAGAAGAAAGTCACCTTTTGGGTAGACTTTGTTGATATCCCTAAAATCAATGTAGATTTTAATACCTTCTGGTTTATTTCTCACTAGCACAATGTTTGAAATCCATTTTGAATAATTGATCGATCTAATACATTTCATGTCTAAAAGTTTCTCAAACTCTTTCTTGACTAGCATAGCAATACAAAGATGGATCTTACACAACTTTTACTTATAGGGTATGGAAATAAGATGCATAATGATATGGTTTAAAACCAAGGTGGGGTTCAAACCTAGCATGTCTAAATAATCCCATGCAAATATGTCAACAAACTCCCTTAAAAGGGTTATAAAAAATTCATGTTCCTCTTGAGTGAGGGATGCACCAAGTTTGATCCACTTTGGGTCCTATGGAGTCCCAATATTAACCTCTGACATGTCCTCCAAAAGAAATGCAGAACCATCATCTAAAATAGTTGACAAGGAAGCAAATTGGATGGAAATTCCAAAGTCCTATAGTCAAATTGGCTCATCTAACTCTCCCAAGTAGGATGAATTAGAATCTCCTAATACTAGTAACGGCCATGAAATAAATACTTTAGATCACTCTTGAATAATTTGTGAAAAATGTTGTCACTCTTCGATACTAATCTCAGATCCATATATAATATTTGGACTAAAAGTCTCATGTGTTTCATATGAATAGGGGTGAACATCATTGTCTAATAGTGGTAGAAACTAGTTTTCAACAAGAGACTTGCCTTTCTCTTTACTTTTACCTAGTTAAAAATCACCTCAAAGAGGTTTTCACTTTTAGACCTTAATGTTTGATTGTATTTATTTTTATCTAGGGAAGTTCACCTACCCTCTGAAGTAGGCAGTAGTATCCAATATAATAGAAAATCCTTGTGATCTCCAAGATAAATACAATCCCTCAATCCTAGAAAGTTAAATATGGCCTCATCATTTTCAAACTTATCCAATGGCATTGTTGACTCTTGTTGGTCCCAATTTATTAATTTTGGGTGATAAAGTGTTAAATATGAAGGTTGATAAATAGTTTTAATGGTGTAAACAACATGGAGGTTAAAAAATGTAACAATAAGGTCATCGTAGATGCTATAATTTGACTATGCATCGCTATCAACATCATCTTCATTAGTCTATGGTGTTGGAATGCAAATAATATATGCAAGGTTACCCCTAGGTAGTTTAAATCCAATACCATAGTTTCCGTTATACTTGGTCATTGAGATGGGTTCAATCTTGCCATATTGATGTATCCCCAAGCCTCTGCCTTCATAAACTAGGTGATCCATAATCTATTTAGGAATAGGATACTTTGTACTTTGGTAATAATTAGCTAAATAATTAGTTTAAGGCCATGAATCCTCTTCAGCTAAGGGATCTTGTTCTTAGCCAAAGGCCAATTTGAAAATAATGGGTTGATTTAGTTGATAATTTCCCTTGGTTTGCATATTCAAGCGAGTGGTTTTGGCCTTAGGTCTTCTATAGGTCTTTGGATTTTGAGAAAATTTGGAAATATGGAAAGCATAATGGTTACTATATTCTATGAGACTTTTGTCAGTTATATAGAAGTGGTTGGAAATATCAAGTGGAGGCATGGCTGAGGTAAAAGCTAGATTGTTTAGGTTAATGTAGTTAGCTTTTGGTCTTGATTTAATGGCTTTTCACTTTTTAGCTCTTTATCCTTCATATTTAGGCACAAGATTAATGCCAAATTTACAGTTGTAGCTTTGATACTGAACCTTGAGATGTTTACAATATTGATATGGCTGAAGATTAGCTAGTATAGTCACTTCCATTCCTAAATTTATAAATTTTATACACTAATGTAACATGGAAGGTATAGCCCTAATTTCATGGATCTAAGGTTGGGCCAATAACAAATTATAAGATAGTTCTAGGTCTAAATCATGGCATAAAGAGTCATGGGTCAAAGGCTTAATGACCACTAGAAAGCTAATAGTACCTTGAGATTCACATTCTTCATTATCATATGCCTTGATAACGATGGTATCTAATTATAAGTTGGTTATTCTACATTTGATATATTTGACCAACTTCAGAGATACATTGTTGAGGCTTGAACCATTGTCTACAATGATGCACTTAACTCTATGGTTCATTATACTGACCTCGATGTACAATAGGTTATTATGCAGAGGGCCCAAGGATGACATGTCACTTTGGTCAGAGGTAAGACATTGGCCAGGGGCCAAGTGTAATACCATGGCTTGAATTTTTTTCTAGAATGATGAAATTTGGCATAAGGGATTCATTTAGGTACTTATTTAGGATGTCTTTGTGGATGTTAAACATACGTAGAAAATCCATGAAAAATATGTGTAGATGTCCTTTTCATCTATTCCATAATATCATAGGTCTTCCCCTCAATTTTTTCAATTGGTTTATTTCTAATATGTATGGAAGGTTGAATGGTTTCATTCATAGTATTTAACTGTAGTCCCTTGATTGTAACCTTGGCTCATCAAGTCATGATTACATAATCTCAATCTGGTATTTTTCTTTGCTAGTTGTTTGGGTAAGAAATGGGGCCTAGAATGGTAATTTGTAGATGGTTTTGATCATAGTTGTTAACATGGTTCAAAGAAGAATCATCAGCATAAGGAGGTTGATCGGCACTGCTTGACTAGTAAGCATTATTGAAAAAAGGTCTAGGTTTGATGGTAGTTGGCTAAGGATTAATGGTGATAGTGGAAACATGACCACTTAAGATGTGTCTTAAAACATTGTTATAGGTCTATGCAATGTCATGATGGCATTCTTGGTTAGTTTGGTTAGTTTTCCCTTGGTTCTAACCTTTTTTTGTTGTTGTTGCTGATGTTATTAATGTTGATGTTATAGTGGAATTCTCTATTGTTGTTTTTTTTGTTGGTACTACTACTAGTTGTTATTATGTAAGGGAAATTGATTTTGATAGATTCCCAAGTTATGATTGGTTGTAGGAGTATGGGTATCTCTTTTTATCTCTCCATTTTCTAGAATATTCTCAATCAAATGCTTGAGTTGGATACACCAACGTATAAAATGTACTCTGACTTGATGGTACTCATAAAATTCATGTTCTTTATACCAATCAGGAAAAGGAATCCCTTCAGGGAATGGCTTCAGTTTTGGCCAACTGCTCATATTTACATGTACCAAATCTTGAAACATAAATTAAATGAGCTCACTAAGGTCACTGAATTATCTAGAAATGGTTGGTCTTATCCTTGGAGAAGGGGCTTAAAATTGATTTTGATTTTGTGGTGGTTGGTTTTGTGGAGGCCTTGGTTAAATGTATGGAGGTGGTGGTTGTTGAATTGGTGGAGGTAAATGGATAGCTAGTGTTTACACCATTTTAAAATGGTATGATTCAGTGACCTTGTTACCAAAAACATTCTTATTGTGGTTGTAGGTTTTTTGTCTCTCATATTTATTGGCTTGAGGTGGCATTAAATCTAGTATTTTAAATTTAGTTCTGATTATGGTTCTAGCCTTGGTTTTAGTTCTGGTTCTTCAGGCCTTAATGTTGATTTTGGCTCTAGTTAGAAGAAGATAAATTGATTATCCCTTTGTTGATAAGGGTTTTCAAACTTATTAGCACATTGCATCTCAAAATGGTAAGATATCTCAGTATGTAAACTCTTGGTAAATATCATGGCCAATTATTTATCTGACAGATTATGAGTAAACTAGCTCGTTAGTGCTCTCCAACATTGTAAGTATACAATGAAGCTTTAACCAGTCTTTTGTTTAGCTTATCCCAAGTCCACAACTATAATCTCATGCTTGATATTATATGAAAAATGTTGTAAGAACTTCTCAGAGAGATCATTGTAGTCAGGCACATAATTCTTTGACAATTTCAAAATCCACTCTAAGGCTTGTCTCGCTAGACTCCTTGAAAAGAGTAGAAGTAAGTATATGTCATTATATGCCACTGGTTGGCATGCAATAAATAACTCTTTTATATTCTCTTTTGGGTCACCTTTTCCTTTATATTTATTAAATTTGGGTGGTTCATAACCTAATAGAATTTGTATTTATATATAATCTATGTTGAATAGATATGAGCATATTTTATCCAATTTGAATTTATTTGTTTTCTTTTTGATCTATATATTTTGAATTGCATCCTTCATTTATTTCAACTCTTGCACAAGGAATTTTGATGGAGTGTCTTATTGATATTGGGGTTGCATGATCAAAGGTGAATTACCTTGATCGATGTAGGCATATTTTGGAATGTTAGTTAAATTGGTCAGATGACCAAGTATACGTATCTATCCATTTATATTTTAGTGTGGATATGGAATACACTACTATTGAAACGCATTATTGTGTGGATTAGCTACATAACCTCGTCTAGAGAATTATGGTTGTGGTAATCACATTTAGCTCTATGGAATGTGTTGGTATTATTGGTTTTGGGAGGGAATTTGTGTCCTACTCATCAAACCCTATTATATAAATGGAACATATTGTTCACTAGAACCCTACTTTTGAAGGTGTTGGTAGTTATATCCTTGTTGTGCATGCATACCCATTGGGATAAAGACAACTATTGCCTAGTGCCTAGTACCTATTGTATATAAGAACCTTGTTATTGGTTAAACACCTATTATTTAATTATCACTTATTATTGGCTAGGCAATTATTGGGGGTTTGGAATTTGTTTTTACTGACCAACTAGCACTTTTTAACCAATAGAAGCACATTGTTGGTTAGGAACCATTTATGTTTATTGAGGTATATTGATCTATGCTTGTTGTTGTAGAACATTCATTGCCCCTATTGAGGTGGCATAGTGTTTATCACATATTACGGTGGTAATTTGGTCTATTTTTGGTTTGTTTTCCCCTATTTCACACTCGAAGAAGCAACTAGTTGGGGATTGGATTTTGCTTGTTGATTTTGGAAAATAGGCATACCCATTCCCTATTATTATATTTCACTCATGGTATTATTTTGAGGAGTCTATTTTGATTTGCTCAAAAATAACTTAGACCCACTTTGGTTTAAATAACTTATGTGCTAATCACAATGTTTTTAGTGAGGCCTTTTATTTAAGTGGTAATCTCTTCCATCAAAATAGGGACATTAAACATGTAACCAACTAGCATGTTTTTACTAAAGTGATCTATGTTTTGGTTTTCATATCTTTAAGCATCTATTTTTTCCCTTTTGATGGAGCTATCCTAATAATTATCATGTTAAAAACATCCCTTGCATTAATATTGTGAGCTAGGTTGAGATATTTTTGGTATACTTGTTATACATGTTCCATTTGTTCATCAATAAGGCCTTTCCCTTTTACAAGCATGTTTTGTTCTGATGTGGCATTTATACCAAAGCTTGACTATAACTATTTGATGCATGTTTAAATTTTTATATTTGAGGTGTATTACTAGGAGTTATAATCAAACTACTCTGACCTTAGTGTGGGAATTCTGGTAGAAACTTGGCTCCTACTTTGGTAACTCTGACAAGATTTCATCTTTGTTCTTAAAAAAATGATGATCAAAAAAGTATAGATCATAACTTATTTGTGTTTGTTTTGTAACATAGGGATCTTATTGTTGGCTTTTTTCAACACTAGGCATTATTTGAGTAAGGTACTATGTCATTTGCTCTTGTTCTTGGCCTGGATAAAAAGGTGTAATCACCAAATACTACACTAATGGATTTGACATTTATTCAATGTATAGAATGTTATCTATGGATATAGATCCATTTCATAAGCTACTTAATCATCATATGACTCTTGAACAAAAGGGTCACTGGTCACAAAGTTCTCATAGTCTAGATTATACATAGTCCCGTTACATGTGTAATGAGGCATGTTCATATATATGGCTAGGTCTCATGAAAAACAAAGGTATAAAAATTAAAAACAACCAAGGTCTAAAAATAAACAACCTTTAGCTCTGTAAAAGAGGCCCAAAGGGGAAAAAACTAAATTAGGTAGAGGTAAAGACAAAATAAACTTGAAACTAGTCCAACAAATGATACTAATTTGCCCAAATAATTAGTGGCAAAGGTAACACAAAAACTAAAAAGTCATCTAATATTATGGTAATGGTTTTCCCAAATGTGGTTATAATCACTGACAAAAGTATTTAGACAAAGTGAAACAATTGTAAACTAAGATCAAAGGATAGCAATGATTTTCCCAAAAGTAGTTATAGTCATTAGCATGAAAAATAAGATTAGACTCAGAAATAAAGAACCCAAACAAGAACTCAAAAACAAACTAAAGTAAGGTTTTTGTCTTGGATAAACCTGATTTAAAAACTCAAAAATAATTTAATGTTAAGGCAGTTGATTCAGATGACACTTGTTAATTGGATCACTAAGACTCAAAACTTGATTCATAAGAGACTAATTGAACAATAGAATTAGGACATTTTCAAACTTGACACAACAAACTTCAAACAAGGTATGTGGCAATAAATTTTTCTTAAAGGAATCTCAAATAAGGCACAAGAAAAACAATAACTACTAGGTCTAGGCAAGGGTTCTTTAGATAAAATAGGAAATCAACCTAAGTAACACAATCCAAACACAAAAAGGTAGACAACCTAAGCCCAAATTATATGGGGCTTTGGCATAAACCTAATTAGTTTAGGGTTTGTACTTTGAAAGGTTGAATTTCATATTTAATTCAAAAAAGACTCAGATGTTCTAAGGCAAAGGGCTAGACCAAAATGGACAGTGTAACCATGTGTTCAACACAAAGGATATAACAATGGTTTTGGAACATCATTTCAAAAATGAAAAGTGATTTGAAATGATTTAGGCAGCATAACAATGTTCCTTCAAATAAAAGATAAATAATGTTTTTGGACTAAAAATCCAAGGCAAATTTTTGAGATGAAATGAGTAGCATTATGATGTTTTGTTTAAACAAGTGACACATAAACAGCTTTTAGAATAAAACTCTAAAGCAAACCTGTGACACAAAATGGATAGAGTAACACCTCTTAGGCTAAAAGGGTGTGAAAAAAAACATGATAGTTTTGGACTTGTTACAACCTGGAAATACAAACAAATAATTTTAGTCTAAAACACAAATGTAAATCAAGGAAAATAGAAATAGCATTAATGGTTTATCCTATGACTAAAAGTGACACAGGTGTGCATAGCTTCTACCAAAGTTTCCAATGATATACCAATACTCAAAATGAATTTTGTGTTAATAAAAAAATTAAATAATAGGTGTAGGTAAAATTTTTATACCCCCTCTATCTCTCAAGCATTGGTCCATGGCATGAACTTAGAGTGAGGAGCACTCAGCATTTGGCAAAAAATTGTATGCCAAGTGGGGTGGACTAAAATTGATAAGTTTTAAACACACTAAATGGTCCCAAGTGTGTAAAACACAAGGGCACAATCACGTCAATTAGTTTCAAACCTACTAACTTACTATGCAAATATTTATTCCTTTACACAGCAATTTTAGTCTTGTACTCCTTAGTAAAGTCTGATGTTTAGCAAGACATGACTCGGGTTTTCATTAGGATCAAAGAGGCTAGCCACTCGTCCCCTAACAATCCTATTATCACATGCCCAATTTATATACCCCACCATGGAGTGGGGTTGGTATGATTTTGGGAGATGAAACCCTAGGTCAGTGCACCCTTAAAGAACTTGTGAGGAAGCGATGAACTCCTGCCCACAAGCTAAATGCAATAAAATAAAATGGAAATACTTTAGAGGTTGTTTCTAAGTCACTCAAGTCACTTAAAACTTGGAGAGAGCATACGTGACATTATTTTTTACAAGACTAAATAAATAAGGCAATAAACCAAGCATTTTTGTTCACTCGGGTTCCCTTTAGAAGATGGGGGGAGAGCATACATGCTATTGTTCTTGATTTACCACAAACAAATAATCTAATCTATGAACTTTGAAACTAACTAATAAATAAATGATAAAACAATAAATGAAAAATCTCTTAAGAGCTCTAACTAAAGTGTATGTTCTTTTTAATATTACCAACTTAAATGTGATTGAAAATTGGATCCCTTGGCCTTATTTTTCACTTGTAAAAAATTTAAAAATGCTAAAAGACAAGTGTGATTAGGTTTATTTTAAACACCAAATAAGAGTATATGTGAGATTTATAAGTGTATAAGCCTTTCTCTCTCCATCTTAGTTCCTACAAAAAAAGTAAGGGGGTTTGTTATTTTTAGTCCAAAAATCAAATGAATAAACAACTTTTTATTTTGAGCTCTTGGGTTATTTAAAAACACAAATCAAAACCGTCGTTGCACGGTGAAGCTATTTTTTCATAAAGTCATTGTTTTCCTAAAAACACAGACACAAATAGAGATTACAATTTGTCAAAGTCACCATTAAATAGGGCAAATCCATCAATTAGATCTAGTGAAACCATTGAATACAGGTAAAAAATAGGTGAAGCCATCAAAACCAAATAGAAATTTACCTTACAAAGTTGATGTTTAGCAGGGTTAAAGCCACCATTTCAAAACTATTGTTTCTTCACAAATAAAGATTGTAAATAAAACATGGGATTAGAAAATATGTCATTACACAAGGAGAAGCCATCGATTATAGAAAAATAGAATGACATTATTTTTAAGGCTAAAACTATAAACTTGAAGAATTAAATGTTTTTGTTAGAAAATCTAAAGGTTGCAAATCATTCTCCTTAGCCATATGGGATATGTGGTCGCACTGAATGTGCCATTATGTATCTATTTTGTCAAATTTAATATCCACTTATTGGAATAAGGATGTTCATGCTAGGACTATGATAATTAGAGACCTCTAGTAATGCTTCTCCATGGTGGTAGCATTTCTCCAATGGTCACTTGTGGCTTGGTGTGAAGCTTTGGCATAAAATGGACATTATAACACTACTCTAAATGGCTTCTTGATATTATTTCATCAAAATGATCTTACACATAAAAACTTGTTGGCATGTGGTGTGGTCAATTGTATTTATAGCTCGAATAACTAACTCTAACCCTAGGTAGGTTAGGTTAAATTCTAACTTTTATTGAGTTTAAAATAACCTAAGTTGAGTCAGGTGAACCCTGGGTTGGGTCAAAACACTCATAAAATCTTGACACTTCAATTTTAGATATTTATGAGCCATGACAACCAACTTTATATATTTTTGAGGTTGTGACTCACCTTATTGG
Source organism: Torreya grandis (assembly GCA_037957365.1). Taxonomy (NCBI): domain Eukaryota; kingdom Viridiplantae; phylum Streptophyta; class Pinopsida; order Cupressales; family Taxaceae; genus Torreya; species Torreya grandis. The sequence goes on from JARHVA010000289.1 coordinate 2,283,668, forward strand.
AATATTTAAGAATTAATAAATCACTTTATTAGCTTCTTTGACCTTTGACTTCATATTTGTCAAAAAAATTATTTTTTGATAAATGAAATTGACTAATTTGATTTGGAATTTTTCTTTATGAAAATTAATTAAGATTTTTAATATAATTAAACTTAGTGTATTTTGGCTTTTGGTAATTATTTTAAATGTTTTGAATCAATACTTCAACAGGATAAAAGTGTCAAATTACTAGGTTGTAATTTGACTAGGGTCAAAACTAAACTAAGTTATGGGTGAATATAGGGTAATACCCTAAATAAGAAAGTCTCACCATGTTTTTGAGAAATTAATTCCGTTACATGGTCAAATTTGGGCATTCAGGTGATTTTTAAGATTAAAGTACATTATGTGTTATAAATTGAATTAAATCCCATTTTAGGCATGAAAGTGGCCAAAATTAAGTGTCTAATAGTCATCACCCACCAGATTGGCCTTTTACAGACTATGTTGAGTCAATCTATTATAGTAGTTGCTTCATTTTTTGGTATGGTTTGTTGTTCCCAAAATCCGTTACTTGATTTTGTGGACAACATGTCAATAATTTTGGTCTTGTAGGCCAAAATGGTCTCTTTATTTCTTTCAAAATGTTCTGAGTAGTTAAGTTTTTCAAATATTCAAGCCTTTCAGCTAAGGAAGTCATAGGTTCAACAGGTGGGCTTTCTCAAAGTGAAGTTCAAAACACTTGAGGCATTTCCTTAGTGTTTTGAGGATGGTTTAATGCAAAGGTTCAATCAAAAGACTTAACGGTGGGCTTCAAATAATTGGAATGAACCACTTTGAACCGTTAAACCATTGAACCCTGCCTTTGCAAGGTTCAAAGGTTCAATGAGTTTAAAGGTTCAACGACTTTGGCGGACTTAAAAATTAAAGGATTTGAAGAGAAAAGATTGAATCATTGAACCTTGAGCTAAAAGATTTCAAAGGTTCAATGAGTTCAATGAGTTCAACGGACTTAGATAATGAAAAGATCTAGAGAGTTTGAAGCTTCAAAAGATTCAAACAAATAGATCTGAACTGTTGAACCTTGAACTTTGAAAGGTTCAAAGGTTTAAAGGATTTAAAGAGTTTAAAGTTTGAGTGGAAGCTTCGAGTGAATGGATGAAGTGAAAGATTTCAGAAAGAGGTTCAACCAAATGGTTCAAAGAAATGGTTCAACCGAAGAAGAAAACCAAGTGAACACAGCCCTTTACAAAACATTGAATCACCGAACCATTAAACCATTAAACCATTAAACCTTTGAACCAAAAGAGTTCAAGGTTCAAAGGTTCAAAGTAGTTCAAGCGACCGGTGACATCCCTATGAATGTCAAATTCAGGGTGATGGAATAACCATTGATTTTCAAAAGACTTGAGAACAAACTCAGCAACCAACCCAGAAAGGGGCTGAAGGAGCCAGTAGAAAGTGAGAAGATAACCCTGAGAGCTCAAATCGCTAGGAAGAGACAAAATGTGGCAAGGAAAGAGGGAATGACTATAGGAAATTCAGAAATATCTATAGAAAAGTTATTCCAGTAGGTGGAACATTCCACCAGGTGGACATCAAAGAAAACAAACATTCAATGGCGTAGTCTATTTTTTTGCATTAAGTAAAGGTGAATAGACAGCTGTGTAAGTGTTATAAAGAATACCAGACAACCCATGCTTAGGAGGAGACATTTGAGATGATTTAGAATTCCAAATTCAAGGTTGATGACCTATTCCAACATGGCCCTTTCATAGATATTTAATGCGTTTAATTCAGCATGGGCCATTTTCATGAAAACAAGTGCCCATCTTTCTTGTGATGCTATATATTGTAATCTCTCATTGTGTATAAGGAAGATCTCTCTGTTATTAGAATCGAAGCTCTACCCAAATTGAAAGGCATTCTTGAGACTTTGAGCTCAGACTGTTAACCATATTTTGTTAAATAAATGAGAAAGCAAGCGACCTTTCAGACTTTGTGTTGGAATAAGCTTGTGTCATCTAGGAAATTATTCTTGTGTCTATCTCCTAAATATAGTCTTGTCCATTTAATCAAACAAGTAGAACAAATAGAAATAAGCTAGAAAATGTCCTTAAGCCAACTGTGAGAGACTTTGTGCTACCATAATTGTCTTCAGTCTGTGTTTTGTGTAAAGGATATTGGAGAGACTTTGAGCTCTCCTTATCCTTCGTAATCCTTTACTCTATTATAGTTTTAGGTGGAGACTTTGGGTTGTTCTTAATCCTATAATGTCCTTCATCTTAATTAGTGAGAGAAGTAATGAAAGACTTTATAATTTTGTGGGTTTCTTATGGTTATAGTTACTACCTAGGAATTCTTCCTCTAGTTTTTTGAATATCATTTTAGAAAGAAGAAAAATGCCTTCAGTAATTACCTAGGAATTCTCCTCTATTTTGTGAACATCATCTCTAAAAAAAGAGAGATGGATAGTATGATTTCACCCCTGTGTGTATTTTTAGTGTATATATATAAACTATAAATTATAGGGAACCTCCCCTTGCTAAGATGAGAGATTTATCTCATTCTGGTTGTGGTCACCACACCCATTTTGTTACATAAATCTCCTTACATTGTGGTTCATGTAACCATTTTGCCATCAGTCAGTTGGTAACAAAATATTCACCCAATAGTTTTTGGCGACTCCGCTTGGGAAGACTAAGCAGCTTAAAGCCTCAAGCTTCAAATTGAAGTAGTTCCAGTTCTTTTTCATTTTCATTTTACACTCTGGTAGATCCACCGTATATGTGAAGCCAGATAGCTCAAGGTATTATTGACCCTATATTTGAGTTGGTGCAGCTAAGTAATTTTGATCTTTTTCCTCCACCATCTCACCTTTAGTGAACCAGGGGTTTTCCTCCTACAAATATTAAGTCCCCAATACCAGGCAAAGCTTCTTTTTTCTCTGCTAGCAGAGCTTTGTCTATACATATCCCACAGAGATTTATTATCCCTCCTTTCAACAGCCACATCATGGCAGCTCAAGGCCCTTAGGGTAATACTTTTGGTCCTTTGAATCTAACCCCACCTCTACATGAACTACCCCATAGTTCAAGAAATAATTTTTCCAAGTTCTATGGTGATGGAAAGGTTCATCTTGATGAACATATTGTAGTGGTTTACATAGTCTTTGGTGTGATAGGCGTTGAATATGAAGACATTGTAGTCAAAATGTTTGTGGAAACATTACAAGGCACTGTTGCAGACTAGTTTTATCAACTACAAGCACAAATAGTGACTGACAAGAACACTCTCAAGGCCAAATTTGAAGCTAGATTCAAACCTATAGAAGATGCACATGTCCTGTTAGCCTAGCTTACACAAATGAAGAAGGATCCTCATGAACCCATGAGAGAATTCATTGCTATATTCGACAAGCTAAAGAATAGGATTCCCATAATTTCTTAGTCGACACCTAAAAATCTCAAATGCTTCTTCATCAATTCTCAGCTTCCTAAAGTGAGTTCCCTGTTGAGGCAGGCTGGCCACATAGATCTTGTTCCAGCTCAGATTTTAGCCACTAAGGTTGAAGATGATCTTATCTTAGTAGGAAAAATAAGAAGAGATCCTAATTTAAATAAATCTTCATCATCTTTTGAATATTTTTCTACAGGCACCACTGATCTTATGGTGTAAAAGCTAGCAAATAAATTACTAGCTCTAAAAAAGAAAATGGCACAAGAGATGTCTGCTCCTCCTTCTTATTGGGATATACCAAGGAGGATGTTTTCTAACCAGTCATATTAGGGAAATACTACCAAAAATAAAGGGCAACCAACTCGCCTTCCTCCCCCACCAGGGAAGCTTGCCATTGAAGCAATACCAGCTAACTCAGCAGTTGGTTATCTTGAAACTAAATCTGATTTTTCTTTCTAACCTGAGTTGAACTAAGAAGATAATGTTGATGTCTTTGCAGAAGGCCAAGAAAAATTAGATAGTGACTCCAATATCAATATTTTGAATTACCAAGATGAACCCAAAAGTAAAAGAAAAGCATTTGATAGATCATACGTTATATTTACCAGGTCCCAAAACCAATTAGCTCAATAAGCAGATAAAGGAAAAATAGTGGAAGAATCTTGACCAAAAATTTTAATTGCTAAATGAGGGGCTTCTCTACCTTTCTAATCAAAGTCCCTGATGATCACTAAAAAAGTAAGTACCTCAAATATTTCTTCACCTTCTGTTTCAAATTCACAGGCCAGTCTTACACCTAGTAAAACCTAGGATGATAGACTTCCTTCCTCCATTCCTAGTTATTTTTAGTCATTTGATATAATTGACCATGTTAAGAAGACCAAAATTCAAATGTCTGAGTTTGAATTCTTGCAATCCAACCCTGAGTAGTTGGATAGGTTAGTTCAATGTGTCAAAAATAAAATCATCCTTGCAGGACAAGAAATTTTGAAAGTAACTCTTGGTCCCCCAAAGAACACATCTACCTAAAATAATCTTGTCATCACTCCTCTAGTTGCCCTTGGGAAGACAGAACCATTTTATGTTTCCCTGCTAATAAATGGTCATCAGCTAAACAATTGCATTATAGATTCTGGCACCTCTGACAATGTGATGCCCACCAAGGTGGCATAATCTCTTGGTCTCACTATAACTAAAACCTTTGGGAGATGTTTCTCCATGGAAAACAAACAAGTTCCTCTACTAGGACAAATCAAATATGTTCAATTTGTATTTGCAGCCTTCCTAGATAAAAGAATTAAAATAACAATCTTGGTGGCTGACATCCCAGCCTCCTATGACATTATTCTTGTGCAAAATTTTTACAAGGACATTGGTGGAGAATTGAGCATGAACCTATCTGATGTGAGGATCCCTGTCAAGGGCATCATGTAAAGGTTGCTTCTAGAGAAGGAGGCAAAGTATATTGTCACTCAAACTTCAGCCTCAGAAGCTCAAATTCTGTTTGAGTCTTCAAGCAAGGGTAATTACTTTCTATCTACTGAAGACATTCCTATTTCAGTAGATAAAAGTCTGCTAGGTGACAATCCAAAGAATTTAGACAAGATGTCAGAAGAATTAGTAGGGTGTAGTACAGATGAAAAAGGATCTTCCTTTCCTAATGAAAAAAAAATTTGAAATAAGATCGGATTCTGATGATGTCTAAATTTTGGAATTCAATGGCAATAATTCCTCTACTGATTCTAGATTTGGAGTTGCTTTAATATCTCCTCAAGGAGATATTTTTCCATATTCATAAAAGTTTTAGTTCAGCAACACTAACAACATTGTTGAGTATGAATTGTTGTTGCTTGGATTAAAGGCTTCTCAAGATAAAGGTGTTAAACTTCTTCATGCCAAAGGAGATGTAGAACTGGTGGTTTCTATATCAAACCAAGAATGAGAGATTGTGACATTATCATAATCTAGCGTGGGACTGCATTGAAAGCTTTAATGCTTTCAGTATTTTTATCATGGCCAGAGAATTCAATAGTCATATAGATTTATTGGCCATCTCTGCAACTCTCTTGGTCCCTCACCAAGATTTCAAAGAAGACAGGTACACTATCGAGTTGGTCTTTCGACCAAGTTCACTTGATAATGCTGACCATTGGCAGTTGTTTAATGGCAATAACCAAATCATTACTTTTCTAAAATAAATAGATAGCTTTGAAAAGCTTCATTTTGAAGGTAGTGAATCTCCATTGTGAGAATCAATTTTGGTAACAAATTCAAAAGCCGATGAAGAGTTATTTCAGCTCAAAGGGAATAAAATTCCTAAAGGATTAGTTTCTCTTAAGAAACTTTTTGACAAGCATGATAGGTTTATCAAGGAATAACAAATGGATTCAAAATTCTTCAAGGATTTTGATCAAATAAATTTGAGTACAGAAGACAATCTAAAGATGGTCAACATTGGCAATTATTGTACCCCTGATGAAAAACTCAAATTTATCACTCTACTTTGCCATTACATTAATGTTTTGGTATTCTCTTATGATGATCTAAAATCTTTCAGACCTAAAGAAATCTAGCATGAAATTTCTCTCAAGATTGGGTCATTGCCTCACAAGCAAAAACAAAGGTAGTACAACTCCAAGATATCATGTACTATTCTTTTTGAGATACAAAAAATATTGAATGCAAAAATTATTTTCCCAATCCATCATTCCACCTAGATTGCAAACATAGTCCCTTTGAGAAAGAAGAATGGAGAAATTTGCTTGTGTTGATTTCATAAATCTAAATCAGACATATTTAAAGGACAACTATCTTGTGCCCATTATGGATTAGTTACTGCAGACAGTGATTGGTGTTGAGATGTTATCAATGTTAGATGGCTTTTTAGGATATAATCAAATAGAATTTGGTGAAGTAGACCAACATAAGACTGCTTTCACAACACCTTGGGGCACCTTTGCATATCACAGATTGCCTTTTGGCTTGATCAATGTTGGTGCCACATTCCAAAGAGCAATGGATCTTGCTTTCAGAAATAAAATAGGTAAATTCATTATGGTATACCTTGATGACTTAACAATCTTTTCTAAGTATCATCCTGATCATGTGCATCATCTACAAGTGCTGAAAAGATGTCAACAAAATGGTATTTGTCTTAATCTCAAGAAGTCAATTTTTGGGGTTGCAGAAGGTAGACTTCTCGATCACACTGTGTCCTGAGAAGGCATAAAGATCGACCCAAAAAGAGTCAAATCCATCCAAGGACTTACTCTTTCTACCAATAAGACTGTAGTTCACTCTTTCTTTGGAAAGGTGAATTTTTTGTGAAGGTTCATTCTTAAATTCATAGAGAAGCTCGCCACATTGTCAATATGATGAAGGGCAAATTCATTCTCAATTAGACTGAAGAAGGCAAGTCGGCATTTAAAGACATCAAAGAAGCTATCACCCATGCCCCAATTCTAGTTTGTCCTGATTATATCAAAGACTTCATGATGTACAGTGATGCTTCTGAACACATGCTTTCAACCATTTTAGTTCAGTAGAACAAAGAAGGTATGGAATCTCCCATATCTTTCATGAGTTGTCCTCTCAAAGCTCATGAAGTGAAGTATTCAAACATGGAGAAGCATGTTTATGCTATGGTAAAAATGGTAAAGCACTTATGTTTTTACATCCTCAACTCACACACTGTTGCTTTGGTTCTTGGATACACAGTCAAGTCCATTCTAACTCAATAGGATTTTGGAACTAAAAGGGGCAATTGAATTACCAAAATCTAGAAATTTGATCTTGTTATCAAACCTACAAAGCTTGTGTGAGGAAGAGGTCTCTGCTAATTAATTACTAATAACATACCAGAAGTAGAGTATGAAGAAATAGAATTTGAAGACATGCCAACAGTTCTCTTTATCACCACTACGAATGAGTGGTATTCAAATATTGCTCATTTCCTTATTTATGGTGAGTGTCTTGCTCACTTGTCTTGTAAAGAAGAGAGGACTGTTAAGTTGAAAGCTGTCGACTTTGTCCAGTGGAACAATGGTCTATATAAGAGGAACCTTGATGGGGTGTTCCTTTGTTGCATTGATAAAGCACAGTAGAACAAACTTCTGGAGTCCTTTCACGATTTGGCTTGTGGAGGACATTTTTCTATTCCTGTGATTGCCCATAAAAATTTTCAAGCCAGGTACTATTGGCTCACTCTGTTTCAAGATTCATACACTTAGGTGCGTAGATGTGATTTGTGTCAACAGTTCATTGGCAAACCCAAGTTGGTTACATTACATCTCAAACCTATGGTGATAGAAGAGTCGTTTCAGCAATGGGAAATTAATTTTATTGGCACCGTAAATCCGTCCTTGAGTGTTGGATATGATTATGTCATCATAGCCACAGACTACTTTACCAAGTGGGTGGAAGCCATTCCAGTCAAGCATGTTACTTCAGAAGTAGTGTGTAATTTCCTCAAATAAAACATCATTTTCAAGTCTGGATTTCCAACCAAGATTGTAATAGATAATGTAGCCTATTTCTCTTCTCATGAGATTACCTAGTTCTGTTACTATTATGAGATTATTCTCTCCCACTCTTCTGACTATTATCCACAAGGAAATGGTCAAGCAAAATCAAGTAACAAGAACTTGGTGACCATTATCAGGAAGTTGGTAGATGACAATCAGAGAACCTAGCATAAAGCATTACTTGATGCTTTATAGACAGACATAATTACATCCAAGAGGGCGATAGGTATGTCCCTAATTTAACTTCTATATGGTCTGAATACAAAGATACCAATCACCCTAGAATTACCAACATTAAAATTAGCAAAGGTAGTGGAAGATTCAACTTTTGAAAGTTCCATCGACAAAAAGATCATGCACTTGACTGAACTTAATGAGCAATGAACTATGGCGGTGGACCAAATTGCTGCGCATCAAAGTGGTGAAGAGACTCTTCGACCAAAAAGTAAGGATCCATAATTTTTAGGTTGGAGATCAAGTCTTGTTGTGGGACAAGAGGAGAGAACCAAAAAGAATGCATGGAAAATTGGATTCCCTGTGGAGAGGCCTATTTACTATTCATTGTTTAAATGGTGAAAATAATTTTTTACTAAAATATCAAGATGGAACGCCATTTGCTCTGCCTCACAATGGGCAGCATCTGAAGTACTTTAATCCTTGAAGTATCAGATAAGTTCATTTGTATGTATATCTTTTTTTATTTTATGTTTTTTATTTATTTTTGGAGTTGTTTGGTTTTTGTCACCTTTTTTTTTGGGTAGCATGACTCCATAGCTCAATGGCATAAATGAAGGCACTGAGATTCTAGTTTTTACTCTCTTCAATTACTTCAATTTTTAATCGATGGAAGTTCCCCAACTGGAGCCAGTTGTTATTCCCAAAATACGTTACTTAATTTTGTGGACAACATGTCAATCATTTTAGTCCTACAGGCTAAAATGGTCTCTTTCTTTCTTTCAAAATATTTTGAGCAGTTAAGTTTTTCAAATAATCAAGCCTTTTCAGCTAAATAAGTCACAGGTTCAATAGGCAAGCTTTCTCAAAGCGAAGTTCAAAATACTTAGGGCATTTCTTTAGTGTTTTGAGGATGGTTCAACACAAAAGTTCAATCAAAATACTTAACGGTAGGATTCAAACAATTAGAATGGACCACTTTGAACCATTGAACCATTGAACCCCACCTTCGCAAGGTTCAAAGGTTTAACGAGTTCAAAGGTTCAACGACTTCAACAGACTTAAAGAAAAGAAGGATTCGAAGAGAAAATATTGAACCATTAAATCTTGAACCGAAATGGTTCAACGAGTTCAATGAGTTTAATGGACTTAGAGAATGAAAGGATCTAGAGAGTTTGAAGCTTCAAAGGATTTAAAGAAATAGATCTGAACCGTTGAACCTTGAACTTCAAAAGGTTTAAAGGTTCAATTGTTCAAAGGGTTCAAAGATTTCAAAGTTTAAGTGAAAGATTCAAGTGAATGGATGAAGCAAAAGATTCTAAAAAGAGGTTCAACCAAATGGTTCAAAGAAATGGTTCAACTAAAGAAGAAAACCAAGTGAATGCAACCCTTTACAAAACATTGAATCACTGAACCATTGAACTGTTAAACCATTGAATCTTTGAACCAAAAGAGTTCAAGGTTCAAAGTGGTTCAAGTGATTGATGACGTCCCCGTGGATGTCAAATTTAGGGTGATGGAATAATCATTGATTTTTAAAAGACCCAAGAACAAACTCAGCGACCAGCTTAGAAAGGAGCCAAAGGAGCCAATATAAAGTGAGAAGATAACCCCAAGAGCTCAAATCGCTAGGAAGAAGCAAAACATGGCAAGGAAAGAGAGAATGACTATAAGAAATTTATAAATATCTGTAAAAGAGTTATTCTAGTAGGTGGAATAGTCCACCAGGTGGACATTAGAGAACACAAACATTCAATGGCACGGCCTATTTTTCTACATTAAGTAAAGGCGACTAGAGAGCCGTGTAAGTGTCATAAAGAAGACTAGACAACCCATGCTTTGGAAGAGATATTTGAAATGATTCAGAATGCCAAAGTCAAGGCTGATGACCTATTCAAGCATGGCCCTTTCATAGATATTCAATGCATTTAATTCAGCATGGGTCGTTTTCATGAAAACAAGCACCCAAGTCTTTCTTGTGATGCTATATATTGTAATCTCTCATTTTGTATAAGGAAAATCTCTCTGTTATTAGAAGCGAAGCTCTACCCAAATTGAAAGGCATTTTTGAGACTTTGAGCTCAGCTGTTAATCATATTTTTTTAAATGAATGAGAAAGCAAGCAACCTTTCAGACTTTGTGTTGGAATAAGCTTGTGTCATCTAGGAAATTGTTCTTATATTTGTTTCCTAAATATAGTCTTGTCCATTTAATCAAACAAGCAGAACAAGTGGAAATAAGCTCAAAGATGTCTTGAAGCCAACTGTGGGAGACTTTGTGCTACCATAACTATCTTCAGTCTGTGTTTCGTGTAAAGGATATTGGGGAGACTTTGAGCTCTCCTTATCCTTCGTAATCCTTTACTCTGTTGTAGTTTTAGGTGGAGACTTTGGGCTGCACTTAATCCTATGGTGTCCTTCATCCTAATTAGTGAGAGAAGCAACAAAAGACTTTGTGTTTTCATGGGTTTCTTGTGGTTACAGTTACTACCTAGGAAGTCTTCCTCTAGTTTTTTGAACATCATTTCTGAAAGAAGAGAAATACCTTCAGCAATTACCCAAGAATTCTCCTCTATTTTGTGAACATCATCTCTAAAAAAAGAGAGATGGATGGTATGATTTCACATTTGTGTGTATTTTTAGCTTATATATATATATATATATACTATAAATTATAGGGAACCTCCCTTTGCTGAGAGGAGAGATTTATCTCATTCTGGCTATGGTCACCACACCCATTTTATCGAATAAATCTTCTTACGCTATGGTTGATGTAACCATTTTTCCATCAGTCAGTTGGTGACAAAATATTCACCCAAAATAGCTGAGGTGATTAAATCACGTAATCTTGTTGATTTTATATAATGGACTTGATTACATCATCTAACCACACTATAATTAAAATTTAGGTTGACTTGGTTCACTCACACTCACCATGTTATAAGTATAATTGGGTTGCATGATTGAGCTAATTTCAACTATTGCGTGGAAACTCACCTTTAACTCCAAGGTTGGGGGCAAGTTTTATCTTTTGACCTTTCTTTTTTATGTACTTTCCAGATTATACATTTTTCCTAATCTCAAATCTAATTCTTTATAATGATACATCTTTCATCTTTTCAAATAAAATTATCAAAAGGCAAGGCAGTTTCAACAATACACAAGCGTACTCCTAAACATTGCTTTCTATACTTTCAATCATTTAAAATGTTTTTAGTTTCAGATTATATGTATTGATCATATACTCTTAGTTCTAGGTCAATTAGTAGTAAAACACTCAAGTTGGACTCACACAAAGACAAGATGTGTTATGCACACACACATATGTATTTATTTCTCTTTAAACTAGTAATTTCATTACAAAATTAAAAGGAAGGTAAATGTAGACACTATTTATGAATTATATATCACCTTAATCTTATACACTTCAAAAATATATATCATGGATGTACCTTCACCTTATAGACCTTTTCCATTGTCAAAAGTCTCGCATACACTATCTCTTTATGCATATTGCTTACCTCTTAGTCTAACTAATGTTATTATAATGATGCAGACCTTCTACATACTTATAATGTTGTAAACATACTTATTTTCCATCTCTACAACTTCTGGACATGTGCTTATTTTTTACCTACCCAGACATTTGTGTCCCAATTAGATGCCGACATCAATGCAAATACCATATTCCGATGTAAATGTTCAGTGCCTTAAAGTCATCTAATTTAAAAATAAAATGTATTCATATGGTTGGCCTAAGTCCTTTAATGTGAGATATTATCCAAAAGATTGTTATAAATACAAGATCGAACCTCATTCATTCCTCACCTAGCAACTTCTTAACTCTCACAAGGAAACTCACTAAAATACCTCAATCAAGCACTCAAGTGAGTAAAGATTCCTTATTTTATCCTATTTCCATACCTGTCATAGGGAGAACACATTTACAATTTTGAAGTACTAAATAAGCTTTCCATGGACCATATTTTTTAAGTTAAAAATTAGATCACTCTAAGTACTTGTTTATCACACTTTGCATCTTTATACACACACAAGCCAACATGTAGGGGAAAACTACATAAATTTGAGGCCCTCTTTGGAGTATTGGTTTGTAGACAATGCTCATTGACAAAGGGGTCTTTGGGATATCTCGATACCATGTGACCACTAATTTATTTTTTTCATAGCCATTATGAATATGAAGAACTAGGTATTTATCATTTGACAAGGAGCAATAGTACATGACCCAAATCTAAATGCACCAAAGCAAAGGCAACACATAACCTAAAAACATCTATATGGTCACATCTAGTTTCAATAGGTATTTTGTACTAGACACTTGCATCCAAGTTAGATAAAAGCATTGATGTAACCATCGTAGGGTGATACAAGTGTCCACAACTATAGAGATATAATTTTTAGAATCAAGTGACTTATCCAGAATCCAAATCTAGTCTATTATATTCATGTTATAAATTCAAACTTGTATTAGCATTAGAACTAGCTAATTATCTTATTTTTATTATCATTATAATATCTCACATAGTTATACTTCTTATTTTTAGCATATCTTAACATAATAAATTTAGTATATGTTTATTTGAGCTTTTTAATTAATTAGCATGTTATATATTTATTTATCACCCTTGTGATTATTCATTTATATATTCCTAACCCTAGCCCTAGCTTCCAAAAACTTAGGGTTAAACACCTTGATTTACCTCCAATCGACTTTTACAAATGTAAATGGGGGTGTTATCATCAAATGAAAAATTTCATGACAATGGTAGGCTATAACTATGGGACTATATTTCTTGGTGGAATGTAGAAGAACTCTATTAATCACTTGTGACATGTGCCTCATCCAACCTATGAGTGTGAAATTCACTCATATATCTCAATCTGACCAACTAGAAACTAATTCATCTGTCCCCAATCATATGAGAATGAACACATGTTTTTAGCCCAAATAATACTCATTAAAACTCCTTGTAGATGGTAATTTAACATATGTTCCCATACCGTGATGACCAACTAGCAACCAATTAACCTATCCCAATCATATGGAAAAGAATATGCATTATCGAGCCAAATCCTTATTTTGAAAATTTTACATGTTTGCTTGCTGAAAATAACCTATTGCATTTAATTTTCAAGATAGTTCTCTAATTTTTCATGTATCTTGTCCATATTTTTAATTTTTTGATGAATGAAGTGTATCATGAATTGAAATATATCAACTTACAGGATCAAATAGGTTGACATCCATTCTCTTGGTAATTGAAAGATAAATGAGCATGTGTAAATATGTTGTCTAAGTTCACTACTTACAAATGTTTCTATTGCAATGTCCATCTACCTTTGAATTTATAGGTCATGTGTTACACTAGCTCTATATATGCCATAACAATTAGAAAGTATATGAGTTATAAAACCTCATCCAGTGCCAACTCTAACTTTTATCTCAGAATCTATCATTTTTCTTATGTTTCAACTTGAAATCATCACAAAACTAATTTTTAATTTCTATAAACTCTCTTCCATATTCTATCTTTTCAGCCTAGCAGGACCTCTTTCTCTAACATATTATTGAAAATGCATTTTCATGTAATACAACTTCTATAAAACTTCTATAATAGAGTATTTAGTGATAGTTGTACATTGCTTATTTGCATTCCTTTTGATTTGGAATACATGCATCCACCTTTTATCTTTCTAGAAGGTTAACCAAAGATGTAATCCATATTTTGGATGAGTATTACACATTTCATTGTACAAAAAGATCAACTTGTCATTTTGAATTGACCAACATTGTTTTTATATCTTGAGCTTTCAATAAAAGTTTGCTACAAAACCTCATGTGGTGAATAGAAATCATATAAATGAGAAAAATTGTTATCTTTGACCTTCCAAACAAGTTTATTTTTCATTATTTTCTCCACATTGTAATTAGTTAGTAATCCAATGTTAAAATATAATTATCTTTTCAAGCTTAAATGAAATTGGAGTGAATACCCTTGACAATGGGTTCATCTCAACAACATTATCACCATATCCATGAATAAAAAGAGCTATCTATCAAAGAACACAAACACAAATTTATTACAAGAGCAATATAAAAACACAGGAATAAGGGGAAAACACTATAAATTACAAGTTGTAAATATTGAACACACATAACAGAAAAATAAAAGAAAAAAACACAAGCTAAAATTGTGTATAAAATTAAACTACTTATAAGGGAGAAGGTGGGACAACATGACTAAACATGACCATTCACGGGTTGGGAAAAATATGGCCCTTGCAAATCAAGTTTTTATAAGATGGGAACATCATTGGCAATGCCATGAGAAATAATGACAACATAATATATTAGGAAAATCTATGTTAGTGTTCACTTGTGTGTGTGAACATATATTATGTGAGCAATAATAGTAATGTGTGAAAATTAGATAAAGTGAGTTGCATCTCCCATAGATAGGTTTGTGGGAGAGTTTATGGGATATGGAAAGAATAAAAGAGAGATTAGTGGGATAAGATATTATTTTTGACTCCTTATTTGCAAGAGAAACATAAAATATATAATGTAATATTCATCTATGAATAAATGATTGACCAAAAACCTTGTGTGTTATGCACATTTGAGTTTGGGTTCTTCACCATTATGGGGTAATTCTCAACAGTGGTATGAGAGTAAGGAATTTATGAGACCTCTCTGCAATCCAAGTCTTGTGTGTAATAAGAGATATATAATGTAGACCAGGTCCAAACACTCTTACCATTTGATATGCCTTCCTTTTTATCAATATGGGTGTAATGCAGACCATTGTATAATTTTGATTGGCAGTAGTTATGTAAATATTTATATATATATATGTATGTATGTATGTATGTATGTATGTATGTATGTATGTATGTATGTATGTATGTATGTATGTATGTATGTATTGTCACATTATGTTTTAGATTATAGAAGAAGAAAAAGAGCAAAAAAAAAAATGGAGCATAATCATAGGTCCCCCTTTAACACAAAATCATATTTAAAGGGTTTTCTAAGATATATTATTGGGAATATCAAGGCCATATAGTTTTTTGGAGGTTTGTGCATTCAAACTTTAGTAAAAGGGTTTGAGTATAAAGTTTGAATACCCTATATCTCTTTGCATTGCATCATAATCCTTTTTTTGCAATAAAAAGAACTAGAATTTGTCTTCTCAATCTACACAACTCAACTCATCCAAAACCTATTGGTGACTCACCTCATCTTCAACCTCAACATTCGAACAACTGCTCAACATTGGACACAAGCTCAGATGTTAGTTTTTTGGCTTTATAAAACTTAACATATACCACAACTCCCAGTATAACTATGAACTCTAGCCTCAACTCAGCACTCTTGTACAAAACAAAATTGAAATCTATGTATAATATCTTTTGCATTAATCTCAAACCCTATATACATAGTTACAATGTAGTCTTCAATCTCTAGCACAACTTCCACAATGAGCTTCCTTCTCCCTAGTTCAATGATAACTACACTTAGCTCCAAACTACCTTTTCTTTATTGTTTTGATTAATCTTCCTCATCGTCCTCCATTTTCCTACTCCCATTGATCTCTTTCTCAATAGGACAGCTTCATTTTTGTTTAGGTTTCATTTTTTAATTAAATTTTTATTGTTTTAGGTTTTATGGATTGTTCTTAGGTTTATTTTTAAATTTTATTTCGTGGTTTTCTTTTGAGAATGATTTTTATTTACAAAAATATTCACAATTTTTTCTTGTTAATAAGAATATTTAGGGACAAATAGAGCTAATCAAGATAAGGAGTGGGGTGATGCATAGCTATTCCCTTCAGCCTATAATTCTTCTTATGTTTGCTTGTAATTTACAAGTCTTCCTTTAGCCAACACTAGGCCAATCTTGTCCAAATGGAACAAAACTCAAACACCTGTATAATCAAAGTTCCAAGACACTTAACACATTATTTCAAACCATATCAAATCACTTTTATCATCCCCATCTTTCATTTCACTCAATAATCAATTTTCTTGGCTTGAAAGCCTATTGGCCCTATTGTAGTGCAAATCCACTATTCTATTCCATAAAACAACTCATCAAATAAAAATATATATTTATTTCAGTACCCTTTATCATTTTTATGCTTTAATAAAATTTTAGGTTAGGTTCCTTTGAAAAAATTTGTACATGTAGGCTTACCTAACTCCACAATTAGCCCTCCTAATGGACAAACCTCCTTGGTCTAAACAATATATGGTCAACCCAGTAAAACTATTGACATTTTTGGGTACCCATTATTCTCCTCCATCTTAATCAACTCTTTTTTCACTATAAATCTCAAAGAACAACCCCTTTCATTCTTAGGCATATTCCACTAGGTTTCTTCTAGGCCTAATTCAACTCAATCTTCAATAATCCATACAAATGGATCTATAAACTTATGAAACTAGGTTATTCACTTCAATAATTATTCTAAGGACAATACTACAAATTTTTAACAAATTTTGATGGTTATAACTCATTTTATGCTCCAAACCCTAGATCTAGGGTTTTTAGACCGTTGTATAGGTCGAGAGCCTTCTAAAAGGCATATATTTTGTTGTATAAGGTTTAAAAGATCAAAATTTCCTTTTTTAGGTCTATATAGACCCTATACAACTTTATCAATCATCATAAGGTGTTTTTCACTCTACCATCTTTGGTTTCTAACTCCAAGTATTCTTAACTGTGCAAATAGATTGACTGTCTACAGATCTATGACCCTATAGAAGTGGAACAAACATTGTGATTTGCAATATAAAAATTTAAAATAGGTTATTTCACTCATAAAAATCTTACCTAAACTTATCAAGGCATTTGAGGATCAATTTCAAATTCTATCCTTTATTTAAACAAACATGCAAGCCAATCTTTCCAAGCTTACTTACAAAATATAGCAGTCAGATTAGAGATACCTATGATTATAGAGTTCATTGTTATATGTTTGAATCTTATAGATTCAATTCCACTCCATACAACTTGAGTAATATGTATTACATTATGTTATTCCTCATTTATTTATAAGCTTAACAAATACAATATGCATTCTAAGGGATTAACACCCAAAATAGGGGTCCATGTAACCAGATTTTAAGCCAAGAACCTCTGTCTTGATTATTGGAACCTATAACCTTGAAAATGTTTATAATTAAATAAAGAACATATGAAAACAATCACTATTGTTATAATATCATCCAACTTTGATTACCATAAGCATACACACAAATTATTGAACTATGTTATCAAAATAGGGTGTAATAAACATGTAACCTACTTGAATCACCTCAGAATTGAAGATATAGTATCAAGATCACAACAAGAACTTATCAAAGATGATCATACATAGTAATCATGTAATATTTATTTAATATCACATTCTTTATTGCAATTCTCTCATACACAAGATGGACTTACATAGTCCTACATGCATTTTGGTAGACTTTCATTCTTTTTACACACCTTGTTTGTCCTGTTCTCTTATATCCTCCCTTCTACGAACCACCAAAACACTATATATTATTTATACATGATTAAAGACTCCTAAATCAATATCTATATTTTTTTCTTGATCAAGAAACCTCTTCAACACTCCCAGACCATGCAGGGTGGTGAACCAGGATTGCCACCTCACACTTACAACATGACATAAGACATTTAAAACCAACTTAGGACCTTCATGAGACCATAAAAGGTCTATTACATCATTTTTTTTACCATTACATATCATCAACATTCATTTAGACCACCTAGCCATCTCTCAATCCTTCATTACACATTTGAAAGTTCAAAATAGGAAAAAGGTAGGAAAACATCTAAAGGACTCAAATTCAAATTTCACTCACATCCAAATTCACGTTTGGGCATTCCTAAGATGCCCCTACATCACAAAGGAAGGAATTCAAATTCAGGTGCTAGGTAGGAAGAGGAGGAGGTTTTTTTGAGAGGGGAAGGACTTGTTGGGAGGGAAAGAACCATTTCATAAGTCTGGAGTTCCTTAAGTTTTAAATTTGAAGATCCTAGGTGGGTTTTGACATGAAAAGCCAAAGCGAAAGATTGGCTAAATCTAAATAATAGATCTATGGGTCTCAAACTATGTATGGTAGGACTAAAGACTGGTGGAACTCCTATGATGAAATATAGGCAATATACTAGAGGTTATGGGTGGGTTTTGGTATAAAGAACCAGAGCAAAATAGTGGTTGATCTCAAGCGGTAGATATGTGGGTTTGGGATAGTGTTTGGTAAGACTAGAAACTGGTAGAATATTTGCAATAGAATGGTGATCTTCTTCTACAAGTTATATATGGGTTATGGTAAAATCACCCCTAAGAACATGCTTCACCTTGTGGGGAGACTACTCCATGTGTAAGGCTAGTTTTTTTTTCCTACCCTTTATACTCTTGATTTATCATGGCATTATCGTAAGAGAGCTTATTTCGCATAGTCTGATAGTTGTTATGTTATCTCCTTATCTACTTGGGAAAGGGAGAAAGCTTGGAGGTTTTATTTTTTACTATTTTTTTTCAAAAAACCTTCTGGGTGGAAAAGTCCTAAGCTAACCCTACACTTATCCTACGTAGAAGTTTTTGTATGTTTATATTTCTAATGCAATGGGTCTGCAATTAGGCATCATTATGTTGCTCAGAAGGGATATATCAAATGAAATATATAAGTACAGTGAATGTTGTCATTAAAAAATAGTTCCTTAGTCCATGAAGTGGACTTGTTTCAAATATACCTCATAATAGGGATCAGGGGATTTAAAATGTCTTTTGAAAAATTAGGTGTTAACCCTAAATCGATCAATAATGGGGTAAACCCATTTCAAATATGCTTCACCTCAATGTTTGGTTGTGTAAACCAACATTTTACTAGAATGTTCTTGTTAGACTACTTCAAAAGAAGGCCCCATAGGGATACCCCAAAGACACTAGGGGATCTTGTTTTTGATTGAAACAGACTCTTCTTGGGTGGTTATGCTTAGTATAATTTATTGTGGAAGTTGATGAAGTTCTAGGGAAGTTTTGCTAGTGTGATAGTCTTTATTTTTTGTTAATTGTTTGTGTTTTTTGTTAGTTGTTTGTGTTTTTGTTTTGTTTAACAACTTAAGTGGCTATAATGGTTATTGCATCCCGCCAGTATTATTGGTGTTGTTTGTTTTGGTTTATGTGGCCTTTGATGATGTTTGTAATGTTGGTGATGGTTCTCTTCTATTTAATGGGAGATCTGGGCCTCCCAATTTATGCCCCAGACTGGTTCATAGCTCTAGTTAAAATCAATTTTTGGCTCATAGCTCTGGTTTCAAAAGCATTTACCATATCAAATAAAAAAAATGGTTTAGGTATTAAGATTAGTTGTTTAGTTATGGTATGTAGTTTTATATTTAAATAAGTTTTATTTCTTATCTAATTTAGGCTTTTTAATATATTCATGGTATTTAAGTATTTAGTCATATTTTATTTTAATGTTTTGTTTATTTTTTATTTAATATTTATTTAATAAATTTAATTTTTATTTATATTATCATTTTTTAAGTATGATATAGTTTTTATATTTTTTATTTTTTAAGGTTAGATTCATTTTTTAAATAGTCTTTTATTATTAATATTAAGATTTTTTTTAAATGATAGGTTTAAAGTATGATTTTGTTTTGATTTATAAATCCAATGGTCAATTGGATTTTATATGTGTTATCTTTAATCCAAATATAAAATGTCATGAGTCATAGTTTGTGTGATCTTTATCATTTGTCATAATTTTTTAATAAAGCTTATGTTGATAGATAAATACTTTGTCAAATAAAGAATGTGTGATGACTCTCCAATGTACTACTTTTTTGTAAAATAGATGTAATTCTAGATGAATTCAATGTCTACATGTCAAAATTCTGGTGAGAAATATTGAGATAGTTAGTCCATGTACTTCCTCTCCCCATGTTTTCACCAAGGGGGAATATAAAAAAAGTAAATGTTAGTGTTCACTTGTGTGTGTGAACATATATTAAGTGAGCATTAATATTAATGTGTGCAAATAAAGTGATTTTGCATCTCACATAGATAGATTTGTGGGAGAGTTTCTAGGAGATAGAAAGAATAAAGGAGAGATAAGTGTGAGATATTAGTGGGATAAGATATGACTATTAATGCCTTGTTTGTATGAAAAACATAGACTATATAATTTAATCTTCATCTATGAATAAATCAATTAATTGTGATTGACAAAAAACCTTGTGTGTTGTGCACATCTGAGCTTCGGCTCTTCACCATTATGGGATAATTCCTAATAAAATCTATGAGATAAACATGAGACAAGGGAAATAAGGCAAATATGGAATCAAACACTTGACCCCACACATTTTCCTCATGAATAGAAAAAATATGTTTCAAATTGACGTTTGAAATACTAACATGTCTCATACCTCAAAAGTCTTCACTTTGTCACAATTCTTGTGATTCTTTAATTGTGAATGGTTAAACCAAATATTTATTAAATGCCTTCAAATGTGAACTTGGGACCAACACTTCATGGAGCTCAAAATGACTAAAAACTTCTTTTTGATTATTTCTTTGTCTCTTATTCAAATTATGTTTTATGATTGTGCTCAAACATCAACACGTACCACTTTTTTTTCAATGTGAAGCTCACTATTTTAATGATTTATCTCATTTTCCTAGAAGAACGTTGAATTTTTCTTTTCAATACATTTTTTTGAGACTTATTTCCCTTGTGTTGTATTTTCAAGATTTTCTTCAAATCACTGAATGAAAGTAGTTGATTCCTCTACTTAAATATTTACCATGGTGGAATTCAAACCATCACTTTCATCCCCAATACCAAAAACTTATTCTTCTTGTATTTTTTCCATCGTATACAAATTTTTGAATGGGTAGATTTCTCTTTTTTTGATTTATGCAGTGCCTAGAAATCTTTAAAAAATTGTAATCTCTTTGAATCATCAACAATTTCATGGATTAGATTTAATTTGAAGGTCGGTATGAAGAGAAAAAAAATTCTCATTATATCATCACTTGCAAAAATTCAATCAGCTCCTAATTCAATTTCTTTTAAAATATTTTTATTTTTTTTCATCTTTTTTCCACTCAATATTTCCAAGGTATGTAAATTTTGGTTTCAACTGGAATTTATTCATACTTGCAACCAAAAATCAAACCATGGGCAGCAACAACAAAGCTCAAAATATTAAAAGCATAAATTGTGTTCCATCATTTCTAGGTATCATTTCAACAGAGTCGTCAATCTTCTTTTATAAGATGAAGATTATCTTCAAATTATATAAATCAAAGACATATTTTGATCCCCAACAAATTCACCAAAAAAATTTGGTGAATTTTTTTTTCAATTTTATATTTATTAATTTTATGACTCATCCAATGAGAAACAACACAAATTTTGCAACAATTAGATAAATCACCGTTGAGATGGTGATTTACCTCTAAATTTAAGAAGGGTAGCACTCTCGTAAGATGTGTTTTTTTTTTGCACTTTTAACCAGAAAGCATAAAAGTGAAACAAATTTTGAAAATTATAGAAGATGGAAATGTATAGAAAAAGGAAGGTAGAGGCAAATGAGAGAACCCGAAGGCAAAATAAATGCATAGAACCATCTTAATAATATGAAATTAAATGAAAGAGATAAAAATTATTCCTCTCACAAAAATAGGCATAAGATCAGTAAATGTAATGGGAATGAAAAGCTTGGCTGGAAACATAAAGTCTCCTCAAAACATGTATTGGGTACACTTGGTACAAATCTCATACCCCTGGTTTTCAACACAAAGTCTTGAAACATCATGAGTTGCAGACAACTAAAAAAATGTAAAATTTTAAATGAAGTGTAGAATTCACAAACAAATAGTATCAAAACCCAAATCCAAAGATTGATATCACCTAATTGTTTGCATTTCATTGTTTAAATCTAGAAAATTATATGGATCACACACAAAGTCATAGGTAGCTCTTCTCCAAGAGCTTCAAATAAAGAAGACCCACATACAATTCATTTGTATCATATTTATAGACATGAGAGGGTTTGTGCTAACACTTCATATTCCACTATGACTTTTGGCATTCAAAATTTTGTGATATACCCTATTGAGTTTATGTGTCTCATCAGGGACATTTAAAATTTTCATTTTTTATTCCATATAGACCCCATTGTATATGTTGGGTACATGTGGCACCCAACAAATTTTAACCTAGTCAAGTCTATTGGTAATGAATGGCACCCATGGAACCTCTAAAAATATTTTATGATTTCAAAAGACCCTATTGGGTCTATCGAGCCCATTAGGTACTTAGGGTACCTGTGACACCTATGTAATTTATACCATGCCAACTCCATCAACCCTATAAGGTATCGACATTACTAAGTGATGATTAAAATTATAATTTACAGACCCCTTCAATGCCATCAGGTGAATCAAACACTTTGGGTACTTCCAATAACAAGTGTACCATGATAAAATTAGGTATGTCAACTTTTCCTAACACTTTGATCGTCATTTAAACTTTGTAGACCCCATTGGCTCTGTCAAGTCCATTAGGGACCTATGATACCTGTGAAACTAGATCATATCAATGTCATTGTTAATTTTATGCACCTTAGGAACCAAGATCTAATCAAATATATTGGGCCTCTGCAACACCTCAAGAACCAAGACCAAATCAAGTATATGGTAAATTAGTGGCACATTAGAAATTAAGACCAAATCAGGGATGCCGATGATCAGTGGCACCTCAAATACTAAGACCAAATCAAGTTTTTTCCCTTGACAAGTACCAAGGTTTTGAAATATAAGACTAACTTTTCACACTAAGTGTTTATAACGAAAATTGATCGAATTAACTTGGTCTACATAATGGATCAGAAATTAAGAGCTTATGATGAGATTAAAATTTTGGTTGAACTTACAAGATATTTGAATGAGTATGTCAAACTTTGTTTGTTAGAATATGGAGTCAACATCCTTATTCTAGAGAATTTGAACTGCTCTTGCCCTTGATTTATTTCTAATCATCTTTTAGGATCATAATTGGCCTTGTTATTGTGAAATGTAATTTAAAATGTAAAATTTTACTATAACACAACTTTAACTACTCTAAATGATTCATCTATATTTATGAGCCTTATTATCACATTGCCTGAAAAAATTTGCAACCATTACATGGTTGTAATTTATCATCTCTTTATTCTCTAACTATTCCTTGAAAGCAACTCATGCATATGACTTTTATGAAAATTTGTAGGTAACAACAAATATTTTACCACAATGGGGAAGTAGATGAATTCATGTATTCTCATGAGTTAGATAAAAGAAAACAAAGGTAGATTGAAACCTTCCCAGTGAATACTAGGGATTACACAAGAACAAACTAAGATGTTCATAATGACACATTTGAGCAAAGAAGCGAATTATCAACTTTGATGAGATAATCCATGTGAAATATGAAGATTGTAGGAGGACTAGAAAGGATACAAGAGAGTGATATAAATTGAAATATATGCATTTAAAAATAGATATTAATCACAAATGTCAAAATATAAAAGTGAATTGTAACTACAATCAAAGTATTTAATCCCCTGTAACAAGTTAGAAAAACCAGTCTATCACTTGGTCCCCAATACGATTTTTTTATTAACTTCACTCAGTCAAGGCAACTAGAAGCTCCATGTAAATCATGTGTAGATTATATTTATGAATTATATATCACCTCAGTCTTGTACACCTGGCAAACTCAAACCTTGGTTGTTTTTCTTAGTTCTAGACCTTTCTTATTTCTGTAAGTCTTGCATCTGCTCTCTCTTGTGCCCCTTGGCCTATCTTTTAGTCCAACTAGTCTTATGGTGATGACCTAGGCCTTTTATCTTGACCATAATACTTGAAACATGCTTATCTTATGTCTCTACAAGTTCTGAGCATGTACTTATTGTATTTCTCCCTAGACACTTGCATCCTGTAAAAATACCTATGTCGATGCATGTTTCATGTTCTGACACAAGTGTCTATTACCCTAAAGTCATCTAATTTACAAATGAAACTTTTCCTAATGGTCAGATTAAGTGCTATTATGCAAGATATTCTCTCGATATGAGTGGTATATATGCATGACCACTCATCATTCTAAAGTCACCTAGCATTCATACCAAAAAGCATTCAATTGAGTAAAAGCTTTCCTATTTTCTCATATTCATATATTAGTCATAAAAACAACACACTTACAAGTCTAAAATATTAAAGGAGCATCCCAAGAACTAGATTTGCCAAGTCACAGGGGAAGTCAATGTTGAACTTGTTTTCCATATATTACACCCTTGTACGCACACAAGCCAACACATTAGGGGAGAACTACATCAATCTAAGGCCCTCTTTGGAGTAGTGGCTATGAAAGCAGCACTCACTAATAAAGGGGTCTTTGGTGTTAGCTTGACATCGTGATTCCACTAACCCATTTTTACTAGGTCATTATGAAGATGAATAAATAGGGTTTTCATCATTTGACAAGGAATGATAATCCATGACTCAGATCTAAATGTATCAAAGTGAAAATAATGATGAACCTAAAATAATCTAGATGGTCGCATTTAATTTTAGTAGGTATTTTGTATTAGACACATGCATCTGATCTAGACACTAGCATCGATGTAACCATCCTAAGCTAATATAAGTCTCTATGACTATAGAGGCACTTAAGCTATAATTTAATGATTGCTCTAGAATATTATTTTAGTCGGTTTCTTATATATTCAAGTTTTGGATATGTATAAACATCAGAACGAACTAAGTATTATATTTATTTATCATTGCAATATCTATCATAGTTGTACTTTCTATTATTAGCATATCTTAGCATAATAAATTCAATATATGTTTTAACTGAGTTTTATAATTAATTAGCCTATTATTTTTAGATAATTAATCTTAATTTGGGTCCTTCTTAAGTTTATAGGATTATCTTAAGTCTTAGTTATGTGTGCATTTATTATATTTGAAATACATTTTATTCCTACCTTTTATGAGGTGTCACTTACCTCATTAATCTATTTTTAGATTTAGAGTTACTTGCATGTAAATCTCCCTTCTCTACATGACACACACTTCCCTTTATTTGTAAGGTATTAAGACACAAGTATCACATATTTTGAAGGCTTATAAGGTCATAATGATATTTTATATAACTCTCATTTTCCTCTTCTAACTCTATAAAAGAGCTATTCCTCTATTTTTTTTCACTAAAATATCTAGCTCTCTTTCTTCTCTTGTGTTCTTGATTCAATTTTGTACTTATGGATATTTTGATATCAAGCCTTCTAATAAGATCACGTGGGTTTTTCTCTGATACGTTTATTTTTTCACTTTAAAATATTTATCTCATTTTTAGTTTGCTCCATGAAAGGTAATAGTATTTCCTGATTTCATTAATTTTTGCACTCTCTTTTGTCCTTGTTAAATATTTTTGTTACAAATCCTAATATGGTATCAGATTCAAAATAAGAACTTTTTTTTTATCTGTGCACTCCCCAAGAACCTTTTTATGCTTTTGAAATACCTAAAACATCTTTAAAAACTTTTTTTTAGCAACCCTAGCTTAAAAATCATGCACAATATGAGTTATTCGGGTGGTGCATTTGGTAAATGTGAAGATAGAATTATTGAACTTCTTTTGCCTACTTCTAATGCAAATTCTATAGGTCTTGGTTTTAATGATTTGTATGCTTCTAATACAAATTCAAAATCTTATTGTCCTCCGCATAGGACTTATGATGCAATTTCTTTTTATTATTATGCTTTTAATGCTCATGTTTTGGATAAAAATGTTAAACTTTGTGAGCGTTATGGAAAAAATGGGCATCATATCTCTAAATTTTAGAAATTGCATCTTTGCAAATCTTATGGTAAAGCCATGCAAGACACATTGCATTTTTGAAAAATAACTAAATCTCCTACTTCTAAGGGTAAAATTGTTTGGACTATTAAAATTGATGAATCTTCTAGAGTCTTTGATATATCTTCTTCCAATAATTCTTCTAATACTTCACTTAGAATATCTTTTGCAAATGGCATATCTTCTTTGTCTCCATTTTTATTAAAATCAATCTTTTATACGTTCCTTGCTTTTTTTGCAAAGGATATAGTTTTATTTATAGCTTTTGTGACTAACTTCTTTTCATATAGGTTTATGCACTTTATGATGAATTTGTCTTTGCTCAAATTTGTCTTTACATCTACTTTTATTATATTATGTATGTAGATTGTATTTTTTGGTATAATGATTATTTCACTTGAAATATTGGTGTTAGCTTGTTTTTTTATAGAGTTTTGTAGATCATTACTCCCTTTGAATGGTCTTTGTTCCATGGTGGATGACTAGCAGTTGATTCACAATCGGATGTACTTCTCTTGACCAAAATATACAAGGAGAGTCACCATAGACCTATAATTTCTACCTCATTTAGATGTCAACCCGAGAATGTAGATTTGATAGGATGATGTCACTATATATGCACATTCAATATCTAATTTGACACTCTACTAATTATATCTAGGATGTTGAAGTGTTGTAAATGAAATGCTTGAAATAAAATATAAACAAAGTACTATGAAATAAATGTGTATGCATTGGAAGCTTCTTTAAACAAATCTAAGTAAGAATCTAAATCACATAATTCAGAATTAAATCACACAAGGTATAAATAAATCAAATAACAAGCTTAGCTTATTAAAATAGATTGGATTGTTGTTGTAAGGTTTCCAAAGGGGACCCTTCTTCCTTTTGTCTTCCAGCTTCAATCCTTCCTCTCACAACACTTAATTGAACTCAAAAGTACTTGTTCATATTAATCAAAACTACAACAATGAATTACTGCAAGAAGTTACAATAATTGTTGCTTGACAAAATGTACTTATGATAATCTCTAATCAACATCTATTATATATCAGCTCTACTGCTACATATTTATATACCACAGAGGAGATTTTTTTATGCAAAACAATATATATATTCTATTCTAAGAAACATTTGATTTAGAATAATCGAAATTGGTTCTTTTTGCTAAAATCATCATTCATGAAAATTTTGCAATATTGTTGTAGGACAAACAAGGTTATCTCATTCTTCAATCACTTTCTTATTGATCTCCATGGAGGTTAGATTCATTTATGTGATTTAGTTGGAAGAGAATCAAAATCTATTCATCCACGGCTTTGGTCACACAGTGGCTGCAAGATAGTCTATGTAATGAGCTTTTTTTGTTGCAGGACATTTTGTGTTATATACCTATCTCTCCAAAACATCCTTAAAACAAATTATATAAAAATCATCTTAAATCAATAGATAACCATAATATATTTAATTCCAATACATAATTCTAACTATTTCAATGAGTATAGAAACATAATGTTATATGGCTTATGCAAGTAGAAAATTATATGGAAAAGTGTTCAAAAACATGGTTAATCAACAGGATGAATACAATAGATAAACACAAGAATAGGACATTTATGGGGCTCATCACACCCCCCAACTTAAGATCTTGCTCGACCTCAAGCAGTATATTTGTTCATTCCCAATTCATAAAGAACTCTAAAATCTATGGGATCTATAGCACCCTTGGCAAAATGAGCGTAAAATTCCTATCTCTATTCAAATAGTTTTCAAATTTTGACATCTCTAGCTTCTTCCATCAAGGTTTTGTCCTACCAATCTAGAACAAGATACCAGAACAGATGAGGCTAGAATTTGAGATTCAGCAATTGTGATCCCATGTCACTTGTAAGAATATATTTGGTGATCCTACCAAATGTTGATTTCAAGTTAGAAGGAGAATAGGGATCCCTCTTTCTTAGTGTTGAGGTGAGATCATTTAATCATTCAGTGCATGATTCTTTTGTATTAGGACCAGTAAAAGTTCTTAATCCTAAATAAAAATCTTGAACTTCACAGTTCTTCACAAACCAAGCTCTGACTTCTTTCTTCAACATGATATTATCCCATTCAGCTAATACAACATTAGGGGCCATTGATTCACTCCTAATAAGCAACTGGATTTCATTCTCATTTTTCTTATATTCATCTACTTCTATTTCTCTTCTTCGTTCATTCAAAAAATATGATAAAAATGCCTATAGTTGGACATCTCCAACATATAGATTAGGGTTCTACTCTCTATCATATGGAACAACATTCTTGTGAAGGTAGAACTCACATAATTATGTTTGTTCTTCCTGTGAATTTATTTTATATATAAAAAAGGAGAGGGGATCAACAACTTCATAGGGCATATCACAATAAAATCTCATAAATTTGAACTTGTGTCATTGCTTTTTAAGGTAGACAAAATATACTCTGGTAAGAGCTCTGCAATCCAGGGGCTCTTGGGTAAGACCAGCCATATCTTCAATTTTTTGTTTCAATTTGGTGATGTTCTCTTCCTTCAACTTATTCTCTTCTTTCAACTTCTTATTTTATTTTCTTAATTCTTTCAAAATTTTAGACTGACTATCCATCCAATTCAACAATTTAGAGGATGTTACAAAGGAGTGATACCAGACTTCTTGAGTAGCTTTAGGTTCTTTTTGTTGATTTACCTCTACAAAAGGTTGTGTAATGTTGACTACAGAGTGGTCTTCAGTAGAGGGATATAGCTGACAAGTTGTTGCAATAAGTACATCCAGTCCTCCACCAGATTGATCTTGTAGTTGCTTCTTTAGTTTCTTAATTTCTTGTATGGCTTGCTCAAGAGTGGAAAATTCTATTTTTACAATAGGTTACTCCAATTGTTTAGCATCTTCCTACATGGGTTCCTCATGCAACTCTTCAAAACTATGCTCAACTTGTTCTACTTCCTCTTACATTGGTTCCTCATGTAATTCTTCAAAACTATGCTCTTCTTGTTCTACTTTTTAATTAAATTTTGGAGAATATTCTTCTCTATCTATTTTAGTCTCTAGAGATTCATTACTACTAGCAGGCTATTTTTTTCTAGATTATTAATTTATTTAAATAATAGAAGAAGGTTTAGTTCTCATTTTTCTTCTCAATCTGTGAGATCTATGAGGAGTAGGGGTTACTTTGGTTTTTTGGGAGAAGGTGGAAGTTCCTTCTCAAACTCATCTGAATCAGGCCAGAGAATAAGTTTCTTCCTTTTTCTTCTGAATTCTCTGTCTATGGAAGTCCTTTCTTTAGTCCTTGATATAGGTTCTTGTGTTGTTGTAGGAATACTTTCTTCTACAGATTCTTGTGTGTCTACAGGAAGTTTTTCTACTATAGGTTCTTGTGGAGCTACAGTAAGGGCTTCCTCTGATCTTTGTTCTTCAACCTCTAATTCCTCTTCTATTTCATTTTTTTCTCTATCATTTTTTGCATTCTCTGATTCTTGGAAAAATTCTTTCCAACTGATGTTGGGTTTAGTTCGTTGCAAACAATATTGAACAATCAATCGGATTAAACAATGATGGGAAAGAGCTTTAGAATTACCTTTTTGAAATGCCTCCAATATTTTTTTGATCATGTGGAGCAAGAAGTTGGGAATGTTTATCTCTATTCTATGCCACAAATAATTTATAAAATTTAAGTGTAGGTCATGCAACATAGAATACCTCCCTTTGCAAATAAATTACCTAGAGATAAACTCAACAACTTTAGCCCATCTTTCTGGTAGAAATAACCTTACAGTGCCCTACTTTGAAGTTTTCAAGCGTTCATTTTCTCTGATGAATTTTTGTCTTTCAACCTCAATATCAAATTTTTCTTACCATTCCTCAACTTTTCTTGGTAGTCCTGTTACTCTGTTAATAGAAATTTTTATCAGTTTTATTTTCATCCCCTTTATTGTTGCCAAGCTATTATGTAATGTACCAACAAATTCTTCTACAATTCCTTCATCTAGGACCTATACTTTTTTAAAATAATGTGCATATCATATATGCTAGAACACGGCCAAGATTTATGGGCTATTGGTTAAAGGGGTTATATCAAGTAGTTCATGTTTCAATAAATTTCCTCCTATATTATGAGATGAAATGTGAGTTGCAAGTTTAGGTGCTTGCAGCAAGGGTTTTGGGCTATGGCAGAATGGTTTACAACTTTTGATTTGGGAATGAAATAATCCATTTGAATTAATGTAAAATCTTCCCTCCAACTTAAATGGTCACTTATCATCAAGGGATGAAGCCGACATGAGCAAAACACTCATCGTAAGAGTAAGGGGTGGCAGCAGTAGTGTGTCAATGGTCACATCAATCAATGAAGGAGATGGTAAGTAGACATGATAAGGAGAGGATATGGTAGTGCATTAAAAGCATTAAGCCCCATCACTTTTAGAAATAATTAAAAGGTATGACAAAAAATAAATATAAAATAATTAAGTTACTTATAAAAATACCTTTCATAAATGTGCAAATGATGATTCAAAGTGGTGGTCATGGTGTATGTTGTCATTTGAGTGAGATCAAACACTTAATGTAGGATGGAATGTAGGAATATATCATGCAGTAAGATATATTTTCTATAGTAGTAAATTTTATCTTGTAGCAGCAAGTTTTATCCTACAATAGTAACTTTTATCCTACAACAGTAAGTTTTATCCTACAACAGCAAGTTTTTCATCATGTGGTAAGAAGAAAAATGTATTTCTATTTCAAGGGAATGAATCTATAAGAAAAAATAGATGAAAATAAAAAAATTATTATTGTAGTTCATTTTCTCATTTTTACTTTTTTTTAAATGAATGTCAATCAGCCAGTGACCTAGTTTTTTGAGACAACATCCGTCAGCAATGCTCGAAGGTTTTCATTATTGAATTTTTTTATTTTTTTTATTTTAGATTTTTTGGTCCAAACTCAACTAGAATCACAAGAATCTAGATGGTAGGATTTTATTTAGCCTAAACCAAGCCATTGTGAATGACTTGTTTTTTGTTGCAGGAAGCTTTATTACTCTTGAAAAATATTAGAGAAGGGTTGACAAAAATATCCTTCAGTTGTAGGAATAGGTTGGTTTGTTTAATGAAGAAGAGATGGACGTTATTCTTCAAAAAACTGGCGAGTGAGAGTTTCCATGAAAAATGGTTTCTTATATATCTTGAGTCTATGGCCATTAACAAGTATTTAGAACCAAATAAAGTCAATGGTTGTGAGCTTTATAGCTCCAGTATAAAAAAAAAAATAGAACTCATAAGGCCCAAGCCATCTAGACTATAGCTTTCTTTTATGATCTTTGTATTTAGAGTCAAAAAAGAGTGCCCAATCTCTTAGTTAAAAATTCTCAGTCTTGATGTACCTGTCATGCCATCCCATATGTTGTCTTTACACTATTTTAGTATATGAAGTGCTTCCTTTCTTAGTTCATCAAGTGTATTCAATTGCATGATCCTATCTTGTTGAGCTTGGAAAATATCAAGCCCAAATCAAGTGTTTTCCTTAATATCTTATGTTCAAACTCAATGGATAGAATATGTTTTTTACCATAAACTAGCTCATATGGATTGAGACCAGTTGTGGTTTTTTGAGTGATTCTGTAAGTCCAGAATGCTTCTAGAAGATGAGTTGACCAATCTCTTTTATGCAAGCTAATAGTCTTAGTGAGGATATTTTTCAATTCTATATTTGTCACTTCCCCCTAACCATTTGACTGAGAATGGTAAGAGGTAGATTTTTTGTGTCTAATTTCATATTCTTTGATTAAGGCAACTGTGAGATCTGATGTGAACTGTGTGCTTTGGTCTGTGACTATTTCTCTTGGTACTCCATAGCAGGTGAAAAAAATTTCATACAATAACGCAACTACTTTCTCATCTCAAACATGGGTTAAGGCTTTGACCTCTACCCATTTCATGACATAATTAGTGCACATCAATATGTATTCCTTATTGTTGGATTTAGGATCAAAGGGACCTACAAAATTTAGTCCTCATTTGTTAAAGGGTTTCAAAACCAGTTATGGTTGTAATGGCATTTCATCAAAGTGAGTGGAATTTTTCATATACTGGAATTGATCACATCTATGAGTATACATTATGGCATCCTTATGCAAAGAAGGCCAATAATATCTGGTAGTAAGTACTTTCATAACAGTTTGTTTGACAGCAAAATGACCCCCACATGGTTCATCATGTCATGCTCTGAGAATGTCATAAGCTTCATCTTCTCAGATACATCTTTTCATAATTGAATAAATATAGTGATAAAGAGATATCCTAAAATCTAGGAATAATATTTTCTCTTTTAGATTAGATGTTGTTTGTCACTAGATGATAAATATTGTGGTAGTGATCTTGCAACAAGATAGTTAGCAATATCTTTGAATCAAGGAGATTGAATTGTTACATCAAATAAATGTTCATCAGAAAAAGAATCATCAACAACAAGACTGTCCTCATCATTTTTCAATCTATATATAAAATTTGTTACTACATTATCCTTTTATGGTCTGTCCATAATGGTAATATCAAACTCTTGCAACAAAAGCAACCAATGAATTATCATATCTATTACAGCAGGTTTGTTCATTAAATACCTTATTATTATATGATCGGTGTGGATGAATACTTGGTAGCCTATAATTTAGTATCTAAATTTATTGATGGCATAGACAATGGCAAGAAATTTCTTCTTTGTTATAGTGTAGATAAATTCATCCCCTTGAAGATTATTATTGATAAAATAGATTGCATAACTCAAAAATTTATCTTTTTGGCCAAGAACAACTCTTAAAGTGGTGTCAGATGCATCTATATGAATGTAAAAAAGCTTTTTCCAATCAAGACCTCTCAGAATAAGATTTGTTGTAAGGTCTTTGAGTTATTGAAAGGTGGTTTAACGATCATTAATCTATGTAAACTCAGCATCTTTAGTAAGCAATACAAACAATGGAGTGACAATTTTACTAAAATCTTTGATGAATCATCTATAATTTCCAGCATGTCTTAAAAAACTTCTAACATATTTATGCTTCTTTGGTTTGGGTAGATCCTTAATAATACTTATCTTTGTTGGGTCAACTTGAATTCTAGTAAGGGATATGTGATGTCCCAACACAATCCCTTCAATTATAAGTATGTAACACTTTTTATTGCTCAGAGATAATTAATGGTCCTGATAGCATTGAAGAACTTTCTCCAAGTTGGTCAGTTTTTATTCTAATGTCTGCCCATAGACAATGAAATCATCCATGTATATTTCAACACATTCATGGGAGAGATCGTAAAATATGCTCAACACAGCTCTTACAAAATTAACTGGAGCATTGCAAAGACCAAACGGTAAGATGACATAGGCATTGGTTCCCCAAGGGCAAGTAAAATTGGTTTTATCTTAGTCTTGTAGAGTAATTCATATTTGATCATAACCACTATATCCATCTAAAAATAAAAAGTACTTATTTTCTTCTAATGTATCCAATACTTGATCAATAAATAGAAGGGGAAAGTGATCCTTTTTGGTAGCAGCATTTAACTCTCGGTAGTCAACGTAAATACATCATTTGCCCCCTTTCTTAGGGGCAATGACTAAGAGAGAGACCCACTAACTATCTAAAATAGATAAATAAATCCTACATCCAAGAGTTTTTACAACTCAATTTTGACAATATCTTTGACTGCAAGATTCATTCATCATTGGGGTTGGCGAATAGGTTTGCATTCTTCTTTAATGTAAATGTGATGTGTGCATAAATCTGGGGGTATTCCTCTCATGTCATGGTAATCCTAATAAAATGTTGTTGTGTGCCTTCTCAGCATTGTGAGTAACTGACTTTCTTATTGGGGTGTTAAGGATGTGTTGATGTTGAGAAGTTTGTTTGGCAGGATGTCTACTTGCTTTGTTTAAAAAAACATGGTCTCTACGTTGGCAATTGAAGGAGCAAAACTACATTAATGGGGAATTAATTGATGGAATACCTAAATATCTCTTACAATTTTAACAAAATTATTCTCAAGAAAGGTATTTTGAAGAGGGCATGGTGTACATTCCAACATGTTGGTGGCTATAGGATCCTGTCGATAGGTGTTTTGCAAGATATCAATAATGACAATGTCTTCTTATTGGGCCTATAAAGCTGGACTCTGGTCAATTATATAGAGAGTCTGTAAGGAGACAACTTCTTCAAATTCATCAATCCAAGGGTTTGGTTCATCATTTTAAAAAGGCTGAGCTGGTGGATATAGCATCAATTTCTTGGTGTCATTTCTGTTAGAAATTAGCATTTTTCTTGACCTGCATCCAATAAAAGCATTGGTAGTAGCCAACCATGGGCGACCAAGGATGAGAGGATAACCCCTTAAATTGTTTTTTAGCTGTAGGATAATAAAACATTCTGGATATTACCAAGAATCTACAATGATAACAAGGTCTTCAACAATCCCCTCAGGTTTAACAGTTGATCTGTCAGCCATCTGAAGGATGGTGGGTGTTAGACAGAGAGTGATAAGTTTTATTTGTTGCATGGTCTCCATCGTCATCACGTTGATGGTTACACCCAAGTCAATTAAAGTATTAGAGATGGATTGGATGTGGATGCTAACATTAACTACAGGGCTTCTCAAATCAGAATATTTTAAGAGAACTATATTTTCCAACATAATTCTGCTAGTTGGCTAATGACCTGGACTGTTTTAGGATCCTTCTTATTTCTTTCCATTTTTTTCAAAAATAGCTCTCTAACAACTTTATTGTAGATGGGAACATCTTTTATTGCTTAAAAGAGTGGGATTTTTATGCACACATTCTTGAGTTGTCTTAAAATATCGAATTTGGGCTCTGGTTTAGGATGTGATATGTTCAATCTCTTCAAAAAAAGAGGATTGCTGATTTTTTTTTTTAAATTTTTGGATGGACTTGGCTCATAATTATCCATGGGTGGCTATGGATTAGTATGGAGTGGAGCTGGTTCAAAGTGTTTTTTGATTATGGG
This sequence comes from Torreya grandis, assembly GCA_037957365.1. NCBI lineage: Eukaryota > Viridiplantae > Streptophyta > Pinopsida > Cupressales > Taxaceae > Torreya > Torreya grandis. The sequence continues at coordinate 2,318,787 of JARHVA010000289.1, forward strand.
TGAGGTGGGTTGTAGAAGAACATAACCTAAGTGAAGTTAAACTTGATTAATATCCAAGGTTTATGTTAGATATTGCATTATTTCAGTGGATTGTGTCAATTGAACCGACTTATAGATAGGGATGGGTTGGGCGGGTAATTGAGTGATTCGAATAAGCTACTGAGTGTTTGACATTATGCTTTATTGTTGTTGTGATTGTTGTATTTTTTAGGGAAAGCCTTGATTACCTCTCCATTGTTGTTGCCATGGATTATAGGGATAAAACCATTTCTGGTTTCAAATTTTCCTATTTGAGGTTGTTGTCCATTATGTTGCATCCATAACTGATTAAAGTTTGGGGTAGCTATCAACTTGTTTAAGACCAATTTTGATTGATTACAATCATCTAAGAACCATATTGATGATTATTTAAGAATTGAAAATTAGTAAACATAGAGTTTGATGGCATCCCTGATCTTTGTACCTACATTTTTTGTTGAGCCACAAAAAACACCTGATTCTCATCTTCTCATATGGCATGCAGCTCCACTATTTCAAGATTCTCTTCGGTTATGTTGGCTACCCAAACTTTCATGTAATGGCATGTGCACTCCACCTTCTTTCTACATTCAAGGCAATATATGGCTAAGGCTTTCTCAATTTACTCTTGTTTCCTTTGTGTATGTAATGTATCAAGCTGAGTAGTTAGGTGATCGCTAATGTCCTACTTCATGTCTTGGAGTAGAATGTTAACTTCACCTTTAGACAGTCCTGTAACATATGCTACAGGAATGGTTCTTCTCCTAGTTGTATTCATGTTTGATATGGAGTAGTTCGTACATAGAACTGTTAGTTCATCAAATGGCAGTGTAGAAACATCACCACCAGACATTAGATCTAGCGTCTTTAGACAATCATCTTTAATTCCTTTCAAAAATATCAGCTTGATCTATTCTTTGTCCATTGTAGTTTGGATTTTTTCAAGCTGAACAAAAAAATTTCCATATATTCCTCCAATGACTCGTCATCAGCTTATGTCATTTATAAAATGTCATCTCTCATGTAGTTTTTGCCCCTACAATAGTCTTGGTATTTCATTAGAAACTTCTCCTTCATTTCTTTTCAAGTAGAAATAGAATTATTTTCAAGTCTCATGAACCATCTAAGTGTTGCATCTTTGAGTGTTGCTGGAAACAGTTTGAATTTTTGAATGTCTTGCTTATAATCATAGATGTGACATAAGATGTCAAACTCAAAAAGAAATGTATCTAGATCCTCATACGCTTTTCTTCTAAAGGTAGGGAGGGCAGAGTGATAGATATTCTTCATAGGTGCATTTCCATCAGGCATAAGGATAGGAAATTTGAAAGTAGCAAACTCATTGGTAGTGTTTTCTTCCTGGTGATCCCCCATGAATACTCTTTGTGTTGGTAGACAAGAGGTTGTTATCCAACGCTCAAAATTCCTATCAATTCTTTTATTTTTTGGGGTGTAGATGGAGACTATCATTTTCTTTATAAATGTATGGTTTCCTATACAATGGAGATGGTGTAGAGGTTTTAGAAGATTTTACTAGTGTCTCAATAAAGAATCTCTCTAAATTAGAATATTTTATTGGCCTGGTGTTTCTTCTAGGGGTAAGAATAGCTTTGAATGCCTCCTTAGCAAAAAAATTGGATGACGGAGGGAAGTGAACTTCATATTCTAGAGTATGAGGTGATAAGGCGGTAATTCTCAAAGGTGGTACAGTGGGTCTCTTCTAGGGGTATGAACCTCTTCAAAGTCTCCAACTTGTGCTACCAGTCCAACCAAAAATGATTCCTTCTCTACCTCTTATATTCATAATTGTGAGTGATCTTCAGGAATTCTTGTGTTCCTCAATTTTTTTAGGATAAATATCTAATCTTGCAGCAACGTTTAGTGATTCAAGAAAAAATCTTCCTATATAGTCCCCTTCGCTTGGCATACATTAACCATTTTTTTTTACTTTTTGCCCACCCTACCTGCACAGGGTTAATAATATGGGGGTTTTTGAAATTTTCACTATCATACTTATAAAAAAAGAAATTTAAACTATGAAAATAAAAAGTATTTAATCTAAAAAATAACAAGCTTTAAAAATAAAAAACAATAAACATCTAGAAACAATTGCTATCAAGATTGAAGATTATAAGTGTGTGACACCCTTACTTGGCAACGATGCCAAAAATAACTAGCAGCTAATTCACAATCAAATGTACTTCTCTTGACCAAAATGGACAAGGAAAATCACCATGGACCTATACCTTCTACCTCATTTATATGTCAATCTGAGGATGTAGACTTGATAAGATGACATCACTATATGTGCACACTCAATCACTAATTTGACACTATGCTAATTATATCTAAGATGTTGAAGTACAGTAAATGAAATGCTTAAAATAAAATATGAACAAAGTAATGTGAAATAAATGCTTATGCATCGGAAGCTTCCTTAAATAAATATAAGCAAGAATATAAATCACGTAATTCAGAATTAAATCACATAATACATAAAGAAATCAAATAACATGCTTAGCTTTTTAAAATGGGTTGGATTGTTATTGTAAGGCTTCCAAAGGGGGCCATTCCTCTTTCCATCTTCCAGTTTCAATCATTCCTCTCACAACACATAATTGAACTTTGAAGTGCGTATTCATATTAATCAAAACTACATCAATGAATTGCTGCAAGAAGTTACAATAATTGTTGTTTGACAAAATGTACTTATGATAATCTCTAATCAACATCTACTATATCTCAACTCTGCTGCTACATATTTATATATCGTAGAGGAGATTTTTTTATGCAAAATTATATATATATATATATATATATATATATATATATATATTCTAAGAAACATTCGATTTAGAATAATCGATATTGGTTCTTTTCATTAAAGTTGTAATTCATGATAATTTTGCAATATTGTTGTGAGACAAACAAAGTTGTTTTGTTTTTAAACCGCTTCTTTATTGAGTTCCATGAAGGTTAGAGTCATTTCTACGAGTTGATTGGAAGAGAATCAAAATATGTTCATCCACAGCTTTGGTCACACAATGGCTGCAAGATGGTTTGTGTAATGAGATTCCTTTGTTGCAAGACGTTCCACACTATATACCTATCTCTCCAAAACATCATTAAAATATATTATAGAAAAAGCGTCCTAAAGCAATAAATAACCATCATATATTTAATTCCAATACATAATTCTATTTATTTCAAAAAGTATAGAAACATAATGCTATATGGCTTATGAAAGTAGGAAACTACATAGAAAAGTGTTCAAAAGCATGGTTAACCAGCAGGATGAGTATAATAGATGGGCATAAGAATAAGACATTTATGCGGTTCATTAGCGGATTAACCACCTTGTTCAAAGAGGATATTTGGAGATTCATGGTGATCACACTTTCTTCTTTGTAATTTTTGGCAGCACCTTCTCTTCTTTCTTCTCTTTTTTTGGTTATTTCTCTTGAATGAAGTTTCTATTAAGAGAGAGTATTATGTAATGTCAACTCTCTTCTTTGTTTGTAAAATTTTTCTTCACTTTTGTAACTCCAAATTAAGTTTAAGAGGGAGTGTTAAAGAATTAACCTTAATTTGAGTCATTCCTAAGTTTATAGGCTTATCCTAAGTCTTAGTTATGTGTGTATTTATTATATTTTTAAATGCATTTTATTCTTATCTTTTATGAGGTATCATTTACGTCTTTAATCTACTTATTGTATTTAGAGTTACTTGCATGTAACTCTCCCTTCTGCACATGGCACACACTTCCCTTTCTTTGTAAGGGATTATGATACAAGTGGTACACACTTGGAGGGATTTTAAGGTCATAATAGGTTTTTATGTAACTCTCATTTTCCTCCTCTAGCTCTATAAAAAAGCTCTCCCTCCCCTCTTTTTCTCACTAGAATCTCTATCTCTTTTTCTTCTTTTATTGTGCTCTTGATTCAATTTTGTACTTGTGACGATTTTGGTAGCAAGCCTTCTAATAAAATCACGTGAATTTTTCTCTGATACGTTCAATTTCTCACTTTAAAATCTCTCTTTTTTAATTTTCTCCATGAGAGGTAATATTGTTTCTTGCTTTCATTAATTCTTGCACTCTTTTTTGTCATTGTTAAACATTCTTGGTATAAATCCTAATAGCTATAAATCTGTTTAACATCATGTGTTTATTCATTTCTATATTTTTAACCTTATCTACCCCATATTAAGATCCATATCAAATTTACGGTTAAACATTTAGTGAACCCAATAATTGAGCTCTAAACCCTATGCCAATTAATTTTTTTTGATCTTTTATGTTTCTAATCCTTGATTGTTATAAAATATATGCAATATGGATGCATCTATCACTCATTTTGGGTTTCAATTTGAAATATTTATTGTGATTTGATATATCACTTGCCTTGTCAAATCTATTAAACAAATTCGTAAACAACTTGAGAGAGTTTTAAAATGGAGACAACACATGACCTCTCTTCATAATTCCTTTTGTAAAACTATAAATCTAATACCTGGATGTCAACATGCAACATGCATGCTCTCAACCATTTGTTCTACTTAAATCTTATTCAAATGATAGTGGCCATCCCACACACGTTATTCGCTCATGGCTTATATTGGATTATGTGTTCCATGTTGATACTACTCGAAGAGGTAAAGTTGCTCAACCTAATCTATCACCAGTTAATATACAACAGGGGCCTCTTAAGTCTAAGCTTGTACCAAAATCTAAGGGATACGATATTGTTGACCAATTGAGCAATACATGTTAAGATTTCCATCTTTGAGCTCCTAAAGCAATCTATTATATACAAGGATATACTATATGAGGCATTGTGTGAGACCCAAGTTTCAAGTGATATTGAACCTGTTTATTATACGTATATCATGAAATAATTCAAGAACAATGCAAAGCTCATTACCTTTGATCCAACAGATTTACCATCCAAAGATATTATTGATCAAGATTTGTCTGTGTTCATATAAGTGACCATGCAAAATAAGGGCATCAAAAGGGTGCTCGTTGATAATGGATCTGGCCTAAACATTTGTAGCATAAACTTCTTAACCACCATGGGTATTAGCACCAATCATCAAAATTAGTTATGCATATAAAAATGTTTGATAATTCACATAGCCCTTTGGTTGGTCAAATCACATTGAATGTGACATTGAGACCAAAAACAATTTCTACTACTTTTTAGGTAGTGTCTCAATCATTACATTATATTTTACTTTGGATAAATTCAATGGAAGTTGTCTCATCCACACTTCACTGATGTGTAAAATTCATAAGTGATGGGACCTTATTAACCATGTTTGTTGATGATGAACCTTTCATATTTTGTAAAATGATACATTCTGAAACCTAAGGCATTCTTATAGTGGTACCCCCTGAACAATGCATTCCTCTTGAGCATATACACATGTATGAAATAGGTGAGTGAAGTACAATGGCTCCTTTATCTTCAAATGCAAATAAAGTACTCAATATTGAGGTACACATAGATATAAATCACGCGCAAGAACCATTATCAAAGGAGCCAATCAAACCACAAGATCCCCCAGCATTTGAGTTTCCTTTATTGGTCAATAGTGAACAGAAAGATGGCCATGTTTCATATTACTATGATAGTGATGATGATATTGCTTATGATATGACAAATGAAAAAATACTAAAACTAAAATTTGATCTACTTGATCACTTTTCACATAACCTATTCGAACCTACAAGTCCTAATACATATAAGCTAGATCCACTTTCAAAAGATATAGAATTGAATCCAGATAAGGGAAAAACAAAAATAGTAGACGAGCATGTAAATGTTTGTTACTCTATACATCCCTCTTAGTTAAAAATATTAACCTTACAAGGGTCAAATGCATGTACATCATGTGAAAAATGTGGAGTCTTCTCAAAAAGGTTCACAATAAACTTTATAGAACATGACACAACAGGGTACTATAGATACCATATAATCTATGTTACTTGAACATAGAATGATTTATTTACCTTCTACTAGACACATATCAATTAGTAGACTTCTACTTATAGATGTACCTTATTGTAATTACCATTAGATCATTGGCCATAATACCAATCAATGTGAGGCATTGAATAACCTAATTAGAAATATAAGAACAAATGACGCAAACAAATTGTGTCTGAAATGCACAAAAGGAAAAATCCTTCCTATCTTTTAGAATAAAACTATCTTTCAAAGCGACCAAAGCATGAAGATTTGGCTATTACTGCTAATATTGATGGGGTATATTGTCGTCATCTCTAGTTTAATAAGAACAAGTGGGATACAACTTATGGCACCGCATTTCTCGAACAATTGGGACATACTACATATGAACTAATATACTCTCCATTGATACCAGAATCTTGAGGATACATCTTACATATTTTATTGGTTCATTTACATCTATGTTAGTTCAATGTTGATGGATAGCATATAAATTACTTCTGCATACATGTATTTCATACTTCTATTTGAGTGTGATACAACAATACACAGCTATATAATTTATGCACTTATGGATATTGGGTATTCTCTCTTATCATATCACCAAAACGTTGGAGGCATCCACTTTCTTTGATCACAATACATCCAAGTATATGATTTTATGGTCATTTTACATTATCATGTTTGATATGTACTAACATATGTCTTTATTCATACTTATATCTTCTACAATGTACTTGATATGCTTTGTATTTGATGTTTTTTACTAACATATTAGATCCATGGGTAACTATGATATGTTTATGTTGGTTGTTTATGCTTTTATTTATTCACTTCCTCGAGTGTTGTGTTGTTATTGTCTTGTTTGTTGAGCATTTGAATATGCTCCATTGTTTGCGACCCTATGCCTTTGTTTGCTTCTTTGATATTTGATGTCATTGCTGCTTGTATAGACATTTCATGTTATTCTTATTTTTATGGACATTCGACTAAGTCTTATTCGATTGTACGGCATTTGAACATACCTCTTATTTATAGTCTCCTTGGACTATTGATTGTTGATTTGATTTTCAGTGTTCTTGTGTGTGTTTGATTATTTATTGAGTTTATATTGTTACTATCTAGATGTTATCATGATCTTTATCATGCATCTTAAGCCTTGATATGATCACATTATGGTGCTTCAATTATACATTTACCTAGCCATGTTATTTTATATGCTACTAGTTCATTCACAATTATATGGGTATCTTATCCTTTTAAAGTGAGATAACTATCAGTTTTTTTTTTCTCACCTCAATGAGGGGGGCATATTAATGGAGACATATCATATAGGCATGTCTTATACACATTCATAGTCTCAGATTCAATGGGAGGCATGTCATATAAGCATGGCTTCTACATGTTCACAATCTCATATTCAATGGGGATAATTTTGGAAACATGTTTTCCATACTCGGTATACAACGTACCCAAATTATAGTGGGAGTATGTTTTGGAAACATGTCCACATTGGCAATTATATTAGTTTTTAGATTTTTTCATATATAGTGGGAGCATGTTATGATAACATGTATCCCACACTTCTTCAAATTTTTAAATTGGCCAAAACATACAATTATAAATTAATATACATATTTGTGACAGAATTCTATACATTGGTATCATTGTTATATAAAATTTCAACATGAGACATATCTAAAGTACATATGCTTTACAATGTGCACCTAATATTGTAAAATCAAAATCAATTTCAAAATTTAAAACTCTTATTTAAGTTGTCTTCACCTATCAAAATGGATTTTTACGAACTATATTGAACAATCCACTATAGTCATAGTTGATTCGTTTTTTGTATGGTTGAAAGATTAAATCGCTCAATCTTGCCAAGTTTATAAGTTGGACTTGATTACATTATCCAACCTCCCCAAATATGTAGTATGGGTTGATTTTAATCACTCATGCTCACTAAGGCATAAGTATGATTGGGTTGCACAGTTGAATTAATCTCAATTGTCAAATGAGAACTCACATCTCTCTTCAAAGTTGGATGCATGTGTCATCTAATCTTTTTTTATATATGCACTTTCTAGATTTATATATTTGTCATAATCTTAGCTCTATGTTCAACATAATGTATCTTTTCAAATCAAATTGTCAATAGACAAGGCAATTGCATCAATACACAGATGTACTCCTAAACCTTGTCCTTTCAATTTAAATCATTTTAAATACTTTCAATTCCATATTATATGCACTAATTATATACTATAACATGTTCTTAATTGTAAATCAGTCACTAGCAAAGCACTCAATTTGAACTCACGCAAAGATAAAATGTATTATACACACTCCGGTACACATTCATTTCTTTCAAACAAACAATTTTATTATTAGATTAAAGAGGGGACAAATGTAGACAACATTTATGAATTATATAACACCTCAATCTTATAGACTTGGCACACTCAGATCTTAGTTGTTTCTTTCAATTCTAAATCTCTCATTTCTGCAAGTCTCACATCTGCTCTCTTGTGTTCATTGGCCTATTTTTTAGTCCGACAATCTAATGTTGATGACCCAAACCTTTTATCTTACCTATAATACTTGAAATTTACTTATTTTATATCTTAACAATTTATGACCTTGCCCATGTTTTCCTGCTCCCTAGACACTTGCACCCCAAATAGACACCCACATCGATGCAGATATCATACTCTGATGCAAGTGTCCAATACCCTAAAGTCATATAATATATACATTAAACACATCCTAATGGTCGACCTAAGTGCTATTATTCAAAATTTTGCTCGATATGAATGGTGTATATGTACAATCACTCCTCATTTTGAGCTCACCTAGCATTCATACCAGAGTATTTAAAGAGCATTCGATTGAGCAAAAACTTTCCCATCTTATCATACTTTCATATTAATCATAGGAACAATGCACCTATAAATCTAAAGTAACAAAAACTTTCTTATTTTTCCATACTTTCATATTAATCATAGGAACAGCACACATATAAGTCTGAAGCACTGAGAGAACAACCCAAAAATCAAATTTTTCAAGTTACAAGTTAAGTCATTATTGTACTTGCTTTTCATATATTACAATTTTATGCACACACAAACAAACATATTAAGAGAGAACTACATCAGTCTGAAACGCTCTTCAAAGTAGTGGTTATGTAAACAACACCCACTAACACAGGGCTTTGAGATTAGCTCGACACCATAAGCCCACTAACCCATTTTTACCAAGGTCACTATAAAGAACTAAGATTTTGATAATTTGACAAGGAGCCACAGTGCATGACCCAAATTTGAATATCTCAAAACAAAAGCGACAACGAACCAAGAAGCATCCAAATAATCATATCCAATTTCAACAAGTATTTGTACTGGACACTTATGTCTGATTCAAACACTACCGTCGACGCATCCGTTTCACGCTAACAAAAATATCTGACTACAAAAGCACTTAATCCAAAATTTATCAACTATCCTAAAATATTCTTCCAAACTGTTTCTTGTTTATTCCATATCTAGATTTGTATTAACATCAGAACCAAGTATCTTATTTATTTATCATTGTAATATATTAACATAGTTGTACTTTTTAATTTTAACATATCTCAACATAATAAATATAGCATATGTTTTATCTATTGTTTTATAATTAATTGCCATGTTATATATTTGTTTATCATCTATGTTTATTCATTTCTATATTCGTAACCCTATCTACCCCATATTAGGTTCCATTTCAAAGTTAAGATTAAAACAAGTGTACAATGTTTGTCATTACTTACAATATGAAGGGTTAACATCTAAGTTTTAAAACCAAGTTGGGAAGAAAATGAATAAAACAACAATAAAGTGAATTGAATGTTCACTATTTGAATGATTCAAGCTCCGTCCAATTGCAGTCATAAAATGAATGAAACAACAATAATTGGAAGATTTTACTTACACCTTGGGAACTAGTAGCTTTTTCCCTATGCCAGGGAATCATATTGACAAAAATTGGATCGGGTCATGGTAGCTGTAGGTAGACCAAAAGGCAGTAAGTTTCAACTTTGCTTTGAGCGTTTTTACTACAAGCAACGAGTTATATTGTGCTAACTGATTTGTATTGCAGAATAATACATCTTCCATCATACCAAGAAAACAAATAAAAAATATATTTCTTGCTTCTCTTCAATGTCATGAAGCCCTCATAAGCAAGTCGGGGCAATTGGTGCTAATTTTCAGTCATTAGCATAAATAACAAGGAATTTATGTTTCAACGGCCAGTCCTGCAAGACAATCCAACCCATAGCATCAAATGAAGAGCTGCAAATGCATTTGCCTCTGGTACTCTGAATCAAAGCAGAATCTTTAATGCAAGAGGATAAGAATGACAGACCTATATTCCAATTACAAAATGGCCAAGTAACAAGATATTTATTTCAGTCCATCTTCGAGAGAGACTCCAAAATAATCCCTTAAAATATCCTTCTGAGTGTGGCCAAACCCATTTGTTATTGTGAGCATTTGTCCAAATTTTGCATTTTCTTTCCTGAGTCTCCCAACTCGATCGGAAACGCCAAGAAGCAAATCATCAAAGTTTTCTAAAGATGATGAGGATGAGCAATTTGTGAATTCACTATTTGCTATGTCCAGCTGCTGAAAGAGTGATAAAAGCAAATCTTTCTGAGCATATAGCCTTTCTTGGGCAAGCTTGTATTCTGCTTCTTGAGACCTTCTTAAGCCATGCAAAGCTTGGTTAATCTTATTCTCAAATTTCAAAGCTGTGATATGAACAGGTGAACTAAGTAGGTCTGCCGCTCCATTAGCATCTTCTGGTAGTGCCCTTGACCTTCCCTGTAGTCTTTCATAAACCAAAGAACTTCCTTTCTGAGAAGTCGTTTCAGGCATAGGGCCTGCAGGTTGCAATGGGTCAGATACTTGGCTTCTAGCTCCAAATATATTGCTGAAAGGAGACTCACTTATTCTGTTGTCTTGAACTGTGACAGAAGGAATACAACCTGCCCCTTGCAGCGCTTCACCTACAGTGCGACTAAACATGTTATAAAATGCTTCTACAACATCTAAATATGAAGATAGCGATGAAAAATAGGATGAAAAAATATGCTGTTTACCTTTACAGTTTACAAGAGAAACAGGACTGATACTTGGAGGCTTTAGCTGATGATTAAGTCTTTCACTCTCTACTGCTGCCTTCCCTGCAAATAGTAGCCACCTTCCACAATTTAAGAATAACAGATGAAGATAACTTGCGCAAAAATGATTAGCATGCATAAAATGCAGTTTTGCTATAAAACCTGCCTATTAGGGAACAACAGAACAGCAAGCTCCTTTCTATGTCCCATGTTCCTTGCCATCTCATAATGCTACGGACTGGATAAAAGTTAAACTGAGAACTTGTTGCTATCAATTCTAACACCAGACCACATTTAGAATTTTAAGAACATTTCGGGATGTGACAGAAGCAGCCTTCACAAATGCAATAACAAATACATAACCCTCAATATGACTCGGTAATTCTAAATTATTTCTACTTCAAATTTGACATTTTGACCCAAGTAGGTAAATAGAAGTTTGAAAATTCATATTAGATAACACTTGTAATCTGCTAAAACCAGTATCCAACAAAGAAAGTCTGTCGTGGATACTGACCACAACCAATGAAACATGCAAAAGAATTTAAATTATAGAAACTAAATAGTAATTACATGCAATTAAGGACTTATGGCACCATATGAACTGCTATGTAGGAGGGAAAAGCTAGTTTCCATCCTAAATTTTCATTTCAATTCTCATTGAGTGCCAATCTACTGGACACTAACAGGAAAAAATATCTCCAATCTATCGAAGCCAAAACAAGCATCTACAAATAGGACCCATAATTAGCATCAGCAGGGCACATCTTACAGTCGTCAACCACATGAATGTGGCTAACTGTCAGATCAATTACAACATACCAGCACTCTCATGGGCCATATTAAATGTGTAAACAAAGTCCTAGGCCAGTTCATAGGTATCCATGAATCGGGCAAGTATTCAACAACATCATGAAACAACTGAGTCTCACAAGCATCAACCACAAAGGGACAACCAAGAAGCATCAACCAAAAGAGGATGACATACAGGCATTAACCTGATAATATACAACTAAGCAATATACATCGACATTTATCCCAGCAAAATTTCATCATGGATTTATGCAATCAACTTCCATTAAATTCTAGTCAATGGCATTGTTTAGAAGGAAATGTAAGCCTAACAGTTAAAACAATTGTCAGAGAATCAAACAGTCAATTCTTGCTGATATCAGATTTCTATCTTGCGTCAGTCGACTTCCATGAATTCCCAGTCAACGACATCCGTTATGGAACAAAGTAGTTATATCAGTCTAAATGACTTGCAACAGCATTTAAAAATGATTAGCATACCTCTTGCTCTTGTTGATTCTGAATCAGCATTTAACAGTAACATGTTTTTGGGAGATTCGTACTAATATTTTTATTAATTTGCATAATTGGAAGTTGAGTATTAAGTTGGCCTGTTCAAGGGGAAATTTTATCAAAAATTCAGAGAAAGAGAGTTCATTGGTATTTGTGCCAGTTCTTCAATTTATTTTTTGTCTGGTTTTGTCATCGTGCCTTGTGTTTGCTTGCAAAATGCCCATTATAATATTACTCATCTCTAAATGAGGTGTGTGCCAAGTAGGGCTGTAACAACCCCTCCCTGTAAGACTTATCGTCCCTGATGATTCCCCATTCTCTCCAAGAAAAGTTGATGATTTCTATGTGTCTTCTTCTATTGGCTTATGAAGCCATTCCATACGATATTCTTTCATTCATCTAGTTATTAATTTTCTTATTCTTTCTTTTGGTATTCTAATTCATTTACGGATTGCTTTATTTCTTCAACATAATAAACATGTTCACATGGTTTTCTGTAAGAAATTATTGTAGAAGGATGTTAATATATGATGTGATAGTTGTGGTTTATATGTTACCTCATTAATTTTCTCAGATATTGTGAAGGGGATTGTTGTGTTACTTGAGAAAATCTTTTTTTTTTTAATGGATCAAGGAATTTCCAAGTTGATCCAGGGACAACTTATCTTAGCTACTTGTCAAATTTGATGTGATGCCTTCCTTTTACCATTAAACTTATCTTGGCTGCTTGTAAAATTTGATGTGATGCCTTTTACAATTAATGTTGGAAGTAACCTGACATTCACATCTAGATTTACCATAAATAAATTTATGTTTTAGTTTCTTTAGTGATGCACTAACGGATGCATACAGTCATGTGGTTTAAACGTTACCCATTACCTGTATCTTTTACTCTTAAATAAGGGCTTATCCAATCTCAATTTTGTTATATTCCGTCTCTCTCATGTGTAGAGATTATTTGCTGTTTATTGTATTTAATGATACATTGGTAGGTTGCAGGCTTGTAGCAATTGTTTGCAGGTCCTGGTAAATACTTGAACTCTGATGCATTGTAAAACTTTAGACGGTATCAAAGCCTGGGAGAAGGATCATCAACGAGAAGGATGACGGTACTTAACCTCACAATCAAGAAATTTAGTAGAATTAACGCTTAAGTTGAAGACGATGATGTCATAGCAATACTCTTAAAGAGCATGCTACCTAAATTTGATAATGTAGTGTTTACGCTTGAAGAACTTCTAGACCAAACCTTAGAAACAATCATTGCATACCTACTTGGAAAAGAGGGCAAACTGAAGAATGCAGACAGTCCACCAACTGAAGAGCATGCATTGGTTGTAAGAAGTTCCAAAGGAAGAAAGCTATGAGATAGAACTGGGAAGAAGGGACTGCTGAGTCAACTGCAAGCTTACTCATAAAGAGTGAGATCAACGATTAAGTTCACATAAAAATAGCATCCAAGTCCAAAGATGGCCCAAGGGTGGTGGCATTACAAGAGATGGAGTTCTTTTGATGGCCCAGGGGTGGGAGCATTACAAGAGTCAATGTGTAGGTTTTTAAGGAAAGTAAACTTGCTCTACCTCTATTGTGGAGCATTGTGATGGTGTTCGATCTACTTAAGTGAGCTTTACAGAGCAGCCAGCTTCGAGACTCTGCCTCAGTATTTCAAGAAATGGTAGAGAACACAGAGTGTTTCAGATAGCAGAGGTGGTATGTATGGCTCTGATGCAAGAGAACTCATTTATTTTATTAGACATAACTTGTGGGGGAGCCATAAATTTTGTATACCATACACAATATATTTGTATATGTCTGCGGGGGAGATTTGGAAGTAGCATGGCATTTACATTTACAATAACAAGTAAATTAATTTATGCTCAAGTTTGTTTAGCTAGCAAATAATGGGTGCATACAGTTAAGTGGTTTAACCTCTCCATGTATCTTTTGCTCTTTAATTAGAGCTATCCAATGGAGAAGCTAATATCTAAGTTACCAGGAATTGGAAAGGGATCCAAAATATGGAAACACTGATTTTCCAAGAACCCTTGGAAACGAAAAAGAACAGAAACATAATTAAAAAATATAAATATATATAAAAAAAGGCATAATGCTCATTTTTAGTCCATAAGAGAAAAAACTTGAAAAACATGGTATTCACAAAGATTCAAAACATTCAACATACTTAAAATTTCTAATGTTCATATGACATGTGGGAGTTTTTTTTTTTTTTTCCAAATGTGAAAACAGCACCGGAAACGTCCAGGCACGGCTGTCCCTGGCATGTACCCGGAATTTAGCAGCATTCCGGGGGTGTTTCCAGGCCATTTCGGCTCGAGGGAGAGTCTCCTGCAACTAAGAGAGATATGGGTTACTTTCCCCAGTTTTGCTATATTCCTTTTATCTCCCGTGTCGTTGCCTTTTACTGTATTTTACATTACATTGTTAGGTTGTAGCCATTGTTTGTAGACCCTAGTGAATATTTGAAGGAACACTGAAGCATTGTAAAATTTTACAGAAAATGCATCATTGAGTACATTGAAGTCAAGGCATTTACTTCCATATTTTTTCTTCCTGGTATGCATCAGAGTTTTCTTTAGATATGCTAGATAAAAGTAAAGACCTATACTGTTTATCCTTTTCAAAGTGAATATTATAGTGGTTTATGGTCCATGTAAAATTCAAAATCATTAATATTCAGGTTATGTTTGACCAGTGGTCACATTTACTAAGAGTAGCAGCTACTTTACTGTCTCATTTGCCTTTGTTTGTGCTTTTCTAGGCTACTTTACTGTCTTGTTTGCCATTTTTTAAATGACATGTCACCCCTTTTTCCAGATTTTGCAGGGAAACTTACAGTCTTGTGACAAGATGCTCTCTTTAGCATAAAACTTATGACTGGTATTAGGAATTTTTGTCATCATTTTGGAAGTATGTTTAGATGTCGGTGTTTTTTTGGAAACATGTGCTAGTGTTTAGCCATTAACAATCATTACATTTACTTTTGAGTTTGATTATCCTTATCCAATCATAGTCTCATTACCCATGCTCTTAGAAATTAATAGACATGTTGGCAATCTGAATGCCCTATGCAAAACGCATCTCAATTTGCATTGTCAAGACCTTCAAAACTTCGGATCCCTGATGTTTTTGTGTGCATGGTGGAAATTAATGTCATACCCATGCAAGATTTGCTAACTCTGCTTCTATGTGTTTAAAACAACCTCTTGAGAGTAACAAAAAATAGACCCGAAGAGGCGACAAAGGAAAGGATCACAAACAGGTGTTTCACCTTGTCAGGCTTATGAGAACATGTTCATAAGCAGTAGTGCAAAGAGAGGATTTACACTAAGCTTAGCATTAATCAGCGGTTGGATGGGTTAAACCCATCAGGGCAACAAAACACGATAAGAAGCTTCTTTTATCTGCCTCATCGTTCATAATGATTCATCCATTGCTAGATCAGACCCATAAGACCAAAGAAGGAAAAAGTAATTGCATTTTCCTCTCTAGGCATGACAAGATGATAAAGTTAAAGGTGCAAGCTCGATAAAGGATAAATATGCATTAATAGTTCTTTCGCCCTTGCAATGCTAACACCACTAAGAACAAAGATACAAAGGCAAAAGAACAACCATAAGAAATAAGACGATAAAAAGTTTGTTCACCCATACAAGGATAAGCCTGCGATATCCAATTCCCTAAGAGCACAAAAAATAAGTGCCAAAAAAAGAGCAATATGACCTAGGTGGTTGTTCATCGGTTCGTACGTACATAAGGTGCACGTGTCATTAAAATAATAAAAGCTAAACAAGGTAATTAAATTCACAACCAACATAAGGTTGGTTTGCGTATCTTGAGGAATTCACTTGCAATCCATAAGCATTTGGCGAAGTATCCTAGGATTATTGACGTTACAAGGTAAGTCAAAAACAGTTCCAGACAAGAATCAATCCAGCACGAATAGTTCATCAAGCACATACAACTTCCGGGTATAAAAATATTTAAGTCTTCCGTTTATACTTTATTTTGGCAATGGCATCCTCTTCTATTAAATGACTGGGGAAGGGGGGGATAGGGTTAAGAAAAATGTACAATAATTTGAAGCATACAAAAAATCTTCAATGTCTTTAATATCCCAAGGGCATGCCAAAAGACCCTCTGTCAAAGAAGAAAACAGGAATGTGTGGGATTACTATGAGAACATCTGGGCAAATGAATGAGACCCTATTCTGCAATTCCAGGGTCGGGCATATTTGTTTCTTGCGTGGGATAGAGGTGGGGCTAACAAACTAGTCCATAATGTGTGGAAGTATGATCTAAGGAAGATTGTAATCCCTAATTGCTTTGAAAATTCCAATATCATTTCATGGACTACACAACAATACGACCCACACCTAAGAGTGCTAAAAAATGCACAGGAAAGAGTTCTATTGGACCTCAATGCCAAAAGTATTAAGCAATTTTTCAGATTATCTACTAAGGGTATTATACAGCTGGACCCAGAGATGGTTGAGATGAGATACAACCACAATCTTGGGTTGTATAGAAATATGGAGTTGCAAAAACATATACAGGACTGAGGGTAAACATCCTACGCTGAGATGTATGAGTGATATGATACTAGAACCTTTCAAGGTGGATATGTTTGTACCCTACTTTCATTGTGTTGTGTCCATGCTATCACAGGTATTTGGAGAAAAAGAAAATTTGTTTGCAACTATGGCCAAATTAATATTTCTAGTGAATATTCTGCATTATCATCATCCAGTTACATATGATTATGCTGCTCTTTTGTCTTCTCTAATTGATAACCAATTAACTAAGTACAAGTAAACCACTAAGCCTAAGAAACTCGGATACTATTCCCACGTATGCCACATGTATTTGGAAACTCGTAGACAGGAAATGCCCAATTGCTTCGTAGATTGGGCTCGTGACCATAAAACAAAAGAACACTTCCAAAAGCCACTACAACCTTGGACATTGCGTTTGGATAAGCATTATGAAAATACAGATTATTGTATGTTTGATGATTATTCTGTGCAAACCCTGTATACGTTGTTCTTTGGTAAGAAAAGACCTGGATTGAGCAGTGCCTCAATGAAATTCCTAAGGCCATTATAATTTGCATCTTGAACAAAACCCTACCCCAAAATTGCGCTGATTGGTGGTTAACACCAAGTGGAACTTACATCAGAGTTTGGGGGGCTGAAGTAGCCCCTTTCATCCTACCCAAGTATGTGCTCTTGACAGTTATATGGCAAGAGTTAATCAGACAAATTGATTCAGCTGAAGAAAATTTTGGAAAAAATGGAAAGAGTAGCTTGCTAACCTATGTAGCTACTATTGGTGACTTCACCTTTTCCCACAAGCATGCCCTGATTATTCCAGTAGATTCAATCTCTGTCTATGCTTAAGGATTGCTAGAAAATAAGATGTGACCCAGAGGGATTTATTGATAAGAAGAGGGAAGCTACAAAAATAAGCAGATACTCTCATGAGCATGACAAGGAAAACTGGTCAAGAAATTGCATGAATGAGGATGAGGTTCCGAACAAAAGGTGGGATTAGAATAAGTACAAGTTAGCTGAAGAGAAAAGGAAGAAAACTAACCCACAATACCAGAGACCATATCCTAAAACAGAAAACCCCATCAAAAGGATAGAAAAAATATGGATAAATTTGACAAATGGGTTGAGCCTACAAAAGAAGAAAATATGCAAGAACCCAAATGTGAAGGTGAAGATTCATGGGATGAATCCATATTGTTTGTCTCCTTGGAATAGGGAACTCAATTGTTAAATCTTCACAAAAAGGAGCCTACAAAGAATTTATCAATGTCTAGCCATAAACCTGAAAAATAGCTACCTCAATCCATGCAAGGAATCCCACAGAAGGCTGGGGATAATCAGCAAACAAGTAGGCCTACGTGAAATATCCCTTTTTGGATAAATATTAACAATTCTGGATTTTCCGTGAAACCCTTATAAAATAATTCAGATTTCCCTTAGAAGAAAATTTCCCTTAGAAGAATTAAATTCAACACCCTCTAGAACCCTCAAATAATATAAATCAAAACCCTCATGAAGATTTCCCTTAGAAGAAATAAATTCAACACACTCTAGAACCCTCAGGTAATATAAATCAAAACCCTTATGAAGAAATTAAAACCCCAGTTAAATATGTTAATGTCACCGAGTAATAGTAGAGGCACAAAAAATTTGTCTTTCACCAAGATAACCAAATAATAAATGAATAGATCAATACATACAACAGAATTTCCAACCACACCCCTCCTTAATTTCAGTGAATTGAATACTAAATATTACATGCAACATCAAATACGAATAACCCACTACTGATTACAATCAACTAGACCAAACCTTATTGAATTTGCACAAATATCAATGATTACAAATGATAAATACCACTTATCATCTTTGTTGCGTTGTAGAATTAATTCTGATCTCGCAGACCTGCAAGTGTGACGTAAGATTGTTGGTTGCTTATCTGAAAACCTGTTTTCTAATTGCATGTGAATAACCAGTTGTGTAAATCATTTGTAACCCTTGTAAGGAGCTACCACAATGGACTGGAGAGGTTTCATCCTCTGATCCGGCTACAATAAAGTTTTTTGTCCTCAAACAGAGGTTGAATGAATTTGGAATTCAGTCTTGAATTGTCAAAAGTTTAATAATCAATAATGATTATTCCTTGCTCCGTTTGTCCTTATATAAGATTCACTTTTCAATTCACTCAAACCCTAAAGTAATTAGAATTAATTTTTAATTTAATATTCATCTCTTTTCAGCTTATGAATATTAATTACTTTTGGCCATGTATGTATTAATTGCTTTTGGCCCCACTTAATAATAATAAATGTCATTTTTCTAAAGTTATAACTTAAAGTATCTTTTGAACAACTTAATAAATTATTATTAGATTATTAATTATTTCGAAAAAGGGGGCATGACAATCCGCCCTTATCAAAATTGCTTGTCCTCAAGCAATACCTGAACCACTTTGCAAATACCAAGATCCCAAGCCAATCTTGTTGTTTCTACCATTCTTCTTGGTGATGTAGATGGCTTCTGTTGCACTACTCTAATACAATCAGGTATTGGAAGCCCAAAACCTACTGATACTTCTTCAACAAACTTTATGAGTGAATCCCCAATAACATAATCATGAATAAGCTATGATCTAGAGAGAGTACTACCAACACTGACACCCTCCATTCTATTCGTTGTAACAATTTTAGGGGCTCCATTGGCTATACCACAAAGTACAACCTTTTTTCCATCAAATTCAAATTTCAGCTCCAAGGTTTGGTAATTCTGTGTAAATTTCCCAAGGGAATGTAACCACTGCACCCTTAAATCCAAACCTATTTCTCCTATGCTCACAACATAGATGTCATCACACACCCTATGATTATCAAGTGTGATCTCCAACTGTCGAATCCTTCTAGAGCAAGGAATAGTAGAACCACCAGCTACAATCACATTTAAGCCCTGAAAAATTTATGATTTCAACCCTCTTTGGGATACCAAACCCTCATCAATGAAGTTGTGGGTTGCCCCACTATCAATCAAAACTGTGAGTTTACATTTTTGCATAACTCCACAAATTCTGAAAGGGTAATACCAGGGTGTACCAAAAAGTGCAGCATAAGTGTTTGTTGAAATAAGTGTGGCAAGGGTGTTCCTTGAACTATCTCCATCTCTTCTTTCGGGTTCTGGTACTTCTTCTAACTCTATTATGTCCCCTTTTTGGACATTAGAATAATATTATCACTAAAATAAAAAGTATTTCTAAATACTTAAAATAAAGTAATAATAGTCTAATTTGTTTTTCACTTAAGTTGGGACTTTTTGAGGGTCATGAACAAAAGCAATTGTCCTTATAATCCACTAACTCTCCCTTCATAACTAAAAGGTGGATATATAAGGAGGTTGTGGATTTCATTTAAAGATTATGCATTATGTGATATTGTTCATGATAATCAAGTATGTCAAGCTTGGTTGTTGGTGTAATTGCTTGAAGAATGTTACCCTTCGAGTATTGCGAGGTTCTGTAAACAATGTTTTGCAACACCACCAATTACAAAGAAATTGAGTGAATTCTTTGAAGAGTTTTTTAACAAAATTGCAAGTCTTTGGAGGGCTTGGCGATTTGCTTTAGAGGTCATTATCGAAGTGTTTGAGGGTCTTTGAGGGTGGCAACTTGCCTTGAGGCATTGAAGATCCCATCAAAGAGCTAAGCAACACTTGTGAAACCCTCTCCTAGGGTTTGTGAATTTATTTGGAATTTATTGCAGCTAGACAATTTGTCTATTGAGGGTTTTGAAGGCAAATTCATGTCCTAGAACAGGGCTGTAATTTCTTAATAATTATTACAGCTCGGTGCTTGTGTTTTGAAGCTCGTTGTGAAGGCTTATGTGATTATTCTAAGGCCAATTAATATAAATAATATTCTGCTTATTATTTCATGTTGGGCAATCCCCTTGGGAAGCCATTTGGAAGGGTTTCAATGCCCATTCAAGACCTAATGTGCAATCTGAAATTATATATATTTTTCCAGTGATTTATTACTATTTTTCCAACAATTATTCATAGAAAATATTCAGTTATTGAGCCATTTGGTGGCTAGGATTTATTGTACGAATTTCCTAATTTTCATAATTAATTGAATAATATTTTAGTAGCGATTTGGCCACTTGCAGCAGTCTGATTTTATTTGCAGCAGTGAGGGTTTCATTAAAATTAAGAATTAATAGATTCTTGCAAGGGTTTGTTGGAGAAATCTATTTTTTGCATATTTTTCTCATTTGAGAACATTACAGTGGTATTAGAACCAATTTCTTGGCCATTTGTGGGATGGAGAGGTTATTCAGGGACATGGACAATGCTAGGTTTGAGAGGTTTGCTCAAACCCAAGAGCAGTTGACAGAAACTTTAGACAAACTCCTTCAAACGAAGGGCATGAATGGGGGCCAGCCCCTTGAAAGAGAGGAAGAACCCTTTATCAATTGGGAATTGATAGAGGATTATGATGAATACTTGACACTTTCATCACAGTACAGGAAGGAAAGGAGTCTTAAGTATTGGCTAGATTTGAGGAATGGCAAAGGACTCCATGGGCACATAGCTATGCATGATGACTTGGGAAGAATTGTTTTTCCAACCTTTGATGGAGATAGAGGTACTTCAGTTAGAGCATCGGTAAACAAGGTTAATAAATACTTTGAATTGAGGCATAGAGGTGAGAAGCAAGCTCTAAATTCCTCATCCAACACTTGGATGGAGTTGCCCTTGATTGGTGGCAACTTGCGTTGAGGACACAAAGACATAACTTCATCAAGACTCATGAGGAACTCGGTGAAAGGCTCATCATACAGTTTGAAAAGAGGACGGTGGAACCCCAAAAATCTGAGTTTTTGGAGCAGCAAAGAGGGCTGCAAGTTGATGATATGAATAAGAAGGGACCAAGTGGGGCAACCACTTGGAAGAAGGGTGCAACCACGCTTCAAAAGGGAAGCTTGGAAAGTGACAAGGTAAATATGGAATTCCACAAATCTAACAAACCACAAAGAGGGATGCAACTAGAGGTCAAAGAGGTGGTTGAACCAAGAGAAATAATCTCAAGAAGCGCCATGGAAATAGAATCAGATGGGGCAGCCATTTGTAGGAGTGAACAAATCATCCAAGAAAAAGGAAAAGAAGGTGAGACAAACCCTCACGAGTATCCCTTGAAGAGGTATGTTATGGATGAGAGTCTTGATTTTTGCATTATTTCTAATAATTATTCATTTTTAGAGCATGAATCTAGAGTTGATAAGGGAAAATGGAAAGAACATTTGTTAGTCACTAAGGAGAAGGAAGTACAAGTCTTAACAAGGGTGGACAAGCCTCCAACATGGATGTAGAATCCAGGAGCCTTAGGGAGATTGCATCCATATGATATTTCTTCCCAAGGGGGCAGCAATATTTCAACTTTCAATCATGATTCTTTTGGCAGCTCTAGGATATCTAACACACCTTGTGAGGGCATAATGATGTCCATTGGAGTCATAGTTGTGATGGAGGCAACAAGAGCAGCAAATAAGTTGATAATTTCTGAATTGGAACAACCACTTCCTTTCATTTTTTACGAGTTAGGACAGTCACCTCCATGGATGGAAAGGGATCATACATACGGTGGGGGCAAAGGATCTAAGGTTGGTGACTGCCACATTCCCAAGGAAGACAAGGAAGTGGCAAGAGCAGAGTTAAGGCAGCCACCAAGGTATGAGTACAATCACTCTATTTCTTCTTCCCTAAGATTCACCAATTCTGAAAATAGGTACTCAAAACAAATGTTTGCAAGGGTTGAATTTCTGCATACAAGGAAGAGAAATTCTGGAAATTGCCATGGAAAAGGGTTGCAAATGAACTCAGAAAATTCTGAGTTTTTCATGACAACCCAGCTGAAAATATATTCTGAAAATGCCATTAACCAAATGCTAAACCAGCCAAATAAAGGCACCCCAAGGTCTGAAATTTCAAAGAAAAGAAGGCCAAATATACACTCAGAAAATTCTGAGTTGTTTCTGCTAAACATGAAAGTGATATACTCAGAAAATTCTGAGAAAGAAGGTACAATACGGCCTCCAATTAAGGTTGGGAACACATGTGCAAAGTCTGATTTTTGTTTCTCAATGAATTCCGAATTTATGTGATCAATTCAACTGCTTCCTAAGGACAAGAAATTGGTATTTTTGGGCATGCTACAGCCCATGCCAAGCTCTAGAAAGGCATGGGAAGTGGGGCACTTATTTCCAGACATACCTTGTAAATGCATGTTGCTACCCATTGGAGATATGATTGTGAAGAGCCCTTCTACATACAACTTGGTAATGAATAGGTTGCCATTTGGGAGCAATTGTAAGGCTGTAAAGTGTAAATACAGTCCTCAGATGAGCAATTACAAGTTTCTAGGTAAGGTCTTTCTCTTCAAAGTCATCGAAGGTGTTTTCCATGAATGGATTCCGGTAGGGGCGACACGGAAGGTTTAATTTTCTGAGTTGGGGCAGCCACCCCTTATGAAGGAAGTTGGTCACATACTTGATAAGGCAAGTAAAGCAAAGGTGAGGGAAAGTGGACTTTTAAAAGGGGTCAAACACGTGACCAGGGGGGCAACATCTAAGGTATGCAAAAGAATGTTTATTTCCCTATTTTCTGAGTCTGATAAAATCTGAAAATGAAAATATCACTCAAGGTTTCAAAGAGGATAATTTGCAGTTTGAAAGGGAGGTAGGTCTGAATCTTGGAGGGGGGAAAGACCTAGACTAAACTCAGAAAAATCAGCAAAATTTGTGGAAAATCAGAATTATGCATAGAGATCTCAGGAATGCATAAATAGTTCTGAAGTTGTCTTGACAAATCAGAATTTTGTGCATATGGAAAATCAGATCCATGCAAGGTTTGGTGGAGTTGTGAATTGCATAAGAGGAACTTGGTCTTTTGCAGAAGGTCATGAGGTGCATAGGGGCAATAGGATAAGTGTAAGGGACAGCCTTAGTAAGTCTTTCTACCATACTATCAAGGACAAGTCCAGCCCTCTTTTGAAGAATTTGAGAAACCCCGAGTATTTAGTAGTTGATGGTTTCATGTTGGCACCCCGCGAGGATGAGTTGGGAATGACCAAGAATTGTGTAAGGGGTCATGGGAGGTCTGAAAAATGCAAGTACAGCCAATTAACCAAGAGGAAGGTGACTGATTTTACACTCTTTTTGGAGTATACGGATGTATGTCAGTGGTTAGGGGGCAAAGGACAGAATCTTGGCATGATGAGGGAGTTTCCAGCCCCTGTTGTAGGAAAATTTTTGAGTTGTATGGCAACATGGGAAGGTAAAGGAGTGAGGGCTTTCCAAGCGCAAGAAGTTGAAGATTGTTTTGCTGGAATATTTTTTTCCAGCCACCATGATGCCTTGGTTTCAATAGAAGTATCTTGCCTTTTCACTTCATTGGTACATCTTTTGTTTGGGACCCTAGAGAGACGAAAGAAGAAGACTGCCAACTGTTGTTTTTTGGTTTCTAAGGTGCACAAACAGGGAATTATATTCATGTGCAACAAATGTATGGATTTGTTTTTGCAAAAGCTCTTTCATTTGACAGCTACGAGAACTAGATTATGGGAGGTTACATTTGATTGGGGTCGAGCAAATTGGGCAAGGGAAGGTTGTAATGTCCCCTTTTTGGACATTAGAATAATATTATTACTAAAATAAAAAGAATTTCTAAATACTTAAAATTAAGTAATAATAGTCTAATTTGCTTTTCACTTAAGTTGGGACCTTTTGAGGGTCATGAACTTATTTAAGCTCTTAAGTGATTTTAAAAGCAAATTGTCCTTATAATCCACTAACTCTCCCTTCATAACTAAAAGGTTGATATAAAAGGACGTTGTCGATTTCATTTGAGGATTATGCATTATGTGATATTGTTCATGATAATCAAGTATGTCAAGCTTGGTTGTTGGCACAGTTGCTTGAAGAATGTTACCCTTCGAGTATTGCAAGGTTCTCTAAACGGTGTTTTGCGACACCACCAATTACAAGGATATTGAGTGAATTCTTTGAAGAGTTTTCTAACAAAATTGCAGGTCTTTGGAGGGCTTGGCGATTGGCTTTGGAGGTCATTGTCGAAGTGTTTGCGGGTCTTTTAGGGTGGCAACTTGCCTTGAGGCATTGAAGATCCCATCGAAGAGCTAAGCCACACTTGTGAAACCCTCTCCTAGGGTTTGTGAATTTATTTTGAATTTATTGCAGCTGAGGGTTTTGAGGACAGATTCGTGTCCTAGAACAGGTCTGTAATTTCTTAATAATTATTACAGTTGGGCGCTTGTGTTTTGAAGCTCGTTGTGAGGACTTATGTGATTATTCGAAGGCCAATTAATATAAATGATATTCTGCATATTATTTCATGTTGGACGATTCCCTTGGGAAGCCATTTGGAAGGTTTCAGTGGCCATTCAAGACCTAATGTGCAATATAAAATTTTTTTTTTTTTTTGGTGATTTATTATTATTTTTCCAGCAATTACTTGTTGAAAATATTCAATTATTGAGCCATTTAATGGCTAGGATTTATTGTACAAATTTCCTAATTTTAAAAATTAATTGAATAATATTTTAGTAGCGATTTGGCCACTTGCAGAAGTCTGATTTTATTTGCAGCAGTGAGGGTTTCATTAAAATTCAGAATTAATAGATTCTTGCAAGGGTTTGTTGGAGAAATCTATTTTTTGCATATTTTTCTCATTTGAGGACATTACAAACTCATCATCAGATATCACCTCAATGTAGTTCACTTGTCCTTTTGGAAGACACATGACTTGGTTCCCATGGATCGTTGCATGTGAAGCATAGTTTTTTCTTTCTGAGTTCATTTCATGTTTCTATCTCAATATGTGGAATTTATGGCAGCTCTTTTTGAAGAAAAACCCCTTGCTGAAATGGCTTATTTTGTTTCTCAAAAACTAATGTCATTGGTTGCCCATAAGATGTTGTCCTTGGCTGCCCATAAGATGTTTTTTATTGTTCATAGGGCAAAATTTTACCTTTAGGTGCTGATGTCTCCAAATCTAAAGCCTTTTTTATGGCTTCTTGAAGAGATATAAGGCTAAAAGCTTTCACCAAACCCTTGGGTGGTTCAGCTAAACCCTCAACAAATAAAACAAATCTCCTTTCAATCACATTAAGTACCATAACTGAAAGCTTCTGAAAATCAGCAACAAAATCCTCCACTAAATTGGATTGTTTGAACTGAGCTAACTCCCGAAAATGGATTTCCAGATCAACTCTATCAAATCTCTCTATTACCCTGGTACTAAACTCCATGTATGAGTGGATGTGATTGTGCCCCTGAGTGATCAACCCATGGTACCACCACTCATGTGCTACACCTTTCAAGTGAAGGGTGGCAAATTTAATGACTTCCTCTTCCATCATTGGCCTCAATTATAAAAATGTATCCAATTTTTGCATCCATGAGCGTGTTGTGCACTTACCAGAGCCATCATATGTAGGAAGTGTCAACTTTCCTAATGTCTATTGGAGGTCTTTATGATTTGTTTGTTGCCTAGTTTCAGCTCTTTGACCACCTTTGTTCTTCTTTAGATTTATAAAATTAGTGAGGCAGATTGCCTTCCTAATTTCCCCTGGTAGGACACTGTATTCTTCACAGTTGGCAGCAATTTCATCCGTCACAGTGGGCTGAATTTTCACCTCTGGAACTCCTACTTCCTCCCTATGTAAGAAAGTTGGTTGGAAAGGCCTAGCAAATGAATTAATGGCTGCCCTCTGCATATGTTGGTTGTTGTTCACCACTGAAGAACTTCCTTCACCATTTTGAGCTCTCTGCACATTCACATTCTGCATGGTGTGGACCAATTGAGCCATCGTTTCTGCTAAACGCTCTTGTCCTTACACAACCTTGTCATAGCAAATTTCATCATCTCCACTACCCATGGCTTCATTTTCTTTACCTGCAAGTGATTCTAGATAGCAAATTTCATCATCTCCACTACCCATGGCTTCATTTTCTTTACCTGCAAGTGATTCTGGATCTAGATGTCCTAATACTTCCTCTGGTTGTTTTGGACCCTTTTTCCTTTCTCTCTAATAATATTTGGTTTCTTTGTCACTACCTTGCATGAAGTAGAAACTACAAAATAAATGTTTCCCACAAGCTGGCAAGATACATGATTTGATACCACTTAAATATCCCCTTTTGATAAATATTAACAATTTTGGAATTCCCGTAAAACCCTTTGAAAATCATTCAAATTTTCCTTAGAAGAAATAAATTCAACACCTTCTAGAACCCTCGAGTAATATAAATCAAAACCCTCGTGAAGATTTCCCTTAGAAGAAATAAATTTCCCTTAGAGAAAATAAATTCAACACCCTCTCGGACCCTCGGGTAATATAAATCAAAAACCTGATGAAGAAATTAAAACCCCCATTAAATACCGTTAATGTCACCAAGTAATAGTAGAGGCACAAAATATTTGTCTTTCACCAAGATAACCAAATAATAAATGAATAAAACAATACATGCAATAGGATTTCCAACCACACCTCCCCTTAATTTCAATCAATTGAATACTAAATATTACATGCAAAATCAAATACGAATAGCCCACTACTGATTACAATCAACTGGATCAAACCCTACTGAATTTGCACAAATATCAATGATTACAAATGATAAATACCACTTATTGTCTTCATTTGTTGTGTTGCAGTAATTATTTTGATATGGCAAACCTACAAGTGTGATGTAGGACTATTGATTGCTTATATGAAACCCTGTTTTCTAATTGCATGTGAATAACCAACTGTGTAAATCATTTGTAACCCCTGTATGGAGCTACCACAATGGACTAGAGGGGTTTTGTCCTCTGATCCAACAGCAATGAAGTTTTTCGTCCTCAAGCAGAAATTGAAAGAATTCGAAATTCTGTCATGAATTGTCAAGAGTCTAATAATCAATAATGATTATTCATTGCCCCTTTTGTCCTTATATAAGATTCACTTTTCAATTCACTCAAACCCTAAAATAATTAGAATTACTTGTTAATTTAATATTCATCTTTTTTCAACTTATGAATATTAATTACTTTTGGCCATGTATGTATTAATTGCTTTTGGCCCCACTCAATAATAATTAATGTCGTTTTTCTAAAGTTATAAATTGAAGTACCTTTTGGATAACTTAATCAATTATTATTAGATTATTAATTATTTTGAAAGGGGGTCATAACACTATGGAAAATGTAGTGGCAATTAGTCATAAGCCTATAGAACACACACCTCAAGCTATGCAAGAAGAGCCACCAATAGTGCACAATGAGGAAGGAAATGAACCAATACATGAAAAGGATATTAAAATGGGTGATGGGTTTTAGGAAACCAACAAAAACAGGTTGGTGAGTCAACCCAAGAAGACATTCAAACCTAGGTTAACATTTCGAACACTAAGAGTAGATAAGGAGAGCCAGCTCCATAAAATCCAAAAGTGTATCAAAGATGGTAAAAAGCAAGAAATTGAGATCATCAAATTCTTTAAACTAGATCAATTAGATGACTAACGAATTGCAGATTTTTGAGTGATGATAAGTTCATTTAAGACTAACGAGTTCCAAACTTTTATTGTTCCCTATACCATCCAACAGGTTATGCGGAAACAAACTATGATTGAAGATGAAGAAGAATCTAACCCAAATCAGGAAGGTACGTTAGAATATTATTTTAATCCATTTACCTCCTTACCCTTAGGAAGGGATCAATTGTGACAATATTACCCCAATTAGGCAAAAGGAGATTATTATGAATAGTGGCTGCTTGTTAATGCCTCGATGGGATAATGAACAGACAATGGTTTTGCATGAAATGAAGCAATACTATGATACAAGTAGAATATTCAAACAAGATTTCAAATCCGATTTGATTGCCAGGTACTTTCATAGTACAAGATTTAATGTGAACACAAAGACATTGACTACATGGACTATAGCCCAACCTCACAATAAACCAATTAATCAACTCACTCCTCAAGATTTAAGATTTTAAAGCACAGTTGACAGTCCTCAAGGTGGGGGATATGGAAGTTGAAGATTCATCCAAAGAAGTATGGGAAATGCTTGATATAATTACCATAATGTCATTATGTGAAGACTCAATTTAAAAAGCTTGTTGATGAGAATATGTAATATCCCCCTTTTTGAGCTAATCCTTGGGATGAGACCCTTAGCTTGAGCATTCCATAGGGCTAAGGATTTTAAAGGCAAAAGGAGAACATTAGTATGCTTCAAGGACATGTTTGATAAAGCACTTTATTATCTAATTTTGGGGCCTTTTAAAGGGTCATCCTAAACATGCTTTTATAAGAAAGCTTGTTATTTATCTTTCTATTAAAAGGAAAAGTAACTCTCCCTCTCTATTTTGGGCACCACAATTGGAAAAAGAATATAAAAAAGATGAGAGGCTATTTTGAAAAAAGCATGTTGACTATTGATTTGGAAAATTCAATCATGTCAAGCTTAATTTCCACCTCTTGAGAACGAAAACCTTCAAGAAGTGTCATAGGTTTGGGGACGAAAACCTCCATTCCTTCTACTTGGGCAACTTTATTCAAAGGTTGTGAGCTTCAAATTGCATGTGTTCATACAAGTGGATCTACAAAAGTGTTTTTAGACACTATCTTCATTGAGGCAATATTGCAACTTCTATTAAAAACAAATTTTTGGTAATTTCACAGGTTTAGAGAAGAGCGAATCATATTGGGAGCTTGTTCATGTTGCGGAAGACCTTCCCAAGGGGTGGCGACTTGCCTAGGGAGCTAGGCGAACCACTTGGAAAGGTCATTGGATGCCAAAGAAGGTTGCATATTATTTTATTGAATTTTCTAGCTAAGGCGACTTGATTGGAGAGTGAATTTCGAAGGCTTGAAGTTGATTTGGAGTGTTTTACAGTGTATAAAATATTGCAAATATTTTATATCAATTTTTCAGCTTGGGCGACTTCCCCTAGGGGTCACTTGGAGGATATTCAAAAGGAATTTGGGTAAGTAAAATATTCTTATTTTTATTCCTTATTTTTCTTAGGTAAGACAAATTAGTTGGGGAGGAGAATTGAGCATCTTCGAAGGGTTTTTAGACTTTCTTTGACAAGGTACAAGTTGTTCTTCTATTTTCTAATTTTTGTCGCAAATTATCATAAGGGTTTGAAAAGAATTGGAAGGGAAAGACTAGGGTTTCATTCTAAAAATTGTCATTAATTTATGAGTGGGGCGATTCACTTGTAGAGTATTTTCTGAGGTTTATAAAGTGCTTTTAGGCCCTAAAATATGGACAATATTATAATTGTGTATTTTTGACATATTTTTCGAGATCCTTTGACATCATCTTGTGAGTGAATCCAAAGGAAAAAAATTTTGATTTAATTCACAGTAAATTTCTGCACATGGGCGACTTGCCTTGAAGGGTTTTTGGAATGCTTTAGAGAACTAGCATTGAAAATATTTCATTGTGAAATATTTCTATATTTTATTGTTATTTTTGGTGAGTTTTGCAAGGGTTTGAGGACTAAATTAACAAGGAAAAACACAATTGTACTTTTTGGAGAAAAATCTGAATATTGCAAGGGTATTTTCCCAAGGTACATCCAACTTTTATCACATATAAGTAGAGATTTATTACAGCAGCAAATTCAGGGTTTATATATGACATATATAGATTTAAGGTGAAAATGCAGTGGATATATGCTTCAATGGTTTTGGAATTAATTGTGCAACATTGGCACCTAGAGTTTGTTTCTATTTGGGGTGTTTTGAGCATCTTTCAGAATTCAGTTTGTTTGGAGTGTTCAAGGGTTTTTGTTGGGAAACCCTCTTTTTCATCATTGTCCCAATTTGAGGACATTACAGTGGTATCAAAGCCATATCTTGGCTATTTTGTGGGGCGAGGGATTGATACATGAGTGGCAACAAAGAGGTTAAGTATCATTTGAGGAGTCGCTGGGGGGAAGCAAGGCTTCCACTAGTTGGTACACCTGAGCAGGACCGAGCTATGAGTGACATGGAGCACCTGAAGACAGAGGGAGAAAGGAGTGACAGGTTCGTCGAAGAGAGGTTTGACAAGTATTCTCAAACTCAAAAGAGGATGACAACTGTGATGGAGGGGTTTCTTTGTTCCCTCTTGAAGCCACTCAATAGAGATAGCAGTGCCTCGGGGAGCAGCCCAGATGCAAATACACCCCCTTCAGGGAATGGGGCATCCACACATAGGCCCACACAGCCTACATTGTTTCAGAGGGAGGAGCCCGCACCGAAGGAGGGGTTACTCAAACCACACAAGGAGTTAAGAGAGAGATATGGATAAGTATGTTACCTTGTTTGAGACAATTAGGGGGGCTATGACATTTTTCAAGTTTTCAACTTAAAAACAGGGACAAAATGGGCCCAGGATCGGTCAAACATAGAGAGGCAGTCAGGGAGATCTATAGCATGCATTGGTGAAGTTATCTCTTTCTACTTTTGATGGGTCACAAAGGAGTTCAATTAGAGCCTAGATTCAAAAGGTGGATACCTTCTTTTCGCTTCGACCGATGGTAGAGGGAGAGGCCATCCAGTTCACCACCTTACATTTAGGAGCAGTCCACGATTAGTGGTATCATGGTGTGATCACATAGGGGCATCAACACATACACTCCTATGAGGAGTTCAATAGGAAATTGATTGAGAGGTTTGATAGAGCGGATCTTGAGCTTCACTTGTGTGATTTAGCTCAATTGAGGCAGAGGACTTCAGTGGATGATTACGTCACAAAGTTTCAGAGACTTTTAGTCATGGTGACTGATATTTCAGATACGAGATTGGTGGGATTATTCATAGAGGGCTTGATTGACTCCCTAACAGAATTGGTCAAGTTTTTTGGTCCACCTACACTGAGGAAGGCCATTCAAAAGGCCTACAATTTGGAGTCTTCTACTCGAGGCGCATATTTCCACCTTTGGGACAGCCAAAGAGTACTTGTTTCCCACCTACTGGGCAGCAGAGAGGTGGCGGTTTAGAGCAGCCCAAGAGTAGCTTTTCAGAACCACCTAAGGCCAATCATGTGGGTCCTTTGATTAGACCAAACCAACCAAGTTTGGGGCAACGGAAGGAGCTACCATGTAGTAACTTGGATGTCAGGAATGAGCTAAGAAGAAAAGGTCTTTGCTTCACATGCAAGGACCCTTGGGAGAAAGGCCACAATTGCAGTGGCAAGGGACAGGTTCACTACATCGAAGTGCTTTCCGATGAGGAAAATAAGGAAGCAGTTGGGATAGCCAACTATGAGAAGCACACTTTAAAAATAGGAGAGGAGTTGAGTGGCACTTTGTCGTCACTATTTGGGGCTCCTAGATATTACCCTTCAGAGTTAAGGGATCATTAAAAGGTACACTTGTTACCATACTTATTGATAGTGGGGCATCTCACAATTTCATTGATAGGGGATTGGTAACATCATGCGGATTACAATCAATGGAGTTCAACGGTTTCAAAGTTACAGTAACGGATGGATTCGCCATCCCTTGCACAACCAAGATTCCAAAGCTTAGCCTCAATTTGGAAAAACATGTGGTTGAAGATGATTTTTATGTGGTGGGCATAGGGGAGACCAATATGGTCATTGGTATTCAATGGTTGCACTAACTTGGTGAATATACACAAAACTACCAAACCATGGAGCTCAAATTCAAAATAGCAAGCAAAGAGGTTGTTTTGCATGGTTTAAGTGATGGAGAGGACCCCTCTTTCAAGGCCAATAAGTTGTTAGGAGGATGTATCATGAATATGAAAGGAGTGGAAAAAAACCCTGCCTTTAGACAATAAACACAGCCCCTTCATCTGTATTTGGAGACTTTTTGAAAGGACTTGGTAAGCACTGCAATTTTTCATTGTTGTCATAATTTATTTGGAAGAGAGGGGAAGAGAATGGATTGCCAAGGGAAACCACAAACATGCTTAGGGCAACACCCTACCCTCTCTTGCACAAAGGGAAATAGGGAGGCTTTGAGGAGAAGAGGACACCCCCTAAATCCTGAAAGAAGAGAAATGATTAGCAGCTGTACAAAAGATCCAAATGGCAAAAAAGGAAAATCCTCTTTCTTCTAGAAGGACGAACATAGAGGGAATCACCTATGGAACATTGGAAGCATAAAAACCCATTTATCTTCCACATGGCAGCCAAAAGAAAGAATGAGAAAAGGTGGTAAGTGTTGACGCACTTGATTGCACCCTGGACAGGAGGCCGAGCTCCTGCCTTCCACACGCAACAATGGAAACTCCCATCTTCCCTGTGGGTACGGCAAAACTGGGGGGAGAGTCTCTAGATAAGGGCTAGCTCCCTTTGATGTATCTTTTAGGTCCTGGATTTCCTATTGCTAACAAATAAATGAAAAAAGGGGCGGGGGGGGGAGGGCGTGGGGAGGCGGATGAAAAGGGAGAAGAATGCTGAAAATAGAACCTAAACCTAAACTAAAAGGTGATACACCAAAAAAGTTGATCTACTTAGCTCAAACATACGCTTTTCACCAGGGAGCTGGCATACACTTCATCTGATGTAGGAAACTCTTCTGCATCAATGAGCTAGGGGTCCTCTGGAGATATAGGGAGGAAGAACTATCAAAGGTGTTTTGAGACACACTATGGCAACCTGTTCACATGCACCTATATTTCTACTGTAGACACTTCTGGCAGCCCTGCAGAAGAAGAAACTTCACAATGTACTAGACATGTTGGAATCGTTTTGTGAAAGCATAAAAGAAAATGACTTAACACAAAAAGAAAACATGGACATATGCGTGAGTGCAAGTTCAGATGGAGGTAAAAATTGCTAAGTCTTGATTCAAGGTAAAATCCGGCAGAGTTCTGCCTTACAAACCCAGAGATTTTTGGGCAGAGCTTTGTCTTACGGGCTAAGAGCTATCTTTTAAAAATGAGAAGTTTACAATATATGGAGAGAAGTAAAGGCCCTTTCTGGAAAAGACTTTGGCGCCCTTTGACAAGCTGGCTCATGTGCGTTTGAGAGCATCGGGAAGAGGAAGTCACTGTTGCTGATGTCATTCTTCTAGAAAAGCCATGTTGGAACCATGTTGTGTAATCGTCGGTCTTGACTTTGGCATTCAAACATTAATGTGAAAGCACAGGCCGCGCCTCTTTTTTTGCAAACAAGACTGCTCCTTCCAGATATTCACGCGGTTTGTCTGCTTATAAATGCAAAATGGAGAAAACAGGCCGCGCCGCTTACTGTTCGCGCCGTTTGATGACCACTTGGCAAGCACTGTTCCAACTGCAAGAATAAATCCCTGAGTTGACACCTCTTCTTTGCCACCTGCACTGTTTGTCCGCTTTTGCACTGTCTCTCCTTGGTTTTGTCTCTTTCTGGCTCCTTCGGAGCTCGGGGCTATCTTCTTGGCGGGTCGCTGAGTTCCTTGGACTCTTCTTTAAGCCTTTTCAAAAATCAACGGCTATTTCACGATCCTTAAATTTGACGTTTGCGCACCCGTCACCGCATTTGAACTTCCAACGGCTAGTTCGTCGTGCTTGATTTTGACGTCTTCGGACCCGTCACCCCTTGGAATTCTTTCGGCCTTTTCCTTTGCTTCGGCCCTTTTGTCGCTCCCTTACCTTCGGGCTTTTGCTTTGGACCCCTCCGGAAGGGAAGGTATCCTTTTGGCTTTGGTGAAGTGCCTCTCTTTCGGCAGCCGAGAGTCCCCTGCAAGGGCACCTGCCCTTCGGGGCTCCTTGGTCTTGAAATCCTTAGGAGAAAATGTCAGACGGAATTCCTTCGGACATTTTGTCCAAAGGATCTCCCTTTGCCATTCGCTTATTTCCCCGGGTCTTTTCACTCAGCCACTTTTCTCGCAGATTTTCTCTCGGCCACTTTTCCCGCGGACAAAAAGTCCGCAAGAATTGTCTTGCTCGTTCCTTTCCTTCGGAGACTTTCTTCGGGTTTTTTACCCGCGGCTCTTTCTCAAATTTCTTCGGACTTTCGTCCGAAGGAATTCCTTCGGACAAAAAGTCCAAAAGAAATCGCTTGTCTTTTGCCTCGGCCCTTGTCTTTTGTGTTGGGATTTTCTTCCGAAGAATTTCTTCCGACAGAATGTCCGAAGGAATTCCTTCGGACATTTTGTCCGAAGAAATTCTCTTCTTTGCCTTAAACAAATTTCCGAAGGAAACTTACCTTTTCGGCTTTTCTCTATGGCATTTTTGCAAATGTTCCCTGTCCTCCGCAAGGGCACTTGAGTCCGGAACTGCCCTCCGCAAGGGCACTTGAATGGTTTCTTTTGTGCCTAAGTGGGAACTTGCCTCTCCCTGCAGAGTCCGTAGAAACGCCTACAGAGTCTATAGAAACGCCTACAGAGTCCGTAGAAATCCCTGCAGAGTCCGTGGAAACTTTCAAGACTTGTGCAAAATCAAAATTGTACTGGCTCAGAACAACAGGGGAAAAAAAAGGGGGGACCGATTTTGGCCTGCAGGACCAAAATGGTCAACAGTAAGAAGTCTGAAATTTCTTGTTTCCAATTTCCTGAGTTACAAAAGCAAGTTCAGCCAAATGAAGAAGGGAAAATTTGGCGATTTGTTGTCATTTTTTAGCCTACAATGGGAAAATTTGGTACCAAGGTGCATTCTGAAAATGATCACAAAGTGCAATCTAATTCTAATGATCACTTACAGCAGTACATAAGAAGCCAAAAATCTGATTTTTTTGGTAAAATACAGCCAAAGGTACAATCTGGAATTCTGCATAAGGAAGCATACTTTTGGTTTAATACAATAGGGGAGGTGCAATTCCACGATGAGGATTGGCATAGGCTTTTGTTTGGTCAAAACTACATCTTTCCTATGCATAAAGGGAGTGGTAGAAGACTCACACAAGAAAAATTGTGCATAGGCATTATCATCATTCAAGGTATGTGGTATAAAGATGCCTTATTGATTAACTTCAGAATTGTGAATATTTTCCTTTAAGGCACATCATACACTTTGGGATACTACATCAAAAGCAATAAAGTATGGCATGTCTTGGGGGGTTATGAAGGATTCATGGAAAATGATTATGACCTTTCAAACGTATGGGGGCAGCCCACAAGGTATGTGTTTTGCAAACAAGGAGTACAATTTGAAGATTCTTTGCAATGGGAAATCATTTCATTGAAAAGATGTATTTCAAAGGAGGTAAGGACAACTCCTTGGCTTTTGCAATTGCTTGAGGACAAGCAATTTTGGGTAGGGAGCTCTGTAATGTCCCCCTTTTTGAGCTAGTCCTTGGGATGAGACCCTTAAATTGAGCATTCCCTATGGCTAAAGATTTTAAAGGCAAAAGGAAAACATTAGTAAGCTTCAAAAA
Source organism: Torreya grandis (assembly GCA_037957365.1). Taxonomy (NCBI): domain Eukaryota; kingdom Viridiplantae; phylum Streptophyta; class Pinopsida; order Cupressales; family Taxaceae; genus Torreya; species Torreya grandis. The sequence continues at coordinate 2,355,191 of JARHVA010000289.1, forward strand.
TATGTTTGATAAAGCACTTTAATATCTAATTTTGGAGCCTTCTTAAGGGTCATCCTAAAAGTGTTTTTATATAGAAGCTTGTTATTTATCTTTTTATTAAAAAGAAAAGTAACCCTCCCTCTCTATTTTGGGCTCCACAATTGGAGAAAGAATATAAAAACGAAGAAAGACTCTTTTGAAAAGGCATGTTGAATATTGATTTGGAAAATTGAATCAAGTTTGTCAAGCTTGGTTTCCACCTCTTAAAGACAAAAACCTTCAAGAAGTGTCATAGGTTGTGATGAAAACCTTCATTCCTTCTACTTGGGCAACTCTATTCAAGGGTTGTAAGTGAGCTTCAAATTGCATGTGTTCATGCAAATGGATCTACAAAGGTGTTCTTAGACACAACCTTCATTGAAGAAATATTGCAACTTCTATCAAGAACAGGTTTTGGTAATTTCAAAGGTTTGGAGAAGAGCGAATCATATTGAGAGCTTGTTCATGTTGCAGAAGACCTTCCCATTGGGTGGCGACTTGCCTAGGGAGATAGGCAAACCACTTGGAAGGGTCACTGGATGCCAAAAAGGGTTGCATATTATTTTATTGAATTTTTCAGCTATGGCGACTTGATTAGAGAGCGAATTTGAGGGCTTGAGGCTGATTGGGAGTGTTTTACTGTATATAAAATATTGCAAATATTTTATACCAATTTTTCAGCTTGGGCGACTTAACCTAGAGGTCCCTTGGAGGCTATTCGGAAGGATTTTGGGTGAGTAAAATACTCTGATTTTTATTCCTTTATTTTCTGAGTTAGGGCGAACCAATTGGGGAGGAGAATTGAGCATCTTTGGAGAGGTTTTAGACTCCGTTTGGCAAGGTACAAGTTGTTCTTTTATTTTCATATTATTGTGGCAAATTATCATAAGGGTTTAAAAGGAATCGAAAGGTAAAGACTAGGGTTTCGATCTAAAAATTCTGCCATTAATTTATGAGTGGGGCGATTCAATTATGGAGTATTTTATGAAGTTTATAGGGTGCCTTTAGGCCCTAAAAAGTGGACAAATAATATTATAATTATTTGTGTATTTTTGGCATATTTTTCGAGGTCGTTTGACATCATCTTGTGAGTGAATCTAAGGGAAAATTTCAAATTTAATTCACACAATAAATTTTTGCACATGGGTGACTTGCCTTGAAAGGTTTTTGGAAGCTTTAGAGGGCTAACATTGAAAATATTTCATTGTGAAATATTTATATATTTTATTATTATTTTTTATAAGTTTTGCAAGGGTATGAACGCTGAATTAACAAGGGAAAACGCATATGTACTTTCAAGAGAAAAATTAGAATATTGCAAAGGTATTTTCCCAAAGTACATCCACCTTTTCTCACACATAAGCAGGTATTTATTACAGCAGCAAATTCAGGGTTTATGTATGACATTATACGGAATTAAGGTGTAAATTCAATGAATATATGCTTCAGCAGTTTTGGAATTGTGCAACATTGGCACCTAGAGTTTGTTTCTATTTGGGGTGCTTTGAGCATCTATATATTAGCGAGGGTTTTATGATTTAAAATTTTCAGAATTCAGTTTGTTTGGAGTGTTTAAGGGTTTTTGTTGGGAAACCTTCTTTTTTCATCATTGTCCCAATTTGGACCATATTGAGAAGAGAAACTTTGAAGTTAAGGGGAGGCATCTACAAGAAGGATGGGATTCAGGGTACGCTAAAAACAACTATGACGAACGATGGAATTCAAGGTAAGCTAGAAACAACCATGAGTCCAATGGAAAAGCTGAAAATAACACCATTGGCACTCTAATCTGCTTAATCTAAAAGTGTCTCTCTTGAAACAGCAAAAAGGTATTGTAACCCCTAAGAAGACATCAAAACCAATCCCAACACATGTAGACGCAGAACAGGAACAAAGTGAGATTCAAACATTGAAAGATAAACTACAGAAGGCCCATAAAACTAAGAAGAAACTCAAAAAGAAGAACAAAGCTCGCCAAGGTGAGAAAGAAAAAATGAAATCCCACTTCAAAACAACAATTGTGGATTTCATGAAACCTAAAGTTAGAGATTAAAGAGTTTTTGGCGGATAATCTATGGAAATCCATTAAAAAGGCTAAAAGGATTAAAACTCAAAGTGAAGACATATGCTCAAGATTGATGTGTTTAAAGTGTCCTAGTTTCAAAGGCTAAAATTGTTGAATCAGCATGATGCCAGAGTAGTATACATTGAGAATGAATAAGTAGAAGAGGAGAAGGCCATCTGCCAAAGAGTTGAAAAATATTTCTAACCTATCAAATAGTTGTAGTGAATTGAATCATATCCCCAGATTGAACAAATAAGCATCATGGTAAATAACAAGGTGGATGTCTTGAATTATGTTATCCAAAAGGTATTACCCAATCCATTCAATGCATTTGGCCACATAAAAAATAAGGAGATTGGAGCAAGGATGTGGGAACTTTAATCAAAACATTCAGCAATAACATCTCGAACAAGGATATACCTTCCCTTCAGGAATTTCACACTGCTTTCAAAGGGGTAGTCGAATTACAAATGAAAGTGGATATCTATAAAAATACATGCAGGGATTCAAAGATAATTGTTGGGAAGGTATTATGGGTGAAGTCAACAGAAACATTGAGGTCAAACCCTCAACCACTCAAGAATGGATTCAATTGCTCATCAATTTTTCTGAGGGGAACAAAGAAGATGATCCAATATGAAGGAAAGGTGAATAGTGGGCAACTAGATCACGGGTTTGCATAGTTATCCTTCCATGTCAATGTATAGATGTGCTTTGCATAGGCATGTTTAAACCTTGTTATGTTGAATGACTATGTTGTTGCATATGGGATTATGTTGTCCTCTCCCAATTTTGATATACCTATGTGAATGTCATGCACTAATGCATGACATCCAGATAGGATAATGTGTAAGTCTACATTAGATAGTTAATCGTATATACAAAGGCTTTGACATGCAAAGATATCTAAGTATAATTCAAAGATACTTCAAATGATAGTTGTCGAATGCCTCAAGAAGAACCTTTACTATTCCTCAAATAATATAAAATGAAGGCCCCTATATGCACCCAGATTTTGCACGTTGCAACATTTCGCGATATTCGATGATGATGCAAGGACCTCCATAAACAAAACATGTTCAAGCCAAGTATTCTTCTTTTCTTCCTTTTACCTGCTTTCAGACCTTGTCCAAGTGTCAAATTTACATTTTTTATGATTGTTTTCTTCAAGCCTTAGGTTTTGGTGTAGCATGGCAAAACCATCGCAGCATCATACACAACCGCCCCTGCGATTTGTGCCACCGTCACAGCGGTTCTACAAACCGTCCCAACAATTTTTGTCAACCATCACCTACATAAGTGGCGATTTCACCACCTTTGCATGTTTTTCCAAATTCGTTCACGAGACGCATTTTGCATGTTTTAACTCGTGATTTTCTTACTTTATTGCACTTGTTTTCCTAATGTTACAGTTCACTCCTAGTCATGTCTAATCCAATTTTAGCTAACTTTAAGTTACCTCCAACAAACTCTCAATCAAGTTTTAGTTAACTCGCACATGCAATCTCCTCTTTCTTTACAAATAACTCATTTTTCCTTGAATTTTAGATCCGAAAATTACATTAAGATTTGAGCATACAGATTTAACAAGTTATAATTTGTCTTTTGTAGCTTTTGAAAAACTTAACCCAAGTTCCATAGCAATCTTTTGGTCATCCACACAAATTGAATAAAGAAAACCATGAGCTTGCAGCACAACACTTTGTTGTTCATCAGAAATCAGCGACTATTCAATTGTCTCCTTCAATTTGTGATTGTGCCTTTATCTTAATTTTGTCTTTCTTCTTATTGAAGAATTATCAAGTTGTTATTGAGCAACAAACACAGACTTAGTAGCCTAAGGATCAAATGATTTCAATATTAGATCAATCTCTTCTTTTCCAATTGTCCTCTGTTTTGGTCAGATTGGGGCATTTGCTTTCTTTTCTTCTTATTAATTTATTTATGAGATTATATTCTTGTTTTAATTGGATTAGTTTGCATATAAAATGCTCATACAAAAAAATACCAAAAAGAAATCATCTTTCATATTTTTTTACATTAAAAATTGTTCAAGTTCATTGTAGTTTCATCCACATAGTGTAGATCTGAAAGCAAATCAACTTGCATGTTAAATTTAAAATTAGATAGACAAATCCCTCCTCCCTTTAGAGCCATCAACCTCTTTCAGTTTTAGCTTCTAGCATACACATATTTGCGTACAACACAAACAAACAAATTTCATACCCATTAACATAGAAAACCCAGAAAACTCAAAAGAAAAAATTGCATCTAGAATCGTCCTCTCTTCTTGCATGTGAGTAAAGGTCAGTGAAAAACATAGATCAAAATCACAAACCAGAATTCTTTAGTTGCATATTAAATCTGGTTGCATACAAAACAAACAAAAATAGAAAAAAATTGCATTTAGTCTTGCATTCAAAAAGTACATTTTAGAATTCAGAAATCTCATTGCATGCACATACAAAAATCTAAACTGTAAGCTTAACTTTCATTTACATATCTAAAGCTTAAGCATTATCATTAGTCTTTCATTGCAATCATATCAAAACATTCATTTCTAACAAGCATAGTTAAATTTCCGCACTTCTAAAAATCAGAAAATATACAAAAATCAACAACTATATAGTTTAACTTTAATTTTAGAAATATTAGCAATTTCATACATATTTTTCAGAAAAGAAAAAAAAGCTTTACTTTTTTTACTTTCAGCAATAGCATAATTTCATTATCATTTCAAAAGTCATGCTCAACACAAACAAGCAAACAAAACATTTAATTTCAAAATCAGCAAGCATACACTGTGGCTAATCAAACCAAATTAACCAAACTAGCATAATTTCATTATCATTTCAAAAGTCGTGCTCAACAAAAACAAGCAAACAAAACATTCAATTTCAAAATCAGCAAGCATAGTTAAATTTCGGCACTTCTAAAAATCAGAAAATAAACAAAAATCAACAACTATTTTATAACTTTAATTTTAGAAATATTAGCAATTTCATACATATTCTTCAGAAAAGAAAAAAAGGCTTTACTTTTTTTACTTTCGGCAATAGCAAAATTTCATTATCATTTCAAAAGTCGTGCTCAACACAAACAAGCAAACAAAACATTCAATTTCAAAATCAGCAAGTATACACTATGGCTAATCAAACCAAATTAACCAAACTAATAGACCAACTATCGCATCATCTTTTCATCCATTGTCTTAGCCAGAACTCAAAAAGTCAAATGCATGAAGGTTAACGTGTCGCTTTCCACATGTACAAATCCGGTGAACCCGGCATGAAAGGCTTCTCCTTTTGCGTCTATCATTTTCCTTTCTTTTCTCCATCCTCTCCTCTTCCATTTATTCTATGGGTGTTCACACACTCCCTGAATATGTCTGGAGAGGAGTTTAATAGGACTTTTGACCTTGAAAGTTATGTTAGTGTTTACCCTGAAGAAGTGTTCAACCTCCAATCTCCTTTTTACAACTCTTCTTATTCTGCCTTGCTAACCAAATCGCATGTAGTGAGTAAAGAGTTACGAGATCCTTTGAAGACTGCCAATAACTATCGTGACTTTAATGACATAACTCTCAACGTTGGAGGTGGTATCTACCCTCAAGTTGTGACCAGATCTTGCATCAGTCCACCAAGCCCTGATATTAGAAGTACAACAAGATCCAATCAGTACATTGAAAGGATTCATCTTTTAGAAGATAGGCTAAGTAGATTGCAACTACCTCCACCTCCTTCAAAGACTAATCAAACTACTTTCATACCCCCTGAGCATCCCACGACTCCTTCAAAGCCATCATGACCCAGTTTATCATAGGCTATCAAAATTTCCCTTCAGAGCCTCCCATGAGAGAGATTTTGAAACCCACTACCAATGTTACATTGAATGAACTCATCTCTACCTTGGTGGGTTACATTCGAAATTTTGAGAACAACCAAACCTCTCTCCAATATGGTCCTTTCAACCAAGGGGTGACCTCAAACCTCAATAACCAAGATCATTCCTCTTCCACTCCCATTCCATCGGCATCTTACAAACCACCACAATACCAACCCACTCCCTTGTCGACCAGCTATGCATCACACCAAAACATTTGGGATCTTATTACTTTTGGAGTATCCAATCACACGGCATCAAACATGGCCCCATTCAATCAACCTCCTTCCCACGTTCCCATTGGTGGTTCGTTCTCTTCAATATGGCAGCCAACACACTACCACCTAACTCTTCGTAACTACGTACCGGACAACATGCTGCCCACATATGCTCCACCCATGCAAGCGCCAATTGCTGCACCCCCTTCCAACTCTCTACTACTGTATTATCACATGTTCTCCAAATCCACCCAGCCAAATAACTATTATCACATGTTCTCCAAGTCCACCCACTGGTGGTTTTGTCCCTGTTTCTTATCCAACTCCTATTACCCAAACTTACCCTAACACACCTCTAGTGGATTTCAGCACCATGGGGACTTATGTTGAATACCTAAAGGAACCTCTTGCCCAAACTCCTTAAAAACAAAGGGGAGGGAGATCCAAATGCACATGTAAGGCATATGCTATAGACATTAAAGAGCTTCTACCTTGGGATGGGGTAGTAGCCAAGGTCTTCCCAAAGGCTCTTGAAGGAATTGCCTTAGACTGGTATTACTGCTTCCTCCAGACTTCTATCCATTCCTTCAACCAACTCATATTTGAATTCATAAAAGTGTTTGACATGAACAAGATGCTCTAAACTAGCATACGGAAGCTCCTACATGTTAAGCAAAAACCCAACGAGTTTGTTGCCCACTTTATTGCAAGGAGGCGGCAAGTACTCTACCCCTTTGTTAGTGCTCCTCACATAGACCAAAGAGAGTGTGATCTTTTCTTACACTCTTAACAAATAAACATGGAAAGACAACCAAGAAGTTTCCCTACAGATATCATGAATAAGTACTAGAAAGTGCACTTAGAATAGACCAAGCAGGGCATAGATAGTGGCCGTAGGACCAATTGATCAAATCGACGAATTGTTGCCCCTAACCAAAACAATGGGGGTTATCAAAACAATCCCAATAACCAAGATCCCAAGATTTTGAACCGTAACAGCAATGTTACCGAAGATGGTGTGACAGACCAAGCTAAAAAGACATGTTATAAATAACAATCAAAATCGAGTCGTGAACAACAATAACAATGGGGGCACAAGAAATCCAAACCTCCACGTATGGTTCATGCAATAGATTTCAACCGTCTACCACCTCATGACAATCAATATTAGAATCAATTTCAAAACTAATATCAAAATGTTGACCAAAACCAAAATGCTCAATTTGAAAACCAACACTCCTATCAAAACAATAATCAACAATGATTTGGTAAACAAAATTACAACCAAATACCAAGGGATTATGATCCCAATGAAACAATGGGGGTTATCAAAACAATAATCAAAACAATCCCAATAACCAAGATCCTAAGATTATGAACTGTAACCGCAATGCTACCGAAGATGGTGTGATAGACCAAGTTAAAAAGACATGTAAATAACAATCAAAATCAAGTCTTGAACAGCAATAACAATGGGGGCACAAGAAATCCAAACCTCCACATATGGTTCATGGAGTAGATTTCAACCATCTGCCACCTCATGACAATCAATATTAGAATCAATTTCAAAACTAATATCAAAATGTTGACCAAAACCAAAATGCTCAATTTCAAAACCAACACTCCTATCAAAACAATAATCAACAATGATTTTGGTAAAAAAAAATTACAACCAAATACCAAGGGATTATGATCCCAATGTGTATCGTCTATTTCACAAGATCGTTGGTCATAACACTCACGCATGTAAGGAGTACAAGTTCATCCAAAGACTCCCTTAAGATCAACAACAAACATTTGTAGACATGTTTTTGGGAAATGCGAATGCAAATCCCCAACCTTTCCCAACAGGTCTTGGGGTGCCTCAAAATGCCAACTTGCGCATTTACCAAAACCCATTTCCTAATCATCAACAATGCAATAATCAAAATCCACCACAAGACAATCCAGCCAACCAACCTCTACCGGCTGGAACCCAAGATGTTGAAGCCTCGACCTCTACACCAAATAACCCCAATGTGGCCTCTCAACTAGGACATCAAGAAAAGACTAGGATGATAGGTGTCATTGAGTTAAAAAACAAACAAGGATGCTAACATCATCACGCATAGAAGGGAGTACCAACCACAAACTCCCCATTCTACAAATATTTTGAAGGCCGACATTCAAAGCAACCCCAATCCATTGGGAACTATGACCTTGTTGACGATCTCACAAGACCTTTTCTCACATTTCCTTCATAAACCTTCTCAAGAACTCTCCTGCCCACTACTTGGCATTACTTGACGTCTTAGGTCTTGGACATTTGCCTAGTATTATACCCCCTTCGTAATCCCAAATAAACCATATAGATTTAGACATGTATCCTACTAGGCAAGCTTCAAGGGACATTGGCTACTTCTTTGACCTTAGGCATCTACCTCCAAACACCAAGATGGCTAGGAGAAGAGATCCTGCCTTGTATTAAAAGTATGGATTTACAATAACTATGTAAAAAGAGTAATGGTCGACAACATGGTTGTTGTCAATATAGTCCCTTTCTTGTTTCTCCAAAAGCTTGCTTATGGAGAAACCAATTTTTCCACGACTAAGAACATCTTGCAATGCTATGATAGCCTCAAGTCTGCTTCAATTGGGACCATTGTGCTAGCTGTCACTTTGAGTCTCAAAACTGTGCTCAATGAATTTTATGTCATACACAAGGACACTAATTACAACACGATCTTAGGGAGGCCTTGGATTCATAGGATGAAGGCATTCCATTCTACTCTCTTCCAAGAAATCAGATTCTTGCATTTGGGAAAGGTCTTCGTTGCCCAAGACGACCCAAAGCCATTTGACATTCATCAAGCAAACCTTAAGAAAAAGCTTGGGCTTCACATTGACCATCATTTACCTAGCAACCGGATAATGAAACACCCTCCCCCAACCAATGACAAAGAGCTTAGCGACCACAACGTGTGTTTTAAAATTGAGCTTTGAGAATCCTAAAGCCTCACCAAGCGAGAAACTTGAAAAAAGGCTATAAGAACAATGGAGAAAATGGGTGCAGAAAAACTTGCAACAATACCAACCATCTCGACCAAGTCTATAGCTAAGATCATTAATATTCTAGAGAAGAAAAGACCCATTACACTCACTTTTGACCCACGACAAGTTGGGACCTACAACCTTTTCCAATCTCAAGACTTAGCTACTATACCCAACATTTGTATGGTTGAAAATTCTGAAAACCAAGACACGCTCCCCAAATCAACATAACAATTCTTCCTCTTTGAGAAATCAATGGATGCTCCATTACAATGAAGCAAAAATGTCGTTCAGACGAAGGTAGGAGTTACTTGATTTCCCCTGGTAGAAGGAGCCCTTCGGGTTTAAACTTGATTTTGAATGCATAAACAACGGGGCAAACTACGAAGCCTTATTGTGAAGAATGCTCATTGCCAAGAGGTTGTGTCCAAAACCTTAAAATTCAAGGCGATTTACTAGTAACTAATCAAGTTTCAGAGATTTATCAAACCAACGTTGAACATCTTCAGCTTTATAAAAATGTTAGGGGTGAAGTCGCCAAAGAGTTTGATTTCATTTCCATAGAGATTGTCCCTAGGGAAAGTAATCAACTTGCCGATTCCATGGTTGTTTTCTCCTCTCAATATTGCCCTCATCACGCGATACCAAAATCCAACTCCGTAGTATCTGTAAGACTTGAGCCCGTTGTTCGAAAAATGCCAAGCGATCAAACCCTTGCCCGCATCGAAAAGGAAGCTCGCCCCTCGTCCTAAACTTTGCGAAAAATGGTGAGGCGGTTTTAGAATTTTGTGAGCTTACTATCACCTCCCCTGATCACACCATAAGAAGGGTCTTGCCCTCAAATGTTATCCCTAGTCTGCCCTTGGAATGGATTATTATGATTCATATTTCAAAATCGAGGATAAACACAAGATCTTTGAGGCAGATGATAAAGTTTTTAATCTTCCTCATGCCACACAATAATTTGAGAAAGGGAATGCTTCCCTCATTGAGGACACCATCAAAATTAACATTGGGACCCAAAAGCACCCCAAAATCCTCAAGCTTCACTCTCACCTCAAGAGATGGAAAACCATAAGAAATTACTTACTGAGTTCTTTGAAGCCTCTACCTTCTATTATGCATATGTGACAAGAATTCAGCCTAAGGTGGTAGTCCACAATCTAGTCACTACCCCTGATGCAAAGCCCGCTAAACAAAAGCTCGGCCCTATTAAACCCAAGGTTGTGTTAATGGTCAAGGAAGAGGTCATCATGAAACTTTTAAAATTAATGTTCATTAAACCTGTGGACTACACCAAATGGTTGTCTAAGATCATCCCCGTTCTCAAAATAATCAATCAAATCAAGATATGCATAGACTTTCGCAATATTAATAAAGCATGCCCAAAAGACGATTTTCCCTTGCCTTCCATTAACGTAATCATGGACGCTACACTCAGATACGAGTTTCTATCTCTCATGGATGGCTTCTCAGGATATAACCAAATTCACATTTATGAGGATGACCAAACAAAGACTTCCTTCACATCGTTGTGGGGAACCTCCTATTATGTCGTCATGCCTTTCGGCCTTAAAAACGTTGGGGCAACTTATGAAAGGGCTACTACTCATATTTTCCTTGATCCCATTCATAAGATGGCGGAGGCCTACGTTGATGATATTCTCAGAAAATCCAAAATGAGAACAGACCACCTTGGGGTTCTATGCACTATCCTTATACGATTGATCAAATACGGTGTTACATTTAATCCCAAACAGTGTGTTTTCAAAGTTACAAGTGGCAAACACTTAGGTTTCATCATCTCAAAACGGGGAATTGAAATTGATCCCGCCAAATTTGTGCAATTCTAGACATGACCCCCTACTGAGGAGTTAGGAATCAAGTTGTTCTTGGAAAAGTCAAGGGTGATTCAAAGATCCATCCCTGACCTTACCTACGTTGTTCATCCTATCAACATTTGCTTAAGAAAAAGAGTGGTCTAACTTGGACTCAGGACTGCCAAGACACATTCAAGGCAATAAAATGCTTCCTTATGGCTCCACCAACTTTTATGGCACCTAAAGTCTGATAGGTTGCTCATATTTTATTTCAAGGCGACTGAGGTATCTCTTTCCTACAAGTTTGCCCAAGAGAATGACGATGGCAAAGAAAGAACCATCTATTTCAATAGTCGCACTCTTGTCATCTACGAGACACGATATACACAAGTAGAAAAATAGTGCTTGGCTATAGTTTTTGTGACTAAATCATTGAGGCAAAATATGCTCAATCAGGAAACGAGGGTGTAAGACCCCAAGCCCTTCGTACATTCTTGACCCAACCAGCCCTATCATGAAATGTTGGTCGCTTTATCACGTTTTTTAGCAAGTTCAAGCAAACTAACATCAACCAAAAGTCTATCAAAGGACAAATTGTCGTTGATTGGTTGGCAGATTCCCACTTGGAAGTTAATGATCTGGTCGACACTGACTTCCCAGACGAAATTATTTGCTACATAGAAAAACTCTCAGGCATTTCCTCTCCACGATAAACTAACATAATAAATTACTTAATTGATCGAAGTTATCTTGAAGGCACCAACTCATAGTAGAGGCAACATCTAATCATTGCAACTAAGTATGCGATTCTCAACCAAGTTCTGTATCGAAAGGCTTTCAACAACATGCTCCTTAGATGTGTCGATCAAGAAGAACCCGAGAAAAGTCCTTTTCCAATCTCATAGCGGCATTTGTGGTGGACACTTCAATGGCCATGCAATTGCTTGAAAGATCCACAGGATGTGTTATTTTTGGTTTATCCTCAAACATAACGCCATAGAGTACATAAGGAAGTGCGAGAAACATCAACATTTCTCCCACGAAATTCACATTCCAACTCAGGCACTTCAGCGCATTGTTACACCAGGCCCTTCTCCACTTGGGGGGGCTAGACCTAGTTGGCAAGTTCTCTCTCGTTTCTTCTGATGACCACCATTTCAATATCACGATCACTGAGTATTTTACTAAGTGAGCAAAATCCATGCCATTGACCACTGTTACTGGATTAGTAATTGCAAAATTCATCTTGAATCAAATCATCTGTAGGTTCAGGGTTCCACAAATCATAATCACTAATAATGGATCCCCCTTTCAGAACCCTGAAGTACATAAATTGTGTAAGAAATTCTCCATATCTCATCACACGACCTCTTTGTACTATCCCAAGACCAACGGTCAAGTTGAAGCCACAAATAAAACGCTAAAATCAATATTGATCAAGATCATGAAAGATGATAGAAGGGATTGGGATCTTCAGCTTTATCATGCATTGTGGACTTATAGGAGGAGCATTCGTATGCCCACTTGGGCAACCCCCTAATCCCTTGTTTTCAATGTTGAAGCAATTTTTCCTCTCGAGGTAGAAATCCAAAGCCTTGTGCTTCTCTCCAAGGCCTCCTGGGTCAAGAAGAGTACAAAACTGCACACCTAATTGAGCTAGAAATTTTAGATGAGCATCGGCTCGCAGAAGCACAAAACCATGTTGCTTATGTGGATCGTATGTGCCACCAGTATAATAAAAATGTTCAAGAGCACTCTAACCAAATAGGTGGCCTTGTCCTAAGATTCGATAGCAGAATTGACATAAAGAAAGGAGAAGGTCAAAAATTCAGACCTAATTGGTTAAGCCCATATTTGGTAACAAAAGACTTTCATAACAAAGCTTTTCAATATGTACCTTAAAGGCCAAAGATTTCAATGAATCTATGAACTCTTTGCACCTCAAACATTATTTCCTATAAAATTTTCATTTCACATTGCCCTCTTTGCATTTATAAAATCTTCATTATTGTTGTGTTGTTCTTGCATTTCGGTTATTTTGATAGAATTATTGTCTAACTGCAAGTTCAAGTGACAAAAACTTTCAAGTGCAGAATATTACTTCATTTTTTCCTAGTACCACCTTTCCTTTCGGAAAATTCTCTCAAAATCAGCATAAAATAAGAGTCGACTTAGTTCTTACGGGTATTGTAAACTTTAATCCCATACATCTTGCAATCTTACATGCTTTAGCCTAGAATCTAATTCAGAAACTTGTCCATGACAGAATCCCCTTTTACGATTCCCTCTAAGCAATAATACTAGCATCCTCGAACCAGATAACCTTATCCACCTATCTTGGTTTTTGGTAATAAGCCCTTGCATCTTCCTGAGTCACACGGGGCCAAGGTTTGGGTATAAGACCCTTTCAAAAAACAAAAAAACACTATACAAAATCAAGCTCATGCAAATCAAAAAAACAGTTCTACATCTCTTGCTCTTCGTTGATCCTCGATGATGAGCACTCGCATCTTACTAGTTGTGTGGGGTTAACATTGGAGGGAGATGCCCTTTCTCGTCTACATTTACTATTTGGTGATAAGGCCGTGTGTCTTCCTAGTCACATGAGACTAAGTGTAGAAGGTCGCAAATGCAAAAGCAAAAGAAAAAGAAATGCAAAAGGTGTCCAAAAATCAAAAGCAATAAAATCCCTAAAAACCTTGCTTAGATGTCTATGATAAAAGGAGAACCTCCCTACCTTCCCAATTCTGTCTTGGTTGGCCATCTCTCAATTCAAATCTAGACACAACCAATAAAACTAGTGTTTTCTAAGCTTAGCAAGAGGCCTACAGCTCATAAGGATTATGGCATCCTCTTATTCTTTGTGAATTATTGATGTGTAACTTTCTTCTTTCACTATTCTGCATATCCCTTCTTCCCTTCATTCCCGGTTGCAAATTGAACGTCATTTGTCATGTAGGTAAACTAGCTCGATCATTACCTGCAAAAGAACTGTTACCGCATTTATCTTTGTAAACATCCATCATATTACATTTTCAAACATTCTATTATAATACTCAAATATAAGCATAATCCATAGCATTTACCAAAAACAAAGATCTATAGCACTTCATCACATTCCTAGCCATCTACGGTGCATAAATGAAAAAGCATACATTAAAAAAGATAAAAGAGATGTTAAACAATGTTTAAAACCAAAAATGGAGCGTATCATATGTATCAAATGTTTCGTATAAATCGAGTTTTAGTACAATCGTCTCCACATCGAGAGAAAACAAAAATCAAAAAACACAAAAAACAATAGTCCTAGATTTAGGTCCTAAGTCAGTGTTGTCGTTGGCTCCTTCGAAGGCAAAATGCCTAGAGCCCCTATTGCTCCTTCTCTAAGAAGGTCCAAATCCAGTGTAGCGAGGACTCTGACTCCTACTCTTGTGATGCCTGCAACTCTTCCTTGCCTGAAAGGACTCTCCTCCCATTGTCTACCTACTCAAAGAGGCTCATCTGCCTCTCGTCGTGAATAAATCACAAAGAGTCTTCACCTAAGACTAACACCACTACCTTGGCCTGTAGGCCAGTGATCTCTACCCTCTGACAAATGAGCTCCTGCGCTCCATGGTAGGCAAGAGCAAACATGTCTATGTGTCGGCCCACGTTCACAAGAAGATCCGAGTCAGTAAGGAGCTACTCTTTGCTGAGTCGTAAAGCCATGTGGAACAAGTCCACCAAGAAGTCTTGGATCAGCCTTCTCCACTTCGTCGCAAAGCCTGCAACACATGCACACACGAACATAAATTAGAAACCCGACCAATAGAGTAAATAAAGTCAATAAAGTTGGTAGAATAAGTTGAACTACAATAAAAGCTCAAAAATAAAGCATTGACTTCCCTGGATCCCCCTTATACCAATCAAGGTCTAACTCCTCATCGAAGCTCAATCCTGCCTCATCTACCTCTATCACAGGCTCATCTCCCACAAGAGCTTGGCCTCCCTTTGCCAATACTCATATCCCCCCTCTCTCTCCCGAAACCACTGTTGGCTATTGTGGTTGTCATTTTTGTTGTGATTGAGACTACTACTACTAATCCTACCGCTAGTGCTCCTGCCATACTCTCCTCTCGCACTTCGTTTAAACTGTACTTTCAAGCGATTCCGTCAAATAAATTTCAGAACTCAAATTTAACAAGGTTACAATGAACAAGTGACTTTCAAATTTGGAAGGTTTTTCAATTTATAGTTTTGTAATTTAACCATTTTATTTTGAAAAAAATCTCTTTTCAACAAATTTCTATTACAAACTATAATTTTTACATATTTTGACGAATACTCGAGTTTTTCACATTTGAACTAACATCGGACAATGCAAACGTCAAAAATCATAAAGTTTTATTTTTCATAGTTTTATTGCAAAATATGTTGTTTTTCGCATTTAGTCTTGCAAGTTGACATCTCCTCACACAGCACCAAGCTCAATCCGCTAAAGGAACGGTTTAGGTAGTCTTTTCATCCCCACAAATACAGTAAGTAATGCTCATCATTTTAATTAATTAGAATATTTTCCACTTTCGTTGTAAAATTGCGCTTGATTCCCGTTTCTTACTTGCAGGCACAAAGGCATCTTGGTTGGCTTCACTACGCCGCACATGTAAGGTGAGTTTTCTAACCCTTCTTTTCCCTTTCAGTGTGCAACTACCCAAATAAAACATCCTCAACAACACAAGACAAGACGCCTCCCCGAGGAATCAATATATGCACCCAGATCTTGCACGATGCAACATTTCATGATATCTGACGATGATGCAAGGACCTCCATAGCCAAAACATGCTCAAACCTGGTCTTCTCCTTTCTTCCTTTCTCCTCCTTTCAAGGCTTGTCCAAGTGTCAAATTTGTATTTTTTTATTTTGTTTCCTTCAAACCTTAGGTTTTGGTGTGGCAAGGCAAAACTGTCATTTGCACAAAGCAACGGTTTCACCACCATTGCATGTCATTTGAAATTCATTCCCTGCACGAGTTTTGATGTGTTTTACATGTTTTAGCTCGCCTTTTTTATCTTATTCTATTGCACTAGGCTTCCCAATGTTTTAGTGCACTCTTTGTCATGTCTAAGCCAATTTTAGCCAACTCTAAGTTAACTCCAACAAACTCTCAGTCAAAATTTAGTTAACTCTCAATCAAAATTTAGTTAACACTCAAATACATCTTTTTCCTTGAAAATAACTCATTTTTCCTTGATTTTTAGATCTAAAAATTGCATTAAGATTTGAGCATACAGATTTTAGAGAGCTATTGTTTGCATTTTTTAGTTTTTGAAGAACTCGATGCAAGTTCCATAGTAATCTTCTGCCTATCCACGCGAATTGGAGGAAGAAAACCACGAGCTTGCAGCACAACACTGTTGTTCTTGAGAAACCAACTACTGTTTGGTTGTCTCGTTCTTCAATTTGTGATTGTCTTCTTTTGTGTTTCCTCTTGCTGCAAAATTCTCATGGCATTATTGAACAACAAACTCGGAGTTAGCACCCTGAAGATCAACTAATTTCAATATTATATCTAATCTCTTCTTCTCCAAATGTCCTTTACTTCAATCAAGATGGGGGATTTAATCTTTTTATTGTCATTAGTTAATTTATTATATTATATTCTTGTTTTAACTAAGATTAGTTTGCATATAGAAAATTAATACAGAAAAATACCAAAAAACAATTCATCTTTCATACTCTTTGCATCAAAAATTGTTCAAGTTCTTTGTGGTTTCATTCTCATATTGTAAATTTAAAAGAACAGCAATTTGCACATTAAATTTAGAATTAGATTGACAAATCTCTCCTCCATTTACAGCCATCAACCTCTTTTCGTTTTATCTTCTAGCATAGACATATTTGCATATAACACAGACAAGCAATTTTCACACGCACTTGCATAGAAAACCTAGAAAACCCCATCTAGAATCCCCTTCTTGCATTTTAATACATGTCATTCAAAAACATAGATCACAATTACAAATCAGAATTCTTTAATTGCATACTAAATCTAGTTGCACACAAAACAAAAAAAAATAGAATAAATATTGCATTTAGTCTTGCATTCAAAAATTACGTTTTCGAATTCAAAAAATCCATTGCATGCTTACAAAAATATAAATTGTAGGTTTAACTTCTATTTGTATATCTGAAGTTTAAAGCATTCATTAATCTTTCATTGCATTCATATCAAAACAGCAATCAAAACATTCATTTCTAGCATGTGTAGTTAAATTTTTACAATTCCAAAAATCAAAAAATAAACAAAAATCAGTAACTACATAGTTTAACTTTAATTTTAGAATCATTAGCAATTTCATACATATTATTCAGAAAAATAACAAAAAGAAGAAGCTTTCCTTTCTTTACTTTCAGCACTTTCATTTTCAGCAATAGCATAATTTCTTTATCATTTCAAAATCTTTGCTCAATACAAACAAGCAAACAAAGCGTTCAATTTCAAAATCAGCAAGCATACACTTTTGTTAATCATACCAATAGACTGTACATCACATCATCTCTTCATCTGTTGTCTTGACCAAATCTCAAGAAGTCGAGTGCACGAAAGTCAGCATGTCACTTCCCGCGTGTACAGGTCCTGTGCTGCAAAATCATCTTTTTCCATTTGTCTAGGAATGCAATTACTCTATGTATTCCTAATGTGAATTTGATTTCGTTCACACATACCATAGCTGAGTATTTTGTCATTTGTACCAGGTTTTTTAAATCATATGGCTAGAACGGAGCAAAGTTGATAGATGTCTTAGGTCCCTTAGGATATAGGAAAAGGCATTTAGCGTTGGTATCATCATGTGTAATGAGATATTTCATTATTGTAAGGAACCACATACTGCTCTCCATGTTCTTATTTGAGATTATTTCTATCAGTATTTTGTGATCTAAGTTTGTTGTTACAGTTCATTTTACAATCTGTTATTTAAGTTTCTTTAATGATCAATGAAACTTTCTAGGTAAAATTGTAATTGGGTATTCTTGGTAAGATTCGTGAAAGTAATTATGTCCGAGTGTGTTATGCCCAATGGAGTAGCAAGGCACCAACCTTAGGATCTAGATCATCCTTCATAAATCAATCTTTTCTTTTCTGTTTTATGAAAATATGTTACAATATGTTGCAAAGATCTGTGGTATTTCTATGTGAACTTCATGTAAACGAATGACTTTGGTCATCTTTATCATTTAAAAGAATCTTTGATCCGTTTATGACTAGTTATGTGTTATCTTCACATCTTTTGTGATACAGTCCTGATTTAGAAATTCTTATGCAAATATGAGTTCATGTAGTTAGTGACAATAAATGGTATGCATGAATATTCAGTTACATTTGTTGGTTAAATTTTTAAGGTTTCAAGTCTATTATATTCATTTGACCTTCTCAGGACTGCAAGGGAAGAACCCCTAGGTTTAGCAGTCCCTGAAATGAGAAGACAAAACCCTGTCTTAGCGACTGTCTTCCCCTCGTGTCACCTTATCATTTAGTGTGCTTATGGCAAAAAAAAGAAGAGTGAAATTCTTAACATGATAATAGATTCAGACACCTTTTGTCTGATTGGGAACCAACACAACTAATTTTTGGAGCTTTTCATAACATTATTGCTTTTTTGTCTCTGCCTTATTCTCCCTCTCTTTTCCTCTTCTCCCTCTCTTTATCTCTTTACTGGTCTTCAACCATTTTTTAGCAATATCATTCACACTATTATACACAGCTCAAACCATCCCTAGATGGAAAGGAACATGAGACATACTATTTAATCACTGAAGGTAGTTTATTTAAGAAGGAAAGTAAGTCTTAACTACAGGCTTGAGCTACTCACATTAATCGTGTTCCTCATTAAACAGCATCTTATTTGAGTACGGGAGGAAGACTTAACTATGGGTTTGAGCCTCTAAAAATAATAGTGACATTTCTCTTGTAAATTCTACAGGTAAGAAACCATTTTGTTGTGTCCATTTTTCTTGCTCTCTTTATATTACACAAATATTTATCACGTTTCTCTTATTAACTAGAGAGGCCTGCAACAAATTGCCACATTCTATTTTTCTAGCTCTCTTCATTATTTATATGTTGGACAAAATAATTCACATGTTTAGTTGCTTTGAATACAGAGCAATCCAGTTGAAGCAAGTAACCAAGTCTTTTACTCTTTGCATGGCTAAGACGCCATGTATGAGATGATCTCTCAGGGAGGAAATTCATTTGTCAATATGAAAGATCAGAATATGCCAACAGAGCCTCAAATCTACTAAGTTAACTAGCTCTTATCCTAGCTTTGAAACTCAAGAAAGACATCAACAAATCTCTGCTTAGCCTAACATTGTATCAAATTGTAGAATCCCTTTGTACGAAATAAATGCTACATGCTTATGATACTCTTTAAAAATTTGGATGTGACAGTGAATTAATAAATAGGAATGCCATGATCCAGATTAGATCAAGAATCCGTGAGACAATGCACTATATTGCAGAAACAATTTAATTACAACAATTCTAGCATACAAATATATTGCAAAGCAATAGCAAAGTGACCCATGAATGAACGGAAATAAAATAAATATACATAGAGAGAACAAATTCTGAATAAAAGAATTTACTGCATCATAGAAATGGGAGGTATGTAGGGCTATCTCTGAGAAGAGATGTGAACTACTTCTCTTGTGCTATTACAAAAGGAATGTAGTGATCCCTGAGAAGAGACGTAAAGCTACTGCTCTCTGTTCTATATATTACAAAGTGGTAGAAATCTCTGCGAAGAAACGAGATGCTACAAGACTCTCTACCTTCTTACAATTCATTATTTTTACATTCAGGTGCCCATGCTTTTATATCTATTTTTAATAAGGAATGACCATTCTAAAAATAAAATATCAATTGATTCAACTTGGAATGTGAAGAGCCATGTGACAAGCATCTCCCCAAAAATTTGAGAAGTTTCGTCATGGCCCAAATGTCACAAAAATACAAATTTAATATTTTTATATATTTTTCAACAATTTTGTATTTTGCATTTTTGAAGCCCTCCAGAGCATATTTTGGACCCCATCCTTTAGTTGGACTTGGAAGCTCTAAATGGTTGTTGCATGTGGTGCATTTAAGGAATCTAACCCAATTAGCTTGATGAGCCTTCCAACACATTGCTGTTTCAAATTCCAAATGATGGGCTAAGAGATATGACCGTGGAAAGATGACGTACTAGGGATAAACTAGATTTTTTTGGTATTTTGCTTAAGAGACTGTCTCAAACTGCCACCTAGATCATTCGCCCTTCCTTGAGAAGCAATATGCCCCATTGCTCCTAGCTATAATTTCTTACAAACACAGGGAAATTTAAGTGCAAAACAGATTTCCTTTGAATTGAGTGGGGTGGCCCATCTGAAATTTATTTTTCTTGATTTTGAAGACCTTTGTATAGGCATGCCACCGAACCAACATGTAGAAGTGCCAAGTTTGCACTTGTCGCATAATTCACAAGCATGGAGACCCTAACAATGAATAAAATCATGACCCCTTCTACCAAAATAACTACAAATAATTCGATGAAACATATACCTTCAGTGTGCGTGAGTAGAATGCTCAAACCAATGTTGAGCATGTTGTTTCAAACACATCTACTTTAATGAAAGGGCATTTCATGGTGGGCTGAGAAGATTCTCTTGTGTACCCAAGACCAGAATTCTTAGGCCTCATTTTTTCTTCAAGAGGTTTATAAATTCTTTGACCATCTTTTCCAAGGACTTGACAAGTGCATTCCACTTTATTGAATAGCTTGAAACCAAAGTCTTTTGCAATTTTTCCAAAACTACCAAATAAACACAGAAAATAGCCAAAATGAGAGGAACTGGAATACCATACCATGTTTTCCTCTATTCTTCTCTTTCATCTTTTCAAATTCATCTTGTAAGATGGCCATGCCTTTTGAATTTTGTCACAACTTATTTTTCTACAAATTGTTGTAGCTTGTGCATAGCTTCGTTGCACCTTTCCTCTACTTGGATTAATCCTCCAATGATGGCGCTTCCAAATTGGAAAAGTTTCTTTTGCATCTCCATCATCTACAACAAGATGATGCTAAGGCTGGTCTACAATCGTTGGTTTCCATCCTTTAACCATTGATTTTCATCGAGGAATGACTCATGCTCATTCTGCAGTGCCAAAAATGGATCCATGTCTTCGATTTATTCTTGTCATTTTTCCCTACTTGTTTTTCCTATGAATTGTGAAATTCTTGAAAAATGTACAAAAAACAAGTCTTGCTCTAATACCACTGATCCGGATGTTCTAGATGAGGATTCAATCTAGGGGTCAACATACCAACTGTAAGCAATTAGTGTGTTATATCAAAGCCAAACTCTTCTATACTAAATTGACATATATTTGCAAGAATAATCAACACAACTTTATTACAAGATATTAAGAGAGTTTCTGAAATACCCCAAATAGGGATAATAGAAAAATAACAATATTTCCAAAACTAGGGCACAGAAAAATTTGAAACTTAATTTGCATATAAGAATTTCAACAACAAACTCAGATTTACAATCTGATTTATGATTTGCTTTTTCTGTTAAAAAAAATCTAAGTATTATTGAACTTAAGAAAGGTACAGGAAATCCTTTTATTTCTGCCCAGAAAGTTCGGATATGCATTACAATGATTTTTATTCTATTTTTCTGAGATAAAACAGAAATTAGTATGCAGATTTAACATAAAATACCCCAGACCTTGATCAAAACTTAGTCGTCTTCAAATATGACGTCAACTCCCAAAATAAATCAACGTTGGGTTTGATTTTATTTTGTCATCCTCAAGAATGCTCATAAATATGAAATACCATGTTGAAGTTACTCCAAATCTAAACCTTCAACTTCGAATTTTATCTCCAATTTGGCCTCCAAACCTAATAAACAATTGCAGCCCAAAAAAGATGATGTGCTAGGGTTTCACAAACCAAAGCTCTTCCACTGAAACACACCCTTCTGATTAGGGGGAGCCCATATGTCTCTTCAAAATCAGGGATACTCAAGGGTTTCAAACCTTAAGCCGAGTTGCAGCAACAATAAACAAAAAAATTACAACATAACCCACTCTAAAAGACCCCTAAAGAATTATATAATAACTCCCAAAGAAATGAATTAATCTCAGCCCTTCAATCACCACCTCTTAATCCAAAGCTCCACATTTTAAACCTAAAAACTGAACCAATAAGCTCCTAGAAAACCCATGCCCCCTTTGCCATGTTATCACATGTTTTTTAAAAGTCACTTAAAGTACATAAAAAGGGGACAACTTAAGCCTTTTGGCTAGAAGTCACTAAAGTTGCCTAAAAAGACATGCCCTCAACTTAAAATAACTGAAGTTCACTTATAATAAGATAATATTTTCAAACTTTTATTGATTATTCACACTCTTTATCTTGTAGGAACCCGTTGAGTCTCAATCTCTCTGAGTGCACACCCTAAGGGGTGCACCGAGAAAGGGTTGGGTAGACCATTAGTGCTTCGTAGGATTGTTTTCCCTTTTGCCACTTGTTATCTACACACTTGTCTCCTGAAAACCATATCCCTAAGCTTTTTCTTCTTTGTTGTACACTCCTCAGTCATTTCCCACCTTTCATTCCTTTTTTTCTAACCTAAACCCCCTTTCGACAGTTTATAGTACTCGGTCAACTGGGTTGACCATGTACTCTTATGAGTGAAATTCATTTAGGGTCTAGGCCGACTCTTGGCTAACCTAGCCCATGACCTAGTGAATTTTTGTCCATAACAGTCCTAGGTCGACTAGGTCGACCCTGTCGGTCGAAACTTTCAGAAGGGCTTAGGGTTAAATCCGCCTATATATACAAGATCATTTCACCGTTATTTAAAGAAGAGAAGTAAGAGCTATTGCGCATCTGCTTATCCACCATTCTACTTCAGGTGCAAGCTTAGGGTTTCATATTTTATTTGGAGATACGGATCTTGTCTTGTGGAGAAATCTTTTGGATGCATTGATAGGTTGTGTAGCCTAGAGCTGATTTATCCTTGTCATCCTTACATACCACAACAACCTCTTGCAAAGCACCTTGGCCAAAGGAGAGATTGAGGCTCGACAGGTTCGTCTTTAAAGGTAAGTATTCCTAACTTTGTTCCTCCTTTGTAAGAGTAAATAGATAATGCATTTGTATTTCTTTTCCATGCATTAGGATTCTATATGCATTGACGTGAGTATGTCTTCTATGCATGTTTGCATTTAGTGTTTATTACCCCACTTTTGTACCACAAGTTTTTGGCGAGCACTAGATTAGATTTATTTGTTTTACTTGTTATTAGTTTAGTGAATATAAAAACATAGAACTTAGTTAGGGTTATTGCGTGATTGTGCTTGACTAGAGGCTTTGGAACCCTCCCTAATATTGTTTATTGTGATAAAAAATCCCCTAATTAGGTCTAACGGATTCACATATTGGTCATGTTTCAAATTATGTAATGTATCCTCAATCAGAAGTGTAAGTATGATCTATCTTCTCCAAGTTAAGATTGATTTATAGACATGATGCATTTCTAATTGCATACATTCTGGTGAACCCAACATCAATCTAACCCTTGTAAATTTTTTTTCACATTTTTCATTATTTTATGATTTTATTTGTTATTTTTCTATATTTGCGATACAAGGTCAACAGGGTCGGTATAGTTTCTAACTTTTGTGTACAAGTTTAACACACAGTCGCATCAAAACGACTATGTTTTGTTTCTACAGGTCTTCATCAAATACAGACTACTGGGTCGAACAAGTCGACACAGTACACTTACAAGTTTCCAAAAAAAATATAGATCGACCAAGCTGGTATAGTCATCTTCCAGACTTCCAAAAAACATACTAGGTCGACCAAGACGATATAGTCATCTTCAAAGGCTTCAACAAACAAGGAATGCAAAACTAGGTCAACCCAGTCGACAAAGTTCGCAGAATTTGCAAGTAAAAATCAAGACACTTCAACATCAATCTCATTTTCGAACCAAAAAACATACTAGGTCGACCAAGACGATATAGTCATCTTCAAAGGCTTCAACAAACAGGGAATGCAAAACTAGGTCAACCCAGTCGACAAAGTTCGCAGAATTTGCAAGTAAAAATCAAGACACTTCAACATCAATCTCATTTTCCTCTGCATCTTCCAACCCACCAAGGTTCCTTTCTCTCTTTTTCTGTGATTTATGTTATTCATTACAGTTCTGTTTTTAACAATTTGCAGTCTTTAAAATTGTCTTTATACAATAAACTACGTCAACTTGATCGACCCAGTTCTGTATTTTGTTTTCTATTTGCAAGCCTAGGTCGACACTGTCGACATAGTTCTTATTAGACCCTTGCTTCAGCAGTACAGTAGCGACACTGTCAACTCTGTACTGTAATGTCTACATACACTATTGTCTGAACTGACAATGTACTGTGTTTCAAAGTTGGAATTAACATCTATATGCTAGTAATTACTTCACACTTTCATTTTCAATTGCTTGCATGCTTTTAAAATAGATCACATAGTCTAATTAGGTGGTTTTTCAATATACCATTTAGTTACAATATTTTTCTCTTTCTTACACACATTACCAAATCACATAATCTTAAAACACATTTAAACAATTGTCTACCCAAGGTCTACCTACTTGGATTTCATCACCAAGGGAGAAGCCGACTTGGTTTTATGGCCAAATATAAACACATGGTTAATAGTATATATTGACAAAGCACCCGACACCCTTATCGTTGCGGTGTGTGAAGTAAGGCGGTAGGCCCCAATACCAAGCCAATACCATTGACAACACAGATCCGTTTCAACCTAAACATCATAAAACCATCCATAGATTGCTTTCTAATTCTCTACTTTCAGCCAACTTCCTATCACACCTAAAATAATACTCTAATAATCTACCAACATTCAAGATGATCACTTAGTTAGCATTTACTTTCCAAGTTGACTGCTCACTCTTTGCTCATTGTATGTTGTATTGCAAAAACTTGCATTGGTCAGCGTTTGTGCAAGGTTTTGTGTTGTGTGCCTCAATTAGACCATCCTC
Source organism: Torreya grandis (assembly GCA_037957365.1). Taxonomy (NCBI): domain Eukaryota; kingdom Viridiplantae; phylum Streptophyta; class Pinopsida; order Cupressales; family Taxaceae; genus Torreya; species Torreya grandis. The sequence goes on from JARHVA010000289.1 coordinate 2,380,316, forward strand.
ACTGACCCAATTGATTGTGTTTCCTTTCATTTCTTGCTTTCAGGTACATTGCAATTTTTTTCTCATTTCAATACACTGTCGTTCTGTTCGACGCAATCTCTTACAGACTATTTGTTTCCCCTGCCTACAATACTAAGTCGACCCTGTCAACACATCATTCTTTTCTGCCCTTCAGGATACAGTACTAAGTCGACCATGTCGACTATGTATACTTGTCAAATTGTTTTTCGTCCCAGTGTACAATACTAGGTTGACCCTGTCGACATTGTATCATTGTTTCCTAGTTTTCAAGCCCTGTTTTCAATACTAGGTCGACCCAGTCGACTCTATACTCTTTCTTGCCCCTTTGTATTTCCTTGTGTTTGCATGACCTTTGCATTTCCTAATCCTTCTCCATCATGAACTTCATGTTTGAAAACAACAATGAGTTGAATTCGACGGATATGATGAGTCTTACCAATCCTAATAAGGTCTCTCATAAGCAGATTATGGCTCCTCTCCTAGATGCAAGTAATGTTCATATAGCCACTCACACAACAAATTATGGGACCCCTCCTCATTCCTCATGGCTTCGTAATCCTCTCTTCTCACTTGAAGATCAACCTGAATTAGAGTATCCACCTGAAATGCTCTTCTTTATCTCTAAATTTTCTCAGCATCAAGGAAAGGACCCTTCTACCATTTACCATTTCATGATTAGTGGTCAAATCGAAGAGCCTCATTCACCTTCTCCCACGTTCTCGCACGGATTTAGGGATACTAGCTTCTTTGCTTCTCAACATCTTCCCTCTATTTTGACCCCTTCTCATACCATGACTTCATTTGATTTGATTTCCTCTACCTCCATGCCTAGTATCTCCACTAACATGACAGGGTCTACATCTAGTGAGCCTCTTCCAAGACCCACTCTCCTCAATCCTTCCACTAGTGCATTGTTTGCTACCCAAGGTAATCATTCCTCTAGTGTTGCTTCTTCTCATCCCTTTACTAGTCCATTGTTTGCCACATAAGCAAATTTTGCCACTAGTGCCTCACATTCTAAGAACTCTTCTCAAGCTCCTACTAACACCAATAGTGGTACCCAAGCCACTACTTCCAATTCTAATGCTTCAAACAAGGTCAACAATGCAACTCAAACCCATCAGCTCCTATTACAAACTCTTAATCAAATGAATGTTTTTCAAGCTAACAATGCAAATCAAATGATGCAAATGCAAAACCACCTTATCCATCTTCAAACCCATCCTCAACGGAAGCCATGGGGCACACATAATCAAAATGTTCCCCCACTCCTCTTCGGGATTCCCATGGTAATCTTATCCCTCAACCTCCTCTTGTCAACAAGACAATCAAGCATCTTCAAAATGAGCCTTTTACATCTCAAATTGTTAATATTGATATAGGAGGTATCACCCCTACCATTTCTTACAATGGGTCAACTGATCCTACTCTTCATCTAAAAACATTTGAAAATTTATATAAAGACTATGTCAAATTAAATACCTTTGCCACTACCAAGCTATTAACCAAAACTCTCATGGGTGATGCTTTAGATTGGTACAACCAACTTAAAACTCATTCCATTACCAGTTTGAACGATTTAGTGAATGCTCTAGTCCAAGAGTTCCAAACTAGTGATCTTCCTAAGAATATTGTAATGTACCTAGAGAGGGGTATAATAGTACAATAGTAGAATAATGAATAGTGGGTTAGTACCACATGCATAAGAAGGAGGATTTGGGTAGATAGAAACTAATATAAATAAATGGGCATAGGATATTGTAAAGCATCGAAAAAATTATTTGTAATTGAGCATTGCCCTTACGGAGGTAGTCGTAAGTGATTCGGTGTTATTCCTTCCATAAAAGGAATACCATATTAATGTATGTAGTATTTAGTTATTTGTGTATTAGTTGTTTTAGGCTCCTAACATCTATAACGAGATCAATATATACCCAATTTGTTGTCATTTAATTAGTTTTAGGGATTAAGTTTCTATCATTGGTATCAAAGCACTTTTCTGAACCAATTTTTTTTCTTCGTTGCAAGAGAAATTGAGATTAGCAAGAGAGTTCTTAGTCATTTAGTTTTGTGTAGGAGATTTTAGAGAGATTTTTTACTCGTATTATTTTGTAGAGTTGAGAGGTATTTTTGTGGATATATTGGGCAATTATATTTGTCAAAATGCAGGTTTTGAAAAGCCCATTAGATATATTAAGTCAAAATCTACCAATTCAAAGTGCAAATTTCCATTTTTTCTTAAAACAACTCGATTGTTCTTTTGCATACTACTCTCACACAGTAACGAATCACGCCAAAAACAATTTGGGTTTTGTGCGCCTCTATCTTAGCTTTCTAAAACATTTTCAAGTTTTAAATTTTATTCAATATTGTAGAAGTTATCGCAATTTTAGTGACTACTACTATGTTGTAAAAAAAATCAAAAAAAAAAAAAAAAAAAAAATGGTGTTTTATGGAAATCTGAGTGTAGGATGCATTTTCGGTTGAAGCCGACATCCAATTTATTGTAATCATGGGGAGTCATATTTTATCTCGAGGGAATGTCATTGGAGCCTTTACTCAACTTCATCAAACTAGTACTATTAGGGAATATCAGCCTGAGTTTGAAACATTAACCAATGGCATCTCCACTGCATTCTTCGTTCGTTGCTTCATCAGCGGACTTCAAGATAAGATTCAAGCAGTTGTTCAAATGTGTAATATCCCCAATTTCCCCTCAAATCTGAAACTAGATATTTCCTTGACTATCTCTCTGTATTTTGCTTTTTAGATATTTTGCATGAATAAAAATGCGATTTTGCAAGATAAATTTAAATAAACAAATAAACCACAGTAAATCTCTTGACTGGGAAATCAGTGCCCTTATTATTCTTCAGAATGATTACAATAATGAATCTCTGGCACGCATATAAATGAATACAAATATCGTCTCAAAATCTGATCTTTTGCAAATCTGGAACGGCTCTAATAGAGATCTTTATCTGTGCAATATCTGAATAAAAAACATAATGAAATAAATGCCTGAAAAGCTCTGTGACAACTTCTGTATGAAGTTACCTCTCAAATCTGTAAACCTCTGTGATAACTTCTGTATGAAGCTATCTCTCAAATCGGCAATAGATCAGCTGATATTTCACAGCCTCTGAATCGCACACACTGAAGAGTTGACGTTCTCCAATGCCAATGGAATCCTGGAACCTTTGGCTCAGTCTTCACAGAAGAATTCTTCAATATCAAAATCAATAATCAAATCATAATCAATAATGGCCTCCATGAGAAACCCTTATACCCTCAAAAGATATGCTTGCCCTAATTAGGGTTTTCTTAAATTAGAATTAGGGTTTCTAATTTAAAATAGGCTAAATAATTAATATTTGATTAAATCAATCAAATATTAATATCTCCCTCAATACATATCGGATCCTCGAACCGTTCGAAGCTGGTGAACCAGGGAGTGATTCTGCACATGACCATACCAAATAAGGGCGTTCCGCTGCATGTCAAATATCCCTAAATAATAGGAGCTCAGGCCAAATGTGTCTAAAATAACCAGAATGAAAGCAAACTATAGGAATTCTGCAAATCGAAGCCAAGCCAATCTCCATCATGACCCTCTATCCATCCCATCAGCCTACGAAGGTCGCATAATAGGCTAATCATCAAGTCTATCAATGTCCACGAAAAAGGGGACATGACAATCCGCCCCTCCAGAAATTGCTTGTCCCCAAGTAATCTCGGAACAATGAACCACTCGATCCACTTGGATCCCAAATGTAGTTATGCTCTACACAGCTGTAAATCAATGCAAGTACCTGCAACATCATCAGAAGTAGAACAAAGAGGAACCCATAATCAAACTGTGGAATGCAACTTAACCAAACTCTGAAAGCACAACTGTCATAGTTAGGAACACATGAGAAACAAACTCTCGAAGTATCACAATCCAAATAGAATGGACAACTCAAACTGCCAATTCCATCTGCCAAAGATGGTGCCAATCCATCCCATAACTGATCCCTCTGTAAAGGTGGCATGATCAACTGTACCACACTGTCATCTGTGTGAGAAGAATAAATCTGGAGACTCGACTCCTCTGGTATCCCAAACTCATCAGGACTAGGTACTCCCAAATCCTGAACATGTGTGTTAGGAACAACAACATGCTCCTCAGCAACTACTATAGGAATGTACTCACCACCAACCACCTCAATATACAAATGAACTGGGTCTGGGGCTGGTGAAGACCGCAAATGCTCTAACTCTATGGTCATCTCAGCCAAATGAAATTGTGACTCCTCATAAGCCAACTGCGTACTCTCAAGAATCTCAGAAGTCACCTCGAGCTACTGAGTAAGCTCACTCACCTTATCTTCCTCGACCAATAATGCATCATACGCTGTGCTGCCCCACTCCATAAGATAATCTCTGTCGCCTACCAACTGCATATAACCCTGTCTCAAAATTTGGATAGCCTCCCATAAAGAGTGGATCTCTGTCAAGGATAAATAACTGCCTCCCTACTCAATGCTAGTAGGAGAACCCCATCCATAAACTGCTAACAACTGACGAGCATCATCAAAATGCTTACAAGCGGTAGCAATGTCTCGCTCACTAACTCTCAGCTGACTAGACACATGGTGGCACTGGCTAGACTGTCTCCTACAATCCTCCTCTGATGCATGGTCCAAAAGAGTAGACTCAAAATCACTGATCTCTGGAGTACTACCATCCTTACTCTGTGAATCAACTCCAAAGCTCATATCAACATCCAGAGTATCAAAAGCTGTAGCATCACTAACTAACTCTTCCATACCGAGAGAAACGGCTAGTGAAACTAAGTCCTCAAAACTGTCAACTGCATCCCCCTGAGTATCATCTGCAATAATCAGATCCTGGGACTCTTCTTCAATCTCTGTCATAACTGAGAGATCATCAACCCTTAGTGCACTAACATCTGAGCACACCTCTACACTCTGAGTGCAAGCATCAGACTCATCCTCATCTTCACTATCTCCTATCTCATAATAATCATAATAATCATGGGACATGCTGTGCTCTTGTCTAAATGATCTGTAGTGGTCTCTTCTCAGCGTAACAAAGCGATCAAAAGACAACCTCCCCTGAGCTCGTGGAGTTAATAACTCCCACTCATCCTTTGCTGTCATATACCGAGTGGATTTGTCTTTGGATGTAGGGTGTGAAAGAGATTCATTTAACCTCTTCAAACTTAGTTTCAACTTCTTCATCTCATAGTCCCACTGTCTCTGAGTACTTGAGGTACCCATGATTTACTAACAAATTCCCTGATGTGTACTCAAGCGAAACATAACTCACTTAAAAAAATAAAACAGCGACTTAAAAAATAATAACTAAAAATTAGCTAATTTAAAAAAAAAAGACGTCGTTTGCATGCCTTGCAAAGAAAGTAGGCGCTCTTATGCATGACCACAGATTTGCGTTGTAGGCGCTGTTATGCATGCAATCTGAAACTTTGCAGTCCGGTTAGTTCGACAGTCAACAGTTGGTTATGCCGAGCTTTGGGTAAGCTTTCGAACCCTCTATATTTGTGCAACCAAGAATTTGCTAAGTCTTCCGTACGGCCTGCGCATGCATACTCTACAACACGTGCGCCACACAATCACAACACGGCTTCTTGAACCCGTTGAAAACCTTGATTGAACCTGCGCGTGCATACTAATTTGAACCTGAACTTGTGCGTGCATACTAATTGATGGCATCTGTTGTTGACTGTCATGCACGTGACCCGCGTTCTTGGCTTCTGCTGGGGAGAAAAAATAAATCTGCGTTCCACTCTTCTTCCTGTACGGCGCGATTCTGGTATGAAGTTTCTGTCTTCCAACGAGTCCCTCCAAACTCTTTATTGCACAAGATTCCTTACGGCCTGCGCAATATTCAGACACCGCAAACCTCTGTCGTGTATTCTTTCCACCGTTTTGTGAAGGATTGTCTTGACACACGGCTTTATGCATGAAAGGACTTAATAACAGAATACGTTTCAGAACGACTTGATTACGCCTTGGAAAATCTCAATGTTTGGTAACAAGCACTTTATCAACGGCTCCCAAATTTGCAACGTCTTTCTTTATCCTCCTCACGGTTATATCACACACAGAGCCCTTTTTTTTTTTTTTTGGACGTGGCAACCCCTGCCGTACGCCGTCCGTACGTTGTCCTTTGGCCGCTGTCTGGTAATTTAGTGCGGCAGATATCAGAATTAATATGTATGGGGATCTTAGCAAAGTCAACGCCTTGTATGCAGGTGCCGGCCGTACCTGTACGGAATATATATATCCCTGGAAAATCCTTCAATCTGGACAATGATTCAATTGGCTTCTCGGGGGCGCAAAAACGGTTCAATCTTCGAACTGACCTGATTCAATGTCCAATCTACCCAACAGGATGGCAGAATAAAAGCTCTGATACCACTGTAATATCCCCAATTTCCCCTCAAATCTGAAACTAGATATTTCCTTGACTATCTCTCTGTATTTTGCTTTTTAGATATTTTGCATGAATAAAGATGCGATTTTGCAAGATAAATTTAAATAAACAAATAAACCACAATAAATCTCTTAACTGGGAAATCAGTGCCCTTATTATTCTTCAGAATGATTACAATAATGAATCTCTGGCATGCATATAAACGAATACAAATATCGTCTCAAAATCTGATCTTTTGCAAATCTGGAACGGCTCTAATAGAGATCTTTATCTGTGCAATATCTGAATAAAAAACATAATGAAATAAATGCCTGAAAAGCTCTGTGACAACTTCTATATGAAGTTACCTCTCAAATCTGTAAACCTCTGTGATAACTTCTGTATAAAGCTATCTCTCAAATCGGCAATAGATCAGCTGATATTTCACAGCGTCTGAATCGCACACACTGAAGAGTTGACGTTCTCCAATGCAAATGGAATCCTGGAACCTTTGGCTCAGTCTTCACAGAAGAATTCTTCAATATCAAAATCAATAATCAAATCATAATCAATAATGGCCTCCATGAGAAACCCTTATACCCTCAAAAGATATGCTTGCCCTAATTAGGGTTTTCTTAAATTAGAATTAGGGTTTCTAATTTAAAATAGGCTAAATAATTAATATTTGATTAAATCAATCAAATATTAATATCTCCCTCAATACATATCAGATCCTCGAACCGTTCGAAGCTGGTGAACCAGGGAGTGATTCTGCACATGACCATACCAAATAAGGGTGCTCCGTTGCATGTCAAATATCCCTAAATAATAGGAGCTCAGGCCAAATGTGTCTGAAATAACCTGAATGAAAGCAAACTATAGGAATTCTGCAAATCGAAGCCAAGCCAATCTCCATCATGACCCTCTATCCATCCCATCAGCTTACGAAGGTCGCATAATAGGCTAATCATCAAGTCTGTCAATGTCCACGAAAAAGGCGACATGACAAAATGTGGCAACTGCAATCCATGAAGGAAGCCGTGGGCTTAGCTAAGCTCCCAGAAGACCACATCTGCTATATTCGTGGTAAGACATCTTTGTTTTTTTGCATCCCTACACAACACCTCTTCAGGCCATCCACAAACCACACATCCATTCCCTTTTGGATGCACCTTAGCAGGTTCCAGACAAGCCCATTCAGGAAATCACCATGCTCGAGTAGGCCCCCAATGAGCCCAAACTGACAATCATAAAACCCAAGCAGGAACCGAGTCTTCAAATCCCTCAGAGAAAAATGTTAAGGGGGATGGCATGTATCCTCAATTCATTCATCGGGAAGACTATTTTGGGCACCCTTGCTCTCGCTTTGAGGATATGATCATCATGGTTCAACTTGCACTTCAACCTCTGGTTATAGTGTTCATTTTCACCCTATTGATGTACATGTTCATATCCAAGCACAGGGAAAAGAAGTGGAAGCAGAAAAAGACACATGGACGTGTCTCTACAACCTATGTATGGTCCAACCTTCATTTGGTCCTATTTCTTATCATGTTTCGAGGGCGAAACATATTTAACTAGGATGGAATGTAATGTACCTAGATAGGGGTATAATAGTAGAATAGCTAATAGAATAGTAAATAGTGGTTTAGTACCACATGCATAAGAGTAAAGAGTTGTGTAGATGAGAACTAGTATAAATAAAGGTACATATAATAGTGTAAGGCATCCAAGAAGTTATTTGTAATTGAGCCTTGCTCAAAGGAGGTAGCCCTCTCGAAGAGGCCGGCGATACAGAGTCATTCCTTCCATAAAAGGAATGTTTTGTATGTAATCAGCGTGCTTATCAATATATGCAGTTTGGATTATTATTGTGTGAATTGTGAGCCCTAGATTCTTATCAAATACCTTGGCCCATTTTTTTAATTGTGAGCAACTTGAAACCAAAACTACCCAAGCTTTTGTTAAACGATGGAAGACTTTGTCTAACAAATGTGAACATAACATTGTTGATGATAACCTTTACCATCCCTTTACCAATGCTCTTTTTCCCAAGTTGCAATATCGAGTCTGGACTCTCTCTCCATGGACTTTAGAGGAGGCTATTAACCAAGCTAAACATCAAGATTTCCTTATGCGTCGATTCGAGCCACCCCAACTTTCTGTGGGTACTCGTATATTACTTAAAAACAAGAATCGTCATGCTACCAATGATGGTGTCACGGACTCTTATGATCCCATTCACACTATTCAAGTTGTTGTTCCTAACCAATCTTCGGAACCAGCTCCCCCTTCTAACCGATTCACTAATCCTCATTTATCTTCAAACAATAACCTCAACGTTCATAAACCTTTATCCTCAACAGAATTACTAAAACGTCTACCCAGGCCTCTACCACAAGAACTTGATCCCACTTGTCCTATGAAATCTTGGTATGATCCCAACAAATTTTGTTAGTTTCACGCTAGTTGGGGTCATTCTCATGAGACTTGAAAGTAGCTTCGTAATTTGGCTATGGATTTTCTTCTTGGTCCCAATTTTGACCACGATTCTATCATTCTGAAACGCCAACAAGCCTACGACATTGCTTTCAAGGCCCATGAAACAAATACTAAATCTCAAGCTTTGAATCAAGCTAATGTTCATTTGGCCATCTATAAAAATCCTCTTCCAAATCACCAAGATAACCAAGACAAGCCCACCCCTTCTACCAATAATGTAGACAGTCTTATCGACCCAACTCTTGAAGAGAATGTGGTTGATATGACTAATATGCAAAGGGTGGTTGCTTTCATTGATCCTCAACCCAGCTACACACCTCCATTGTCTCGCACATTTCGTGTTATCCAAGATTCTTCTCTAACTCACTTAAATGAGTTGGGGCAAGATGACCTTATAACTTTTTATGAACCGATTCCAACTCCTCCCTTGGATAACACTTCCCATACTATTTCTACCATCCCTCCATCTTCTTTACCTAACACCAATGATACTCAAGCTTCTATCAACACTTCTTCTAACAATCCTCAAACCACACCTGCATCAACTACTTCATCTTCTCAACATAATCTACAACCTTGTTCTAAACCTTCTTCCTCTTACCGACATAAATTCCAATGTACTTCGGCTCCTCCTTCCAAGGACCTCCTTCAACACTATGCACCTCTTTCTAACAATCTTATTATCGATTATGATGAGTGGGATCCTATCACAAAACTCACTAATCTCCCATCCCAAATCTCATTTCTTGAACTTATGAGGACATATCGCGTCATCATAACCGTCTTATGCAACTTTTGTTCAAAATGAACATCCCTCGTCCTCCCCTAGCATGACGCGAAACAACCTTATCTGGATTTGAGGATAGCATATTGCAACAATGCGAAGAGATGTCCATCCATGTTGATGAAACAATGGACGCTTCTTTTTTCCTCAAATTCCCCATCGCTTCCATGACTCCCGATAAGATTCTACCTCGTGCAGATTATCCTCCTCTTTTCATTAGCGTCCAAATTGGTGATATCCAAGTCAAGCGTGCCTTGATTGATGAGGGTTCTAGCACTTGCGTTGCCTCTCTCGATTTTATCAAAACCCTTGGATATTCTGAATGCAATCTCATATCCACATGCAACACATGTCAAGACTATGATCAAAGGCAAATGCCTCCTTTAGGTTGTGTGTGGCTCTCCATTACCGTCCCACCTGTCACCGTTCGTGTGAAGGTGGTGATATTTAACTTCCCTCTATCTTACAACATTTTGCTTGGTAGGCCATGGACTCATCGTATGCAAGCAATTACTTCTTCTGCTTGCCAGTGTGTTAAATTTCCTCATAATGAAGCCATCTATAGGATTCAGGGTGACACTAACCCTTGGAATTTCGAACAATTCCAAGACTAGGGTGTATTCAAGATTCCTAACCTTGAACCCTTGCCAAGTGTTCCATTTCATGAGTCTCAACAATTTAACTTTCCCGTCAATTCCACTCGAGGTTACAACGATCATCCCGAACTCATTGGGAATATTCCCCCCAACCTCTTAGATTCTGATGATGATGAGTCTAACGAGATCAATCTCAAAATTAAAACTTCTGATCTCTCACCTCATCTCATCTCTCAACTTCTCGCTTCTTTGCAACCTCATTCTCGTTAACCACCTTCTGATGACATCCCCATTGTCTTAACTAAGACTCGGCATTCCATTCATCACACTTCATCGGATGACAATGTCATCCCTACCTGCACCATTGATCTTCATATGCCTGATTACAATGATGGTTATACCTTAGATGATCCATTCTTAAAAGGTCTTGTTCGGGCCCGTGATACTGAGATTATCCGTTATCGTTCCTCTTTGATTCAATATTTTAGTATAACATCCCATGTTTCATCGTATATCATTCCTAATTTAGCATTTTTCCTCTTTATCGCAGGGTAGAGATGGTGCAGACACCTCCAGTGTTTGAAAAACCTCGTAGGAGTATGCTTATGGATAGTGCTATGACTGGGCCCTATCGCTTTGCTAGGTACCATGACCCCTATAGCCTGCTTCTCCGTGAGATGCGTGCAACTCTCCTTCAGCCTTCTGTAGACCCCACCCCTCCCTCAGTAGAACCCAGTTTGGATCTCATTCCTACACCCGCTTTAGCTGAGTCTATTCCTGCTTCCGATCCTATCGCTCATACTGTCAAGCCTTGTCCAATCTCTCCACCAGTGCCACCTTCTCTTGGTGATGGTTTGCTTCCTTTACCGCAGCTAGCTCCATCGTCCAACAAATGGGCCAACCAGCCTTACCAAGCTCCTTCCGCTTCTGTTACACCTCCTCCTATGAGTACATCTACCAAGACTACTCACAGGTGTATCTGTTGCTTCCACAGTACAAATAACCATTCATCTATGCATTATCACAAGTTGCAACAATATATTGACACTTTGCATCCTACTACTCAATCCTCAAACAAGGCCATACCTCCCTTGAAGGTACTTCCTAAGTATAGAGAGGTATATTGTCTCTGGCACCAATGTGGCACCCATCACATTGATCGTTGCCACATCCTTCAACAACATCTTAAAGATCGCCTTTTAACCATTCCTGCACCTTCTACCATTACTCCCACAAGTCGTCCCCACAAGAAGGCTCCCCCTTTTTCCCCAATGGTTCCACCTCCTATGGTGCCTTCATCACCTATTCCTCCACCCATGGACCTCCCTTCCCCTGTGGATCCTGCTCCACCTATGAGTCCCTCACCTGTGGATTCTTCCCCATCGGTGACCGCTTCATCACGTGTAGAAACCACTCCCATACATTCTCCTAAGCATCCCTTGTGTGATAGCCCTCCTCAGCACGATCCAGCAAGCATTCGTACTTTTTCTCTTGAGGAGATTAGACGTGAAGTATTTTCCTAGCGTTCACTAAAGATAGATGAGACATTAGCTGTAGTTCGCATTCAACTTCATAGAGACTTATCAGATGTTCTGAATAATGTGTGTGGACAAATCTATCAGTATTTATGAGCACATGCATGGTGTTCTTACATTTTCATTTGGATTGGACGTTTACTCCAATTTTACCTTTATCTATTTTGTTATATCATTTGACATTGTGTCAAATACTTATCTTACATGGTGACTTTGGTTTCGCACTTTATATTGCTTATGATGTCACTATGTTGTCTTATGGATTTCTTTTATCATTGCCTTCTTTTTCTTCGTGAGTTCATTTCTTATGATTCCCTTGTTTTTTATGATTGTTTGTTTTATTATCTCTATGAACACATGATAATTGTTATTGTGACTTGGTTATACAAATCTTGTTCCTTTTAGTCATTCCTTGTATACCAAGTGATCAATTAGCAAACAATTCATCTCATTAAAATCTCCTTTTACCGGTCCACTTTGGATCTCCTTTCTTCCATTTTCCCTTTCGCAGACTAAACATATACGTGGTTGAGACTTGAGGTCACATGTTGGTTCAGTCTTGTCTTTGGATACCTAACTTCTTTTAGCCTAAGCCTAAAGCTCATTCATGTGTATCACTATATCTCTCATGATTGGTCATTCCAAGTTCGTATGGAGGAGGAATCTTAAAAAAACAATAACAATATTCAAAAGCCATATTATTTAACAAAAGGCAATGATCTAAAAGGCAACATTCAAAATTATCAAAAATCAAATCACACTAAAAGACGTGATTCTAAGCACATCTCCTTCTAGTCGAAGCTCAAACTCCACAGTTGGCCTCACGATAGAGCCAAAATCCATTGAGATGCAGTAGGCCAGTAGATTAGATAAGGAGTAAAAATATCTTTTAGTATCACCTACTTTCTCACGCAAGTACCCAATCTTTGCAGTAGACTGACTCCTCTGTAAGGGGCCCTGAGGAACAGGGAACACGTTGTGGGAAGGTAGGTCCATTTTACTCTTTTTTTACAGAACAACCAATATGAATTGATCTTAGTAGCACACTTATTTGCCTACACTACTTTGTGTCTATAACGAACAGGTATCCTCTACATATTGATGGTCACTAGTCACTTAGTGTCTTCTCATATCCTTAGTGTGTCTCAAGTCTCCTAAAGTCTTGTCATAAGACGCCTACATTATGCTTTTTACATTCTCTTTTTCACTCACTAGAACTCTAATATTTTCTCTTGAAAAATATTGTTTTGTTCACTGCTCACTCCCTTGGGGATTCCATTTGTGAGTTGCATTGTAAGACCATGGATAGGACTTGGTCTTCCTCACAAATTACCACATTTTCACATTACTATTACCAACATCTCTTTTTACAACATTTTCACATTTATTTCACCTCATTGGTGTTCCCTTTGTGAGCTGTAGTTTAAGACCACGGATAGAACCTAGCTTTCCTCACAAAAAATTTCCATATCCAAATCACAACAAAAATTACATGTATCAAATATGAGATAAGATTTGATTAATTAAAACGTTACACATCATTGACATGCTTCCCATCTTGATTTAGTATGTTTTATGCTTACTTCGCATCTCTTTTACTTTTATCTTCTTGTTTTTTGATTGCATGTAAAAATCCAACTATTTCTTCAATTTTTCATACTTCACAACTTGAATTAGTGTGATAAATTTAAGCCAAATTTTGCCAATTTTATTTTTCTTTTATACTTCCCAACGTGATTTAGTATGATTGATTGACTTAATTGATTTGTTTTTATGTCATTTGTTCTTCCAAGTAATTTTCATTTTATTACATTATTTTCATACTTCTCTACGTGATTTAGCATGATCTTACTTGTTTTAATTTTTACCACTCTTTGGTTTCTTATACTTAGTCATTTTTTGCTATTACACATTTCCCAACATGAAATAGTGTGTAGTACATTTGTTTTTTATTGATTATACTTAGACAAATCTTTTTTCCCTGTTTTTTTTTAACCATGCATATGTCCTACATAATGCTAGAAAAAAAAAACACATATTTCCTATAGCATATACAACAAAAGCTAAATACATGTGCTAGAAAGAAATATATCCATGCATCCACAACCACAACCACACTACAAACACATAAAATCAACATCCAACTATCAAAATAAGATCTCTCTATAATATCATGTATTTTTGATACAAAGTACAAAAATACATCATTCCAGCTCTAACGCTGGGCTCTATCATGTCTATCTCGTGATCTAACCACACTGCCCATAGATGTCTCAGACAGTCCCCTCTAAATAGTATGTTGTAAAGAGGTTGTCTGAGATCTCAACCCTGTCACATGTCCCTATAGGTTGTACCTATGTCAGCAGAGTCATCGTAGCCATATGTGCGGCTCTCTCCTGAGCCAAGGCCTACCATGCCTGTACCTCTCCCACTCCCACCCCTGCTGGTGGTTGTCACTCATCTCCACACCCCTGTAATCATCTCGCAGCCTCTTCTACTAGTTTGAACCAGCTAGTCTGAGCTGAGGCAAATAGTACCACGGGAATATCTAGTGTGACAAGGTCGTATGGCGTTAGCACCCCATCCAAGATCTCATGGAGTGCTCCCATCACCAAGGTTCCCCATCAAGTCTCATCCTCCGTAGGATTTGCAAAATTCAAACCAAATAGATATTAGACCACAGATATATCTCAAAATCTCTTATTCGGCATTTATTACTCTAATTCCTTTCAACCCAATTTCCCTTTTGGCCTCTAGTACCCTTAGCAACTTCCTAGGTTTCATTCCAGTTTCTAGAATTGGCCTAATTTTCAAATTTCTATAAAACACTTAATTTCAAATAAAATATTCAAAACAAGTTTGAAATTCTCAATTGCCTACCTGTGTTGCACCTACTACGGCCGCTAGGCATTCTCCTCATCTCAGTGCTCGTTTCCTCGCCATCTTAGCTCTATTGGCTTTCGTTTGGTCTCTCCAAACTCTATTTTTGTCTCAAAACAAGTCAAACAATAAGCAAATGACTTTCTTTTCACCCTATTTAAATTTACTATTCACAATTATTTACCTTTCAAATATTTACCGTCAGATTCCTTGTTTAGATCATATCGTTGTTTTTACTCACTCGTTTTTCGAACCCTAAAAAGTTCTAGAATCATGATGTCGTAGAGAATATTTTCCACTATTATATACCTATATTCCAAAAATTTTGATTTTTCAATCTTTTTTGCACTAATCTCTACAGATTCGCCTAATGTTCCTCACATTGGACGCCTTCCATTCTCTTGCAGTCTCCTTTATCTACAGCGCTAAAGTAAAAGTATGTGTTTTTCAATTTTGTCTTTTCATTTATCTTATTTGCTCCCTAATGTATTTTACTTAGCATCAACATTATGTGTCGTCATGTTATATTCCCGAAGTACCATCCCATGTTACACTTACGTGACATATGATGAGCTTCAAATGGAGCATATGTATACACATAATATTTTCAAACTTTTTTCGATTACTAACGCTCTTTATTTTGAAAGAACCAGTCAAATCTCAATCTCTCTGAGTGCATGCCCTAAGGAGTGCACCGAGAAAGGGGTAGGCAGACCATTAGTGCTTCGCAGGATTGTTGCCCCTTTTGCCACTTGTTATCTACACACTTGTCTCCTAAAAATCATATCCCTAAGCTTGTTATTCTTTGTTGTACACTCCTCAGTCATTTTCCACCTTTCATTCCCCTTTCCTTAACCTAAGCCCCATTTCGACAATTGACAGTACTAAATTGACTAGGTCGACCCTGTACTCTTATGGGTGAAATTAATTTAGGGTCTAGGTCGGCTCTTGGCTGACCTAGTGAATTTTTGTCCATAATAGTACTCGGTCAACTGGGTCGATCCTATCGATCGAAACTTTCAAAAGGGTTTAAAGTCAAATCCGCCTATATATACAAGATCATTTTGCCATTATTTACAGAAGAGACGAAGTAAAAGCTCTTGCATATATGCTTATCCACAATTATACTTGAGGAGCAAGCTTAGGGTTTCATACTTTCTTTGGAGATACGGATCTTGTCTTGTGGAGAAGTCTTTTGAATGCATTGATAGGTTGTGTAGCCTAGCACTGATTTATCCTTGTCATCCTTACATACCACAACAACCTCTTGTGAAGCATCTTGGTCAAGGGAGAGATTGAGGCTCGACGGGTTCGTCTTCAAAGGTAAGTATTCTTAACTTTGTTCCTCATTTGTAAGAGTAGATAGATATGCATTTATACTTCTATTCCATGCATTAGGATTTCGTATACATTGACATGAGTATATGTCTTCTATGCATGTTTACTTTGTGTTTATTACCCCCACTTTGTGCCACAAGCTTTGACGAACACTAAATTAGATTTCTTTGTTTTACTTGTTATTAGGTTAGTGAATATGAAAACATAGGACCTAGTTAAGGTTATTGCGTGATTGTGCTTGACTAGAGGCTTTTGAACCCAACCTAGTATTGTTTGTTGTGATAAGAGATCCCCTAATTGGGTCTAGCAGATCCATATATTGGTCATGTTCCCGATTATCTAATGTATCCGGAAGTGTAAGTATGATCTATCTTCTCCGAATTAGGATTGATTTGACATGATGTATTTCTGATTGCATACACACACAACTTAAGAATAGAATTGAGAACAAGCCAAAGACTCCAATACTTACCCAGTGATGTTCTAAGTCCTCTTCCTCTTGGGTAATCCAAAGAAATGACAGCCAATGTGTTGCTAATCCTCATTATTTGAGTTGGGGACATTGCAGTTTCTAAAAAGAAAGCAATCCCTATGGAAGAGATATCAACTCTCCACTCTGAATTACAATAGGCAAACCTCTATCTTATAGCTAAAGAAAATTAATAATAGTAAATTGCACTAAAGTTAAACAAAGCTAATAAAATCCACTCCAAATGCATAGGCATATGAATAAGAATTTTATTTAAAGCTAAACAAAACAAATGACACCCCTTCAACATTCATAGGCATGTGAATGTGACAACTCCTAATAATAAGATATCTACCAGAAGAATAATTGCTAATAATAGCCAGTCAGGTTAGGCCACCTTGTCGAGCTCAACTCTTCTGAGTATTCTCTCAATTTATATTAGAGTAGCTTTCCAGAAAGCTTGGCTCACCAACTAAAAGAGCACATGGCTACAACGGTGTGATGAGGCTTTGTGAGCTTTGAAAAATGCTTTGAAGGCCTCACAAACAGCCATTTATGTTGTGCTGATTTTTTTGGAAAATTCTAACTTTACAGAAAAAACAAATACTCTTATCTAGTGGTCTATAGTCATTGTCAAGATCATTTGTCCCCCCTTGAAAAGCAATGGACCCCATTGCATCCAAGTCTTTAACCAAATGTGGAGATTTTTGCTTAATATGACTCCTGGTTAGCCACTGTCCTTGGTGAGAAAACTACCTTGCCTTGTTCACTTGATATAGAGGAATTTGCTAATGTCTTACATCTTTTACCATTGTATCTATGACTTGATCAATAGTGAATGGCATTGAACAGTCAGGAGTTAACTATGTGACCTACAATCGTTCAACAAGGAGAAGTGGAAAATATGACCGAAGCAGTTCCACATTGAACATAAGATGTAACCCATAATAGGATGGCAAGTTTAGCTCAAAGGCATTAGTGTCTGCTTGCTTGATGATTGTGTGGGGATCATATCGAAGAGAATTGAGTTTCTTGATTGGGCCTTTCAAACATTCTATCTACAAATGTAGCCATTCATTATCACCAAACTAGAAATTGTGAGGGACTCGATTTTGGTCATGGCGTTGTCGTACTTCTGGCTAGATTTATGCATGATTTAATGCTCCTGCTTTTGGATTTTCCAAATTTGTTCAATAAATTTGGTGGCATTGTCAGATTCTTTTTATGCATGGTGAGATCCTTCCTCCAATATAATAAGTAATGCCACATCCATGCAAGTTAGTGGTTGAAACCCAAAGGACTATGTCCTATGGAGCCATGGAGGGCCCGATTAAAGTTATATTGGATGTATGGTAAACTATAATCCCGTGTTTGTGGATGTTTTGAGTTATATATCCGAAGTAAATGCACTATCATACAATTAACCAATTTTGTTTTCCCATATGTCTATGGATGAAAAGAGGTGGGCTTGGTTGGCTTGGTGTCCATCATGGACCATAATGTAGACCCGAAAGTGCTAAGAAAACTAAGGTCCCTCATAGACACAATGGCCTATGGTGAGCTGAAGTGGAACCAAACATGCTTAGAGTAGAACCTCACAGTGTCTTCAAATTTGATAGGGCACCAATGCTACCGTCTTGAAAAACCTGCCAACCACAATATAGAGATGGTCATGACCACACCTAGTCATGGGCAACCCTAACATGAAATCCATGGAGATTGACTCCTAAGGTCAATTTGGAATTGGAGGTGTGTAGAAGCCCTGCTTTCTGTTGGTTGGTTTTGCTACTGCGCACGTTATACATGATCTAACATACCTGCTGACAACATGAACAAGCTTCGACCAATATATGTATATTTGGAGCACTGTGATTGTCTTTTCCACCCCAAAGTCTCATGCAACTTGACTATAGTGAGCATGATAAATCAAAAGACTATTGGGACACATAGGTGTCCCAAGTCACACAAAAGCCCCTCTTGTAGATGGTAGTCTACAACTTGTCATCTCATATTTCGTGCTTGACATATGGTGGAAAATCAAAGAGGGTAGTCTACAACTTGTCATCTCATATTTCGTGCTTGACATATGGTGGAAAATCAAGATGGCTACCATACAACATGGACCATTTAGAAGTCTCATGACCACATGAATCCAGGACTAGTGTTAGCACTACAATTGGAGGACAACTTAAGCAATTTGCAGCCTGATTAGAAATACCTTTCTTGTGCCTAAAATTAAGGTGAAATTGTTGCACGTACATAGACCACTTTTAGTGGCAATCATTTTGTAACTTGCACTAGGTATGCATGAACTACAAAAGCTTGTGATCTGTATGGATGATGGTCTCCATTCCTAGAATGTAATGCTTCCATTACCTACACGCCTAGACAATGACACAAAGTTCTTTGTCATATGTAGGATACATACATACTGTATGTATGAATGTTTCATCATGGTAGGCAATTGAGTGCCTATGCTAGGTAAGAACTACATCAAGTGCATATCATGAAGCATTGGCTTCAATCTCAAAGGGTTGTTGCAAATCTGTTAAGTAAAGGACTGGTGTTGGGCAAAGTCACCCTTTTAACTCCTCAAAATCTCGTTGGGATGTGCTCCACAAAATTTGGCCTTTGCCCCCTTGGTTGTTTGGTTTAGGGGCCATGCAAGATAAGAACTACATCAAGTGCATATCATGAAGTATTCGCTTCAATCTCAAACAGTTGTTGCAAATCTGGTAAGTAAAGGACTGGTGTTAGAGCAAAGTCACCCTTTTAACTCCTCAAAATCTCATTGGGATGTGCTCCACACAAACATGGCCCTTCCCCCGTTGGTTGTTTGGTTTAGGGACCATGCAAGATAAGAGAATCCAAACATGAACTGAGAGTAAAAACTGGCTAATCCCAAGAAGCTTGAATTTTGTATATGTTGTTGGTGTTGGCCATTCTCTAATGATTCGTACCTTCTCTCCTAAATATTGTACACTTCATAAAGAAAAAGAACACTTATCATTGTTGGCATATAGCTTATGGCTGCGTAGGGTGTCAAGAGCTACTTTTTGGATTAGCTCTTGGATCTATCGTTTGATCTCTTCATTTTCCAACATTGAGCCCCTATATACTGGTCCATTTGGCAAGGGTGTCCTAGGGATCAAGTCGATGGAATGTGTCAACTAGTAATGTAGGGGTACAATAGTAGGTGTAGTGAAGACATGCATGTAATTTGTTAAGACCTGCTCCACCTATTGTTGTTGTATAGTCTGATTTTGTATAGCAGCCTACGTAGTTGCAATGACCAGCCAAGGACTACCTGGCCTAATATATTCCTTGGCCTAATAAATATTAGCACAAAATTTCTAGTGTGACAAATCACACGCATACACTATGTTACACTAATAAAGCCCATTGTCTTCTTAGGAAGGACCTCAAGGATCCTATAGGATTGCTTTTCCAATGTGATGATGAAATTGCGGGTCTTGCAATGATACAGTCCATCTTGTTTACACATGTATGGATGCCCAAGCAAAATATCGTAGACCTCCAGGGGTGCCACGTCACATAATACTTCATCTTTGAATGCCTTGATTACCTATGGAAGAAGACATTGTTGACTGACACAAATATATATGCCTTGGTTCAGCCATCCAATGGAGTACATCCATGGGTGAGAAATTGTTTTTAGACTCATCCTTCATACAATTTCTGTAGATATCAAATTTTTCTCACTCCCACTATCTACAATGAAGTGCAGAGCTTTCCCTTACACCCACATCTATGAACGAAAAAAGGTGTTCTTCCTCAGATGTATATGCCTTGGTTCAGCCATCCAATGGAGTACATCCATGGGTGAGAAATTGTTTTTAGACTCATCCTTCATACAATTTCTGTAGATATCAAATTTTTCTCACTCCCACTATCTACAATGAAGTGCAGAGCTTTCCCTTACACCCACATCTATGAACGAAAAAAGGTGTTCTTCCTCAGATGTAGATGTTGCAACCTACATTGAACTAGCAGTGGAATAGGGGTCAAAATCCATAATTTGTTTACCTGAGTTAGTGGGATGAAAGAAGTGCCTGTCCTCATCAATGCTTGTAATGGATCAGATTCATGTGCCTCAGTAAAAATTGTCGTCTTGGAACAACATTCATCTGTGTTGTGACTCATGCTCCTATGCTTCTCACACCATTTCCCAGCCTCCTTTTGTGGGGGTTTATTTGTGGGATTTCACATAACAAACTTGGAGTTTTGCCTCTATTGTGGGGCCTCTCTAGTCTATTGCCTACTTCCATACTTGAGTTGCCCCTATCATTTGATTGTGTCTGCTTTCTTGCAACAAATTTCTCTTTTTGTTTGAACTTTTCCTTGATCTTTGTTGTATATCGATGTGTTGCTCCCATTTTTTAGTTAAGAATCTTGTCTCTGTTTGGATAAATCAATCCAAACCACTTTTGTATTAGACACTCTATGCCTTCCAGAGTCCTTGAGGCCAAGTTTCGTTGATAGAGAATGGAAGGTATTAGTGTACTCTTACACAAAGTGGTCCTTTTGTTGTAGCAATTACCACTGCATGTACTTCTCCTCATGTATCTTCTGGAGAATACTCATTTGTAACAGCATCAACAAATTCACTCCAAGAGGAAACTATGATAATTGTGCATTCATCCTCTAAATATTTCCTTAGATTGCTCAAGGTAAGTCTCCCCACCACTATTGGACTTGGGGTTCAACTTTTAACAAAACAATATTTTCTCTAAACTTGAGAAAGTGTTTATAGATAAATACAACTCTAATTTTGTGATCCAATTTTCAAGGCAATCCACTTCTATTTAACCTTCAAATATCGAGCAACCAAAACTTACTTGTACAGACCCTTGTA
The DNA here is from genome assembly GCA_037957365.1 of Torreya grandis. Classification (NCBI taxonomy): domain Eukaryota; kingdom Viridiplantae; phylum Streptophyta; class Pinopsida; order Cupressales; family Taxaceae; genus Torreya; species Torreya grandis. The sequence goes on from JARHVA010000289.1 coordinate 2,401,758, forward strand.
AGAACCTTCTTTCAAGAGCTACTAGCATGCCTCTCAATATTTTTTGGAGATTTCAGCTCTTTGCTTTTCCAATAGCCTCTTCGAGCATTGCCTTTACTTGGTCTAAGGAATTTGTTCCTCCTACATCCATCTATGGTCGCTTGCGTCTATCAAAAAGATAGTTATAGATCTCTCGTCTCCAAGCCAAACTTCTAATACATGATCTCGTTCGATAGGACATGCAAGATCTAACTTGATCCAATACTACATATACAAATTGAGGATTCAAATTGTGGCACAACACACTAATTGTTAGGAACTATGGTGATATAATAAAGCCGAATGCTTCTATATTGCATTGACACAAATTTGCACGGGAAATAAACAAAACTTTATTGCAGGATAATAAGAGAGTTTCTAAAAAGAAACCAATCTCTATGGAAAAGATATCACCTATCCACTATGAAATACAACAAAGCAAACCCTGTCTTATAGCCAACGAAAACGAATAATAACAAACTACACTAAAGTTAAACAAAACTAACAACATCCACTCAACATATATAGGCATGTGAATAGGAATTTTATTTAAAACTAAATAAAACTAATAATATCCTTTCAAGTTGCATTAGTATGCAAAATAAGACAACTCCTTAAGGATAAGAGATTTACTAAAAAAAGAATTGCTAATAATAGTTAGCCAAAATCGGGCCACCTTGTCGAGGTCAACTTTTCTAAATATTTTTTGATTTTCTATTATTATAATACTTTCTGGAAAGCTCAGCTTGCTAGCTAGAAGTTCACACCACTAAAATGGTGTGGCAAGCGTTTTTGAGCTCTCGCAAATGCTCTGAAGGCCTCCGAAACTGCCACATATGTTGTGCTGAAATTTTAGAAAATAAATCACTATTCTTATCTAGTGGTCCCAAGTCAATGTCAAGATCATAGGAGTCTAGTGGACAACACACTAGATTGCAAAAACTTAATGTGTTGCAGGAGGAAGCAATTAAGTTACAAAAATTATAGCATAAAAAAAATATTGAAAAGTTGTAGCAAAGTAAACCATGAATGAATGGAAATAAAATATACACAGAGACCAAATTCTGAATAAAATAATTTACTGCTTCATTGATATCTATGTCACAAGGTTCAACGATTTTTTTGAAGAAAAATCAAAATTCGTCCAATTTGTAACATGACAAAAATGTTCGGGATGGTTTGGCGATTTTTTTAATAATGTTCGAAAAAATACAGGGTCAGCGAAAAAAATGCAACAGCGCGGTGAAAAAACACAATCAAAAAACCATGTGTCTGTAAAACAGCCCTTCCTCTCTGCAAAAGACCTAGACGAGGTTAAATGGCAAGATTTACGTTGAGCGAAGGAGTAGGCGAAAAATGAGCATGAAGACTGAGCAGGGATGTGCGTGCTTAGTCATCGCATGCCCTGCAAACGCAGAACATGGTGAGTCATGACTGTTGTGTGGGATGAGCAAGAGAAGCAGGTAGGTCAAAAAATAAATTAGCTTCATTTTTATTGTTATTTTTTTATGTTTATTTTTATTTTTTTAAATTTCTTTTATATTTATATATTTTTTTGTATTTAATTTCTTTTTTTAAATTAAGTTTTTTTGTTTATTTATTTTTATATTAAAGATTACATGCTTTTGAAAGCACTGTGTATCAAACTTTTTGAATCTATGAAACTTTATAAATAAGAGATTCATAAATTTTGATACACTACTTCCAAAAGCATGTAATCTATCTATTATGGAATGTGAAAACATCAAATCTCTTATTTTTATATTTTTAATTTATATTTATATTTAATGTTTGTAATTTTTATTTTATATCTAATTTATTTTTAAAATATTTTAGAATTTTCGTATTTTATTAGGTATTATATATATTTTTTAATTTTATATCTATAAATTATAATTTATATTTATTTATATTTCGAATTTCATGGCACTTTTTTTTTTAACTTTATCTAGTGTCGAACTTGAACCAAACTTTATCCTCCTCGAACTCGAACTCCTATTCAAACCTTGTGACATAGATTGATATGGGAGGGAACGTAGGAATATCTATGAGGAGATGTGAGCTGCTATCTTTAAAAAGAGATGTGAGATACCTCCCCAATGCTATTACAAAAGCAAGGTAGCAATCATTGAAAAGAGATGTGAAACTACTACTTTGTTCTACATATTGCAAAGCAATAAAAATATTTGCAAAGAGATGAGAAGCTGCAAGCCTCTTTGTCTTCTTACAATTCATTATTATAACACTCGATTGCCCATGCCTTTATATCTATAATTTTAACAGGAAAAATAAAATATGAATTGATTCGACTTAAAATGTGAAGGGTCATGTGACAAGCATTCCCCCAATAAGTTGAAAGGTTTCATCATGGCCTGAAACTCACAAATATAAAAATTAACTATTTTAAGGTATTTTCCTATGTTTTTGTATTTTGCATTTTTTAGCCCCTTCGGAGCATTTTTTGGACCCTCAACTTTAGTCAAATGTCCTAATAGTTGTCGCAGACATGTATTTAGAGCATCTAAACTAGTTCGCTTGATGAGCTTTCCAATGCATATCACAGTTTCAAATTCAGATCAACAGGCTAGGTGATATGACCTTGGCAAGATGACGTACTAGTGATATACTAGTTTTTCGCAGTATCCTGCCCAAAAGACTGTTCCGAACCGCCACCTGAAGCATGCCACCAGTTTGCCTTGTCTAATTATGAGGAATCTTGAGGTTCAACTGAGAAGTGAGAATTTAAACTAGGACAATCCTGAAGATCCTGGATACACATGAAGAAATTCCCTCTTTGCCAGAAATTCCCTCTTTGCCACCATTTCAGAAATTAATTTGTTTACCAAGCACATTTCCCTAGGTGTTGGATTTGCAGTGCTTGACCCTGTCAATGCTCATCCCTTCATACTAACAGCATTTAAATTAGATGATCCGTACAGTGGTTCATGGGATTAAGTATGTATGGTAATATAGAAACTTGTAGCTCCCCAGTCAACACCTCATTGAGCTATAAAAGGCCTGAACCAACTTTAAAAGAGGCTAGTGGTAATTTAAGGGCAGTACATCCTTGGAATCCTGTGTGACATCACTCAGGACTCTGGAACATGGAAGAGGGTTTCATCTCACTAAAGTGTTGGGTCCACTAGGCCCTACCATACATGCAGAAAGCCAGAATTAAGTTATCAGGGAATGAGGGGAAGTCGATGCATCAGCATGGAAAAGTAGTTACCTGATGCCAACCATCTTGCTCTAAAATCTCTCCAGAATGGTAGAGTCTTGCCGGAGCACTTGACTGTCATCTGGCTTATATCTCTTGTTAATTAGTTTTGTAAGTTTGCTTCAAATTTTATGATAATTCCCTAGTGTTGTGAGTCATGGAAAACCAGTCGGGCTCTTAGCAGACTTTTGTAATTGCATATATGTAGCTGACATTCTGTTCTAATGGAGATCTTGGTGTTTATTTCTGAAATGTTTAGATGTGTTCAGAGGGCCATCTTTTGGCCTGCCTGAAGATAATACTGTATATCCCAGAGGTAATTTTTTTGACCCAATTAATTTCATCAGGTAGGATAGGGTAATAGTTGGTTTTAGGAGCCAATGAGATGTAGAAGGGTTGGTAAAGTGGATTGGTTGTGCCCAGCCCCATCCAGGTTCAAAACTCACAGAGCATTTGTAGGCCAGATGTGACTTTTTAAGTTGACTTAGTGGTTTCAGTGGTCGATGGTGACCGTTTGTATTGGTTTAATGGTTCTTGGGGACTGGGCCCCCTGATTGTGTCCCAGATCCAGTTCATAGCTCCAATCAAACGCAAATATCTATCAAAAAAAATAGTTGGTTTTAGGAAATTTGGCTGGGGATGTGACCTCCATGGCATTGTATATTATAATTTTGTTATTTAGTAATAGATTATACAATTTATTTTACCAAGAAAAGCTCAGGGGAGGTCTAACTTGTTGATGTCAGCAATAACATCAATTGTACAAACTGTTTGTACTGTCCCTGAATTCCCTTTTTGCACAAATTGTCCCTAAAATCCATTTTACCTGTGTCCTATGCGTGAGACAAAACTGAAGGAATTATGTGTATATGGTTGTTTAATGATAAACATATGAACTAATGTAACCAGTCTGCCATGTCATCATCCATCCTCATTTATTGTTGCCATTAAATGCCAGGTGAGCCCTTCAGCAGAGGTAACTAACAATATATATGGAAAATGTCATTTGAAAGGGTTGTGACCAAATATACGTGTTTATATGAATCTGAGATACAACAAATTACTCGTCTCCATCGCCCGAGACTATTTTTACAATGTATTATCAGAATACTTCAACATTTGTCAGAGAAAAAAATCTCCAAAATATCATGGAACACAAAAAGCCTGATAAAAGGCAGAGCGTTGAAAGGTCTAATATGATTCTTCTCATTGCAAATAACTGGCACTCATTTAATAGACAAACCTAGCATTGCCTCCTATTTTTCCAATACTAGCATTCAGTTGTAACCTAAATGTCTTCCCAATGAATTCAGTTGTAACCTAAACATCTTCCCAATGACATTGGCATATAATCTCCAAAGAGATCTAAACAGACATGCACAATGGGTTCCAAGAGCTCATATCTGAAAGATTAGCAATGAAGAAGAAACATTACAAATGCAACTGATTGAAGACACAGAAATAACACCAAACTCTGCAAGGCAAAGTGGAGCTCCACTCTTATGCAGAAATAACTACATGCTACGATGAAGGCCCAAACTTTCCTGTGATGGGGAAGGAAATATTTCTGCAAACACTTGCTGCTAAACTTCACTCAACTACTCCAAACATGAATCCAATCGATCTCCAATGATGAATCACTACAACCATATCATGGGCTTTTATGCAGATCACCCTCTCTACAAGTGTGCCAAGGGAATACATTCTCACCTAGCCCACCTAACCCACCTAGGCATGCCTACAACCATAACCACCTCATGGGCTTTTATTAAGGTTTTGGATGAAAGATTTCCAAGTGTTGCTTAGCTTTCATCAATCATTTCTGTTGATATTATTCCTATGCTGTTCAATTTCAATAGCCTCCCATAGATGTTGTTTTATGCAGTGATCTTATTTGGCTAGAACCTTCATCTTACCAATGCAGATATCATGTTTTACAGAAGTGAATGTTCTGCTAGTACCGATTTCTCAGTCCTATTGTATTTAAGATCCCCACAAAACTCGTTGATCCTTGTTTCACAAATGTATGGTCTGCTGCAGGTGCATTCTATCATAAATACACCCCTACAATCATGCTCATAGAGAGATCCAGTTTATATATTTGGAACTTGTGCTTTTCACACAAATTGAGGCATGCCTGTAATGGAATTGAACTAAGGTCAGTTGATTTGAACTTATTCAAATCTCTTGTTATACTTTACTTGAAGCAGCAAAAAAGACTCCTTGGTTGAGCGAGTATGGCATTCAAATGATTTAGTATTAGATATAGATCTCAGTTTATAATGTGATGCGACTGATCTGGACTGCAAGCGCATGCTGGAGATAATTTAATAAGTGTTTTGATTGTAGTCAGTTTGATCTAGGTGTAATCTCCACAGGAAGGAATCCATGCTATATACGAAAATATTTCTTTGATCCAAACAGTTCTAAAGGCACAGATTAGAGATAAGCATAGAAAATGTAGGACGTATGCTTTGAAATATTCAAATTCTAAACTTCCAAATTTTCTGACCTGCATCTGCTGCCATGGAATCTTGGTGCAACTCCACAATATCTTCCAGATTCATTCCACTGTGAAGCTGGCAAACTTTTCCAATCAGTTGGAATATTATAGTAGTAAATAACACAATAGAATACAAATAAAGCTAAATTTGAGTCTTAAAGCAAGAAAAATAAGTCAATAACGAGGAACATGTTTAATGTCACTCAAAATACTAATTAATTGTTTAGAGAAAAATAAGTAGGAACTTTAAGCAGACCTTCTTTACAGCCGAATCAATAACATTGTGCAAGCTTCTTCTTGCAGTGTGTCGTGTGCCCTGCATGATACGTAATGCAATACTCAAGTTCTTCTCAACATCAACTCGTACTTTTAGGAACATTGATGCACGGAGCAAACCCAAAATATGCCTCATCAGGTTTGTCTTCTTGTCACAACGCCTACAATAATATTCCACATCTAAACCAATGCTTCGCTCAACACCTGCCATGTGACAAAGAAGAGCACACTCTAGGTGGGCAACATGCCCGCAAACAAACTCTTCATTTAGTTTCCCTTCACATCGAATAGAACTATACTCCCCCGCACTCTGGTCAGTAGCCTTCCCACAAAGAATACAAGAGCATTCACGGCAAAATCCAAATTCAATGCAACATATATCGCAATTCATGGCCTTCAACGATTTGTTCTTTTGAGTTACTAAACCACATTTAGAGTTTCCAGCTTTACAAATCCTCTCTTCACCTACTTCTGATTCTCTCCCACGCTTTCCACAATCGGTGGTTTTTCCTGTAGTTGTCAGTAAAAGAATTCAATCACCAGAAGAGACCTTAATCTACAAGACTATATTTATCTGAAAGAAACTCATCTTCATATGAGAATATCTAGACATGAATTCTGTTTCTACTTTATTGTGAACAAACATTTTAACCATATCCTGTAACTACTGCCACATAAAACATCTCAGAATTCAAAACATATCCAAAAGACATGCCAAGCAAGAAGCGACTTAAGAATATAAAATACTCTCGTAATAACCAGATTTAAAATTATACAATTTCGGAAGGGAAGGTAATTGATAGAGAGAATGGATGTAAAATGAACAAAAACTATTACAATAGAGTCGAACATTGAGCATTACCATCCTGCAGAAGGCCCACATAAAAAAGCTTCCACAGAAGAATCAAAGAAATTAAATAAAGCAAACAAAAAACTTCAGTTAGTAAGCAAATTCCCAGATAAAATAAACTCTTTAAATAGTAGTTAGCCCACCAAAACTTAGTTGATCATGTTACGTGAAACAAACTGAAAGGCATACTGCCCCATCCAATAAACAGCCTTTATTTTCTAAATATTTATCAATAGAATAGCAGGCAGGTGCAACAAGAAAATTGTAAACCATAAGTGCAAAAGAGGATGCAATCAACAAAAACAAATGTCAATAGAGAACAAAAACCATAGTTCGACAGAGTTCCCTGACGGGGGCATGTGGGGACAGGTTTCCGGGATGGGGGAACGGGGGGCCTAAGTTTGGGGACAGCGGGGGAGTGGTGCAAATACATATAGTACTCGAAAAATTAGTTATAAAAAGATGTATAAGGAATAAGTATATTGCATTGAACATCAACAATTTAACATTTAAGTTTTAACTTTTTAACAATGTAGTTTCAAGTTTGAACCATTGAACCAATGAACATTGAACATTGAAAATCAAAATCAAAATATCGAATTCAGAATTTTCAAAATTTCATAATGATGATTCATGATTACAATCAAATATCAACAATGTTCAAAAACAAAATACTAAATAGTAAATAATGAGTCAATGGCTAATCATCCTCAAAGCTCTCGCCAAACTCCTCATCACTAGAACTGTTGGACTCCACATGCTCAAGCTCCTCCAAACCAATACCAACCAGCCTTGTTTGTGTAGCATCATCAGTTTGTGTTGGCTCCTCTGGCTCTACATCCCATCTGGCTGATGGACTCTCCTTGTATGTAAGTGTGTTACGGTCAATGAGACACAAGGCACTATGTACAGCCACAAGCTTCTCTACCCTCCTAGAGGTAAGCATGTTCCTCTTAACGGAGTGGGCAAAAAAACTAAAACTTGGGACAACAAAAGAATGGCTAGATCGGTAGTCAAAGAAGCAGGGCCATGCAAAGTCTACCACAATATTGGTTCCTCATGTGCCATTGTCTCCCTATCTATTTCAGCCTCCTGTGAATATCCCCTAAGAGTGGCAAATTTTGTCCACTCCGTACGAATGATGTTGGCCTCTGTAGAATCATACATTTTCTGAATGGCCTTCATGAAACCTGCCTTCACCTCAGCATCTTGTATAGGTGTAACTCTATCAGGGCCTTGCACATACCACTTCGGGTTCAATGCATAGGCAGCCATGTGCAAGGGAGTGTTGAGCTTCTCCCATCTGCGATGAATGATCGACTATATATGTTCTGTGTAGAATTGCAATGTGGGGTCCTTCTCTCGTACAGCAGCCTTCATTTGATCAAGCATAGTACCAATGCACTCGTACACCTCTCCAAGGGTAGGTGCAATAGCATCCCCATATCTAATCACTGTGAAGACTAGAGTAATGATGGAGACAATATATTTGGCATCAGCCCAAAAAAAAACTCTTCACCACCTCCTTCACCCTCTTCCCTTGTCTGTCTTCGACTCAAGCCACTAATTTCATTCTGCTATGATAGGGCCTACATTGTGGCTCAAATGATGAGCTTGAAGAGTCTTGAGTCTTCTTGGCTTCTCTATCCTCTTCTTGATCTCACTTTCCCTCTCCTAATGCTCTCTCACTCTTGCAAACTTCTCCCTCTTAGCTTGTTGCCTCTACTTTCAGCGTTTTACTTCACTTTTAGAAATTTTTGTGTGATTTGGAATAAGAGGGATAGGGCTTTTTATAAGCTTTTGGAAGGCCTTGGGGGTGGGAGTGGGACCCATTAGCAATTAGAGTTAGGGTACAAGGCTCGCAAACCAAAGTCTTTTTTAAATTTAAACAAATAATGCCTTTGTGGCATCCACCAGCACGAGGGACGCCTGAGCATTTCCTGGGAGGTCGAGGGACGTCAAGGCGTCCCCTAGACGTCCCAAAGTCCCCCAAACACCCTCTTTTTGAAGGGACACCTCGGAGACGTCCCTTCTTAAAGGGAAACATCTTGAGGGATGGTCGCAGTTTGGGGCAGCAGTGGAGGTGTGGTAGGGGGATGTCCCCCTGACGTCCCCATGTCCTGGAGATGTCCCCATCCCAGAAACGTGGGGATTTTTTTATTTTTTTTTGGGGGAGGGAGGGTGTGGGGAACGCGTCCCCGTGGAACACTGACAAAAACAGAACAACCGAAGAATGGTCATAAAGGCTAGTCAAAGAATTTTGCAACAATCAAGCAAAGAAGTAGAAAGGATTCATATAACCAGAAATTTTGGGTAGTAAAATACAGTGTAGTAACTAAATTTTATTCTAACCTATTTTATATCGGTGAATTATATCAAATTTCACTTGAAAAGCTCCTCTTGATTCATGTTGGCATCTTTTGTTAGACATTATAATCAGAATACAATAAATACTTTTGGCTGCCAACCTAATAAATATGCGTTGTCTTATAACATAGACCAAATCCTATCCAGAATACAATTTTGAATTATCTAATAAATAATTATATTTTGAATTGCACCCTTGAGTAATCGGAGACTCTATAAGATTGGCACCAGTCATATTATGTTTAGTGGTTATTTTATAAGAAATGTATACCCTATGGTCATATCGTAGATAAAGGCAAAGGTTATGTTGCCTTACGGTGATAGATAAGGTTTAAAATTTGGGTCTAGCACATGATTGCATAAGGTTCAATCTTGGTGGGCCTAACGGTGTGTACTCCATAGAGGAGGCATCAAATCAAGGAGGGCATAGAGCATGCATGCCCAATATCAACAATATATAAGGTAAATTGAAAAATAACCCTCTTGTGGGCTTCCACAAGGGGTCGCATAGACCAAATGGGTATCTCACTTGGCGGTGCCCTAAGACAACACCTTATCATTACCTTTATTAAAAAAGAAAAATGGTATTGCCACAATTGTGTGCAAGTAAAGTGGTTAAGAGTTTTTTCCTTTAATATCACCCTTGTCACAATAATTAGCGTATGTGCATAAAAAAAATGTTTCCCAAGATATGAGGGGTGTTGAATTAATTAATGAAAAAGAGGTTCTAACAATATCAATCAATGACATGTTATATTCACATGATAATGGGATTACCTGCTAAAAAGGGATTAGTCAGATGAAAAGCAGCATCATTTAGCCAAATATTAAGATTGAGGATAACTAGAATTTGGATTCTCCGATACATAAAAAAGTTGTAAAGGCCCAAAAGTATTTTTCCAATCAATCGAAACTCTGTGGAAAGATTAGGCTCTCAGTCTTTGGCTTGGAAAGAATCATTCTTCATGCAATATTTCAACCATGCTGATAGAGAATGACCAATGAATAAAAAATCTTGTTTGTCCTTTTCTGTTCCCCCATATAATATATGTATGTCCGAGATTACTAGACAGTCTAAAGGCTAAATTTTTAAGACCCTTTGAAGTCTGTAAGGTGATGCAATGACAATTGATCATATAGATTTGCTCATGCAAAGAGGCTGCTTGCAACACTATATTTCTGTCTGAGACTACACTTTATCATTTTGTTTAAGTAATTATTCTTCAAATTCATATTGTTGTAATTCAATATCCATGTATTTCAATTACCAATAAATTAGATTCTCATTTCAAGTATTTACTGATTTTGGCCTTTTATTAATTGAATATTTATAAATCCTATATACTGTTGAATCCCCTCTTCCTAATTTTGGGACCCTACCACACCCAACTGCACCCACATTTATAGTAACCTTGTTTAGAACTTAGTAGTCAACAAAGCATGACTCAATTGGTCAGAAGATTGCTTAGTTAAAAATTTATGTTGGCCAACCTAATTACGAATACCATTCACCTAAAATAAAACCAACATGTTTCAAAAGTGAATGTTTCCCAAGCATCTATTTAGTGATGTGTCTCAATGTAAACTTGTGCACCAAACATTAAAACTGATAAATAGCTTAAACAGGGATCATACATATTCTGCATGGATCTTGGAGCTACTTGATACAATCAATCATATTTTAAGGGTCATCCTTTATCATAGAGTTATTTGTCATTGTTTGGCTATTAGACAATATCATTGGAGAATTATCACTCCACGAATTTGTTTGTGTGATGTCCCCATTTCCACATCATGATTAAGCAAGTATTGAAGACATTTAGTATGCTTCCCCATAGACTAAAGGAATCCTTTTGGGGAATTTTATTTTATTAATTAATTAAATTGCCAAAATAGTGACTTCTATCGTTTGTTCTTATATGACAATTATTATTTAATTAATAGAATATTTGTTAAAAGTGGTTTTTACCATTAAAGTATTTAAATGAATTAATTATTAATTTATTTACCTTAAAATAATTTTAATTGCTATCTTTATTAAGGCAACTAATTAATATTATATTCGAAAAAAAGAATGTCGACATGAGAGCTAAAGCAAAGAAAGGAAAAAATGTTCTAAAAAAGGCAAGTGAGGCTTATAAAGTATTTTACCTCCCCAAAGTGGTTCGCCCCTTTGGAAGATACAAATACAAGGTGAAAATCACAATTGAAGGTATGTTGAATTTGATAATTGTTTTTCATGCTTGAAGAAGCTATTGGGATGCATGCCCAATAGATGTTCGTTGTTTTGGTGTTGATCATTCTACAAAAAGTGTCTTTTGACACCACCTTCGCCAAGGAGATCCGGTTACTTACCCTCGAGTGGGGCGATTTGCATTGAGGAGCTCTTGTGAAGTTTTTGTGAAGGTTTTGAGGCTCATTTCTTGCATATTAAATCTGATTAATATTTGCCTTATTTTTGCAAGTGGAGCGAACTATTTTGAAAGCTTGGTTGAGGGTTTGGAGGCCCCTTTTTGGGTCTATTTACGCAAATTAATATTCTGAAATTATTTGTTATTTTTTTGCATATTTGCGTGAGGTTTTGGAGAAAATCCGTGGAAGGTTTGAAGCTCTAAATTGATAGAAAACTAAATAATAATTTTCAGATTATTATTTTTGACAAGTTTTGTGATCTTTTTCACTTGCGAAAGACGAGATCTTGCTCTCATAATTTTATGTTATTTTTCCTGCACCTTGACGACTTGGGCGATTGGCTTGGAGGTTATTTTTCGGCCATTTTGATGCCCTAGGAGGTTTGCTGGAGTTTTCTATGATTTTTGGGCACTTGCGGTGTATTTTTGGCGAGGATTTGAAGCAGAAAATATCAAAGAACCGCTGTATTTTTGGGAAAAATCATATTTTTACAGCCATCATAAAGTGGCATTTGAGCATCAATAAATTGGCAAAAAGGTACTTTCATATATTTAATTTTCTGATTATTTTGGCAAGCATTCAGATAAATTTGGGATAAAATATTGGCCGGGAATTGTCTACAATACCTTTGCATTGTGGCACCTAGGGTTTGTAGGGGTTTGATAAGGGTTTTTGAAGCATTTATTGCAAACTAGGGTTTGTTGATTTTATTTTCAGAATTTTGGGATCTAGGGGAAAATGCCTTTTGTGTGAAATCATCCCATTTGGTGACATTACAATTTGAGATATAGTGGTTAAAAGAATCTTTGTTGCTAAAGCTACTTATTTTTGTTTGGTCAATTAAGAATTATACCTATCTTCTCAACCTGGATAAATTCTGGGACTTTGTCACTGGAAATATTCACTATTATGTTGCTCTTAGACAATGTCAATGGAGAGCTTAACAATATTCTATGTACAAAACAGTTGTCTTAAGTATTAGTGCTCTAATCCAATCAACCAGGGCAAGCACATTACTTCAAGAGCATTCTCTGCTCATTACTCTCCAGAAGTAGAACTACCTTCATTGGAAATTAACTTAACCTTGAGGATTAGGAAGTTGTGCGCAACAACCTTCCTCCCAATCCTTCATGGACTAAATCCCTCTCAAACAAACCTTGTATCCATTAACTTCAAGTAATGAAACACAACAATTCTTCAATGAAATTCATTTTTGGGGAGCTTTGGTGTTTCACAAAACTATTGTGTGCACGACAAACTAAATAACCCCGTGAGAACATGCTTCATCTGTTTCATTTCAATCTTGTTTGTGAAACCAATTCTCCGTTGACATGAAGCTATGTAACCAAAAATGTCAGACAATATTCACATGCACATACTTTTGTGTATAAATCAAATTATTACATGCACGAGGAGCTCAAAAGCTTGCTTAGATATTCAAAGGAGAGGTACTGCCAACAATCTTCATATCCTTTTGTGGAGTAACTGACTTACAAGCATATAAAGGAAACACTGTTAGTGTTGATGTATTCAATGTCTCATTGTTAATAAAGTATTTTATTTACTAGCATCTCCTTTGTCTTGTGTATGATTGATTTCCTAAATCCTATGCTGGTATCAAAAACTGAGTTCTTGAATCCTATGAGAGATTTGATACGAGGTTTTAAAGTGTATCCAAGGAGGGGAGATGAGATGTTGAATTAAGAAATTATGTGTGTGTTGGTATATAAGGTATATAGGTGTCCATACTTGAAAGAGAGTAAGTTGACTTTCTTAAGAGGAAAGACATAAGACCAAGCAAATAAGCTAATGGCTTCAATGTGACCGTGGATTTGCTTAACCATTAGTGTCATTGGCGGTAATGATTGATTTAAGGCAACTATGGTTTGGATTTCCTGTAGAAGTGTGGTTTCACCGATGAATGCAATGAGTTTACATAGCTAGTCCTAACTGACTGTTGCTTTTGTCAGGGGATCCACAACACAATTATGATGGTACTTTTTATGTCAAATCTAGACTTTCCCTCAGGTTACTCATGTTAGTTTTAGGATCAGAAATGAATTAAGCAGAATTACAACACAGAGCAATGAACACAGCAGATACCCTGGGAAAACCCTCCTCTAGGGGGAAAAACCCAACAAAATATATCTCTTATATATTTTAGAAATAAGAGCAAAAATCTGCTTTACAATATGGCCCAATCACAAGACTGATTCACAATAATGAAAGGTAGCGCCTTTCCTAGGCACGAATATAAAAATAATATGGTTTCTCCTTGATAATAATTTATTTGATGCAAAATGTCATTCTGTTATAGGTGATCAATCTCCTCCTTGAAGTGCAAATTCTTCTTACTTCAATTAGATTACCAAATGAGGTGAAAATGCCTTGTATATATACACATTGAGATGTCTCTTCATGAAGGGTCGCCTCTCTTCACCAAAGGATACGACTTTTAATCATAAAATAGCAAGTCGGCTAGAGATATTTTAACTTTAATATTATTTGAATTTAATGGAGAAAAATATCTCCCGTTGCTATAAACATCAACACTCCCTCTTAGCTAGGGAGGTATTTTTTCCAATAATCCTCGTCTCAAAGATGTACAAGAGTTCACAACGTAATATCGTCCATCATGGCTACTCTCATGCATGGAAAGAACATGTGCACAAGTGCCCATCACGGAGTCACTCAACGTGAAGTCGTCATCTCATCATGACATCCACCATGGCTGCTCCCAGAGGATGGATAGACACAAGTACAAGGAAATCATCACGGAGTCTCTCAACGTGATGTTGTCATTGAGTCACTCAACATGACATCCACCATGGCTACTCCCAGTGGGTGGAACAAGGGCTTTCACCTCAAATTTTTGTCACAGAGAAAGATGCATTAACAAGAGCTTTCACCTCAAATTTCTCTGTCACAGAGAAAGATGCATTATCTCAAGTTACAAGAAATTATTGATGCTGAGTCTTCCTCTCAGCAAGAGCTTCATTCTCCACAACTCCAAGCTTGTCTCGAAAATGCACAAACTTCACTCTGGAGAGACGTTTGGTGAGAATATCAGCCTTCTACTCATCAGTGCAAATGTATCTCAACTGAATAGCTTTCCTCAATACCATATCTCTAATGTAATGATATTTGATCTCAACATGTTTTGTTCTGTCATGAAACACTGGATTGACAAATAGCTTCACACAGCTTTGATTGTCACAATGAATAATGGTTAGCTCCAAAGATTTTCCAAACAATCCTGCAAAGAGCTTCCAAAGCCACACTGCTTCTCGTGCTACAACACATGCTGCAATATATTATGCCTCTGCAGTGCTTAGTGCCACTAAAGACTGCTTCTTGCTACACCAAGAAATCATTGCAGACCCCAAGCTAAAGCAACATCCAGAGGTGCATTTCCAATCAGCTACACTCCTTGCCCAATCAAAATCAGAATAACCTTGCAAATTTAGATTTGTATTGAAAGTATATCTCAAGCCATATCCAACTGTGCCACGCAAGTATCTCAAGATATGCTTAGCTGCAATTAGATGAATCTGCCTAGGTTCACACATGAACTGACTGAGAGCACTCAATGCATAGCAAATATTTGGTCGAGTATTGATTAGATACATCAACGATCCAATCAATTGCCAGTACATAGTAGGATCTACCAAACCTTAACTAGCTACAAACTCACTTAACTTCTTCAAATTAGTTTCCATCGGAGTAGACATGAATTTACAATCCATCATCCCAAATCTCTTCAAGATGTCTATGATGTATTTTCCTTGACTCGGAATAATCTCATTGGGTCTCTACCACACTTCCAATCCTAGAAAGTAATGCATAAAACCTAGATCCTTCATCTCAAATTCAAAAGCTAACTCCTTGCATTTGATAATGAGATTTTCTGCTCCAAAAAGAAATAGATCATCAACATAAAGAACCAAGATTAAGGCCTCACCATCAACTATCTTGAAGTAAAGATTTGAATCAGCATCATTCTTGGAGAAACCCAAACTTATCAAGTATCGATCAATCCTCTCATACCAAGCACGAGGAGCCTGCTTAAGACCATACAAGGCCTTCTTCAATTTACAAATATGAGACTCCTTCCCATGAATAAAAAAACCATCAAGTTGTTCAATGTATACTTCTTTAATTACACCATTAAAGAATGTTGTTCACGTCCATCTGATGTATCGCTTCCATCCCTTAGCTACTGCAATAGCAATAATAGTTCTGATGGATGTATAACGAGCAACCGGAGCAAAAGTTTCTTCATAATCTATTCCCTCTTTCTGAGAGAATCCTCTGGCCACAAATCTAGCTTTGTACTTTTCAATACTTCCATCAGCTGGATGCTTGATCTTAAAAAGCCATTTAAAGGATACAACTGATTTTTCTTCAGGGCTTGGTACAATGTCCCAAACATCATTCTTGATGATAGATTGATATTCTTCAGCCATAGCACCTCTCCATACTTGCTGATTGGATGCTTCCTCAACACTGGAAGGTTCAGACTCAATGATATGACTCATTAATGCTACATAGCCTGGAAACTTCTATGGTCTTTTGCTTTCTCTGAATGTGCCTCTAGGAGCTGCAAACTTTTCTGCCTCCTGCATTATTTTCTTAGCCCATAGAGGTCTCTTTCGACCTATGACAATATCTCTTGGTCCATCAGTAGGTTCCAAAGGCTCAACTGGGTCAATAGCATCTTCTGGTTTAGTAAACTCCCTCTGAATCTCAGGAGTATGATCAACATCCATGTCCTGAGGAGTCTCCTGGTCTTCATTATCTGTCTCCATGAATGAACCTTTAGATCTTTTGAATGCAACATCTTCTTTAAAAGAGACATCCCTGCTGATCTCTATCTGTTTCTGTCCTGGAATGTAGCCCCTGTAGGCTTTTGATGATTCACTGTAACCCACAAATATACCTTTCTTGCCAGATGGTTCTAACTTAGTTCTCTTATCTTTAGGTACATTAATATAAACAAGATAACCAAAGATTCTCAAATGACTAACCTCAAGCTTCACACCTGTGAAGGCTTCTTCAAGAGTCATATTCTCCAAAATACGATGAGGGCTCCAATTCTGAACATACACTGCAGTTCTAGATGCTTCTGCCCAAAGGAAGATTTGCACGTCTTGATCATGGATCATAGCTTTGGCTGCCTCAACTATAGATCTATTCTTCCTTTCTACAACTCCGTTTTGTTGTGGATTGTAAGGAACACAAAACTCCCTCTTAATCCCTGCCTCAATACAGAAGTGACGGATGTCTCCAGAAGTGTATTCTCCATTATCAGATCTCGGAACCTTGATTCTTTTCTCGAACAAATTTTCTACTTGAGCCTTAAATTCTTTGAATTTTTCAAGCACTTCTTCAGATACCTTAGACTTAAAAAAATAAATCCAAGTCTTTCTAGAGTAGTCATAATGAAAATTACATAATACCAAAAACCACTCAAGGATGCCACTGACATTGGGCCACACAAATCAGATGAATAAGATCTAGAATACATTTTGATCTTCTTTCACTACTATGAAAAGGACCCTTAGTATTCTTACCCAATGCACATCCTTTACAAGTATCATCATGCTCCCGACTGAGCTTTGGAATGCCAATGGCCATTTTCTCCATGGATGGAAGAGCTCTGAAGTGAAGATGAGCAAGTCTCCTATGCCCAAGCTCACACGAACTGGAGGAATCATGCATTAATGCTCGAACTGGACGAATGGAAAGTCTATAAAGACTCTCTTGCTGAACACCAATCACTCGGGCTGACTTGATTCTAGAGTTCTTTGGCCAAGCAAGAACTTTTCCTTTAGAAAATGCGACTTGATATCCTTTGTCCTTCAAGGCTGAAATTGATACAAGATTCCTCTTGATACTTGGAACGAACAAGACATCACTCAAATGAAGAGAGATGCCGAAATCTAAGTGAAGAGAAGAGGCTCCAACACCTTTCACTGAGTAGCAAGCATCATCTCCGATTATTACTTGAAGGTTGGTTTCTCTCTCCACCGATTTTGAAAGATGCTCTCTATATCCTGTAATGTGACGAGAAGCACCACTATCAATCAACCATGTGTTGCTATCGGTTGGGACATTGCTTGATAGCACTGAGATAAATAGAAATCCAATTGAATTATATCTTGATTCCTTATGAGGAGAGACATCATCCACATCTACAGTAGCAACATGTTGCTTTGATCTTGTTGCACAATCTCTCGCATAGTGCCCATACTTGTCACATTTGAAGCATTGTATATGGGAGAGATCCTTCTTTGATTCAAGAGCAGCATCTGATTTCATGTTTCTATTCCTCTTGAAATTTCCTTTTCTCCCTTCTCTTCCTTTCCTCTTTGAGGTTTGAGCAGCAAGAACCTGATTTTCTTCATTGATCGATCTTCGCCCATTTCCTCTTGCCGCTAGCCTAGATTCCTCTTGAATACAATCCGCACAAAGGTGATCAAACTTGGGCAATTTGGATCTTCCACTTATACTTTGAATGAAGGGCTCCCAAGATTGAGGAAGGCCATTCAAAGCAAACATAACCAAATCTCGATTTTCGATCATATCTCCAATGGCACATAGTTGATCCTTCAACTCAGTGATCTTCATGAAGAAGGAGATGATAGATTCTCCTTTAGCCATTTTGATGTGATGAAGTTGTTGCCTCAATGCAAGAGCTCTGTTGGTGTTATTAATCTCATACATGCCTTGTAGAGTCTCAAACATGGCTTTGGTCGTCTTCAACTTAGATATGATAGGCACAAGGTGGTCATTCACGAAATCTATCAAGATCTTTCTTGCCTTAGTGCCATTCCTCCTCCATTGAGTCTTCTTAGCATCATCGGTTGGTTCGGGCACATCATTCTCCACAAATCCCAGAAGATCATTTTCCTCTAGTGCGATAAGGACTCTGAATTTCCAAGAGGTGAAGTTTGATGCACAATCAAGTCTATCTTCAACCTTGAGACTGTTCACCATTTTCGAGGCTTGGATAGACTCCCTTGGAATGAGAAGATGAGTAAATAACTTTGTTGCTTACTCAAATCTGATCACGATTTTGCTTAAACCCGCTCTAATACCATGTTAGTTTTAGATCAGAAATGAATTAAGCAGAATTACAACATAGAGCAATGAACACAACAGATACCCTGAGAAAACCCTCCTCTAGGGAGAAAAAACCTAGCAAAATATATCTCTTATATATTTTAGGAATAAGAGCAGAAATCTACTTTACAATATGGCCCAAGCACAAGATTGATTCATAGTAATGAAAGGTAGTGCCTTTCCTGGGCACAAATATACAAATAATATGGTTTCTCCTTGATAATAATTTATTTGATGCAAAATGTCAATCTGTTGTAGGTGATCGATCTCCTCCTTGAAGTGCAAATTCTTCTTACTTCAATCAGATTACCAAATGAGGTGAAAATGCCTTGTATATATACACATTGAGATGTCTCTTCATGAAGGGTTGCCTCTCTTCACCAAAGGATACGACTTTTAATAATAAAATAACAAGTCGGCTAGAGATATTTTAACATTAATATTATTTGAATTTGATGGAGAAAAATATCTCCCGCTGCTATAAACATCAACAACTCATGTGTTTCAATATCTAAGAAATGACATCTTCCATTTTCAATTCATGGTTTTGACCTGGGTAATGCTCATCCCTATAGCTGCTCTTGCATATATAGCTTTGGTGATGAGTTTGAAGTTTAACCAGGAATCGCTTTCTATATAGAGGTATGAGATCATACTTTTGTTGTCAACTCGAGGCCCTTATGCAGTGCTAACAGATCTGCCCAATTATTGGTTTGGACCCATTGTCTTGTTGAAAACTAATTACGGGTATCCCTTTGTGGTCTCTGGTTGGTCCCCATATCCTTTCTTTTCCCAGGTTCTTCATTGCTGCCCCATTGAAATGTAAATAGAAATATCCTTGAGAAGGTGAAGCCCAACTTGTTTTCCTCTAACCACAAAGTGGATTAGTTTATAATGGAAAGAAATATTCCAAAGGTGAGAAAGCTAGATCATTCTTATATGCTGATTACAACATGTTAGGACAAAGTGTAGTGTAAATCATAGCTATGCTATGAATATGGGCTTGGAGAAGGCAAATTAGAGGATGATGATCCCTTTGTGTGCTGTCAAATATTTTGTTATTTCTCTCTTCATAGGTTCCAAAGTGCAAATCCTGGAGTAAATTTGTGCATACGTTGTATTATACCCATCTTTGAATTCAACTTAGTCCATCAAAAGATGAGATGAGCTATAGCTAAGCATGATGGGATTGGACTATTGTAGGGCCGAACAAATTCCCTCCAGATTACTTAGGCATATGTGCAGTGAAGAATTAAAACAGAAATAGTTTTAGAGTCTCTCTAATAGTTTGGGGATCTCGATGGGCCCATCTATCCATTTATTTGACAGTTGTTCACCATGACAATTTTGACTAGCAAAAGAATCCAAATAAAAGCTTCAATTTTAGGCCAGGCTATGTAAACAAGGTTCGGTGATTTTTCAGCTTCAAAATCAAAGTTTGCCGAATTTTTTGCCACGTCATTAAATTCAACCAAATTTGCGAAGTTCATGGTTAAAAAATGGGGCAAAAATCAGGTGGCAAAAACTAGGGCAAAAGACGGACACGACTAGCGCAGCTCGACTAGGCAATGTTGAGCAGGGCACATGATGTATTGAGGTATGTGGAAAGCAACTGTGGAGTGTCGTGTGGAATGTCTGCAGACTGTTGGGAAATCATGGAGACGACTCACGAGATTGTTGTGCCTTGCAGCTGCGGGGAGGCAGAGGAACCATCGTGTTAGCTGCCCAGGAAGTAGCCACTGACGTCGATGGGAGCTCTGTAGAGGACTCGAGGAGCAACCAATGGCAAATGCCAGGTAAGACTGGGTTTTATTTTTGTTATTCTGTTTTCCTAATGTTTTTTTTTAATTTGTATTTTTCCATTTGTTTTTTAATAAATTTTTGTTTGTTTTTATGCTTTTTGAATGTTTATTTTTATTTATGTATTTATGTTTTATATTATGTGATTTATTATTTCGTTTTGAATTTTTTTTTTTATGTTTTTTTATTTATTTTTAATGATTTTTTAATATGTTTAATTTTTTTTTTTCATGTTATATATTTTATTTTTTTCTTTTACATTATTTTTTAATTTGTTTTTAATGTTTATTTTAATTTGTTGTTTTTTTATTTTGTTTTGTTTATGGCTTTTTTATTTTTATTTAATATTATATATTTTTTAAAAATTATAATCTATGGTTCAAACTTAATGTCGAATTTATTTTCAAACCTTATCCATTGAGGAACTCGAACCAAATTTTATCATTGTCGAACTCAAACTCGAACCTTGTGACTTAGAGGCCAGGATATCGGATAGGTGCTGCCAAGTTTAACTCTATTTTGATTCTCTTGACCCATCGATGAATAGGCAGTTGCCCATAAGCATTCACCTATAGTAGTTCTTGGCCATACCATTCTATCTTGTGTTTGGGTGTAAATGATAGCCCTGCTCTCTAATTCTCTAAGCAAACACTGACTTGGAGCTAAAAGTTTTTGCCTGCTCGCTCTATTGCCTCTATGCTCACCTATAGTTGTCCCTATCTTGGCTGTTATACTAATCAACAATGTATAGGCAGCCCCTAATTTGCATAATGATCTGTATTTCTAGAAGCTTGAGGCTGGAAAGAGGTTGTTTTCCATTTCTACTGTCTTCCTAGAATAAAATGTTTTTCCCATTAGCAACCTACCAAGTGATTTAAAGTCATAGTCCTTTTTATTTGTTTTTCTATGCTTGAGAGTTGGGTTTTCCACTGAGCTTTTAAGTGATATTCAATCAGAGAATTGATGTACTTGCTTCTAATAATTGAGCTCTAGGGTGAGTTGTGTGATTGCCCAAGATACCAAGCCATTTTCATGGTTAAATATTTATTATAAAACCTAATGCTCTTGTTAAGTCCTCTCTTCAGCTAATTGCACATACCAAGCAAACATCTTCAAATTTTTCGTCCACACCCTCCATAGTAAATTTCTATGTACCATGATCAATGTAAATTCTAACTGATGGGGAAATGGCATTAGCATGCACATGTAGACAGGCCCAGCTCGCAGAACAACTTGTATTAGCTTATTGTCAACGGCTTGTCCATTTAGCAAGTTATAATTCATTTTGCTTATCGTGGACTCCCAAATGGCATTCAAGGATTTCCAATGAAGCAGGAATAATAGATATGTCAATGGGAGATGACCTTCTGTGAAATCAAGGATCCTTAGGATTTCCCTCTTGCAGTGAACTGAGATATTGATGAAGATAACTTTTACTTGTTCTTATTTATTTTGTTGTGGAAAACATAATTGGTATTCGGCTTTAAAAATATTGAATAAAGTTTTCCGAGTTATTAGAGTTGAGAACAACAGTGTAATCGGCAAAATGAAAATTGCATCTTTTTCCCCTTTCCATAGCCATGATCCCATGTATCTTGATTGGATTATGGAGTCCCCATAGTCTAATTAGGGTGTATATGTGAGGTCGCGTTTAGCATTGGATCATCATAATATAAATTTTATTTTTATTGTAAGGATTGTGGAGGTTGCCTGCTCTGTAATGTTCCCTTTTTGGAATTAAGCAAGACGGAGGACCCGAAAGCCTATTTTATTTCCCATAGACTAAAGGGCATTAATAAAAAGGAAATAATTTAATAATAATATTTTAAATTGTCCTTAAAGTCACTTTATTTAATAAAATGAAAAATGACATTTATTTATTATTATTATTTAGTGGGGTTTTAATAATATGAAAAAAATACATTCATTATTATTTAATGGGGCCAAAAAGTAATTATCGTGAGGAGAAAAAGTGAATATTTAATTAAAAAGTAATTATAATTACTTTAGGGTTTGGGTGAAATTGGAAAAATGAGTTTATTAAAAGGACAAAAGGGCAATCATTATTCGTTATGATTGATTATTCACTTTCATTAATTCATAACAAAATCCAAAATTCTTTCAACTTTTGTTTGAGAACGAAAACCTTCATTGCAGCCGGATTAGAGGACAAAACCCCTCCAATCCATTATGGTAGCTCCATATGAGGATTATATTTGTTTCACACAGTTAAGTCGTTCTCATAATCAAAAATCAAGGTTTCAGGGGCAGAACAGGGATTTTTAATGATAGATTAGATCTAAAATAAATGTCATACAACCTAGGGTTTACCCTGTTGGTTGGTGCCACACCTTGAGGACCTGGCACCATTGTTAGCAGTCTCTACATTGCTGGCATCATACCCCAACACCTTATTCCTCCATCGTACAGCGCAATACAACAGGGCATACCAATTTGGGGAGCAGTTTATATTAGTTTTGAGCAAGTCCACGATATACAGTGTTTAATTCGCAACATTTGGGCGACTTGTTACAACAATTCAATCCTGCCCAGAGCAGGGTTGGTGCCACACCTTGAGGACCTGGCACCATTGTTAGCAGTCTCTACATTGTTGGCATCATACCCCAACACCTTATTCCTCCATCGTACAGCGCAATACAACAGGGCATACCAGTTTGGGGAGCAGTTTATATTAGTTTTGAGCAAGTCCACGATATACAGTGTTTAATTCGCAACATTTGGGCGACTTGTTACAATAGTTCAATCCTGCCCAGAGCAGAGCGTAGCACCTCAGAACATATTGTGCCCCTCCAAGAGTAGATTGCAGCACTTGGGCAGCTGCATGACCATAAAGAAGTACTTATTGATGACGACTGACAGATCCAACTGCAGGTATCACACATATCAGCCTGACGTACCACTGTAGTTCCCATCGCCAACATTTGCATCCATGATGTTCCTGCACAAGGACATTTGCAGCCACCATTAAACTGCCATACCAGCCCAGAAATAAAGTATAGACCAGCACTAAGGCAGGGTTTGTGGAAATTCAAAAACATAATTGCTATTTATACCTATTCTTGCAATTTGAACCTTCAAGTATCAATAAGGGTTATTTTAAGTGAATTCCTATATTATTTTGCATTGTGATTCAGCTATCTTGTATGATCTTCATGACTTGAATAGAATTCCAAAATTATTAAATAAAAAAATCAGAATTCAGATTTATTTTGAAAAGGGATATTTCACACTCAAAGTGGCTCAATTATATGTTCTAGTACTTTGTGCTTCATTTCATTTAAATTACATGGATCTGCTCCATTATGCTCTTAATATTGATTGATTGTTGTTAACTTGTTCAAGCAAATTGTATAATTGTGATTTATTGTTGTGAATTTGCCCTTGCAATATAGTAAGTTCATTACAAGATGTTTGTCGAAGACTTGGCGATTCCACACTTTCATCCAAGGTTTGAGGTGATTCAATCGCCCCATAAAATTGTACATCTAATGTTCATTTGTGCTATTTGATTCATTCCAATGCATTTCCACATTTCGGACAAACATTAGATGTGTCAACCGCATACATTTAAACCCAGAATTGGGGTTTATAGAGGCCAGTTGATCTTGTAATTTTAGTTGGATAAGCAAACAGTCCCAAATAGTGGTGTCAATGTCTCTCATTGTTAAGTGCTTGTAGGTAATCAATCATTTTGTTGAGAGTATCTTGTCCATGTTTCCACAATGCATAGCCTTCCTTTCCTTTTGTTGCTCCATCTAAACAGCCCTTGTGCAAAATCTAAATCTGTCATGAGTTTGTCTGTCACCAATTGCATGAGGGAATTCGTTGTTCTTTGATTGAATCCTTGATCTCCCATTTCTCTTTTGGGGTTTTTATGTATTGAAATCTCCCATCAAGATGCATTTTTGAAATTTTGCAATCACAACCCAAGCCAAGGGCTGGTCATTGCTCAAAGTATTTGTCCAACTTTTCCACAATGTAATGCCTTCCTTTCCTTTTGTTGCTCCATGTAGACAGCACTCATGCAAAATCTAAATCTATCATGGAGTTGATTGTCATTAATTGCATGAGGGAATCAGTGGCCCTCTGATTGAATCCTTGACCCCACTTTTTCTCTCTTAGGGTTTTGATGTATTGAGAACTCCCATCAAGATGGGATTTTGAATAAATGTAGACTCAACCCAAGCCAAGAGCTAGTATATATCATTGTTATTTTGTTGTTGCCATAGCAAGGAATACAAATGATGACTATACAAAAGCATTCTAGGAATTCGTAAGAATATAAATTAACAACGAATCCATAAGGGAAAGATCAATCTTATTGGGGGCATACATGTTCTAGTTCCATTGCATCATTTTTATGGTAATTGGACAGTAAATGACCCTGTTGCCTCCTAAAAATAGTATGGGAACGAGAATAGAGGAAGCTAATGGTAGGACGGGGATGGGGTCTAAGGGGTGCTGACGTGTCCCCACAAAACATAGATTTTTAGATGTTGGCTGGTTTGACTCCTTTGCTTTCACTTTTTGTTGTCTCTGGAATGTAGGTGCTTAGGTAGATTTGTCATTCGCTTGCAGATCTGTTGATGTGGGGGTGACAATCACCTGACTTTCTTGTATGTCTTCCATTTCATCTATCAGCAAAATCAGCAAGGACACCAAAATGATTTGAAAGGCTAATTATATTTTTTTTGGTAGAGTGTAGCCTTTTCCCTTTTGTGCAGTCACTCTAAAATTTCTCCTTATTGAAGAATTAACCTTATTTGGGTCCCCTTCCTATAGTTTTGTTAGTATTACCCTTTATTTAGGATAATTTATTTATCCTAAGTTTTCTTTATGTGTGTGAAATTTTTATTTATGTGAATTATAAATTCACATAAATCCGGATTCCATGAGGTGTTACTCACCTCTTTGTTCCCCTTTAGGTTTTGAGAGTTACTCTTACAAGTAACTCCTTCCCCCACTTGACACACGCTTCCCTACACTCACTAAGGGAATAGGCCACAAGTGGCACATACCAAAGAGAGCTGTAAGGTAAACATGGGATTCCTTGTAACTCCTATTCTTTTCTTCTTGCTCTACAAAAGAGCCTTGCTCTCCTCATTTCCTCACTAGAAACTTGAAGCTCTCTCTCTGCTTCTAAAGTTATAATTGTGAAAAAATTTGGTGACAAATCTTCTTATAAGATCACGTAGATTTTTCTCCGATACATTTGGTTTTCCACTTTAAAAATTTGTCTTAACATTGTGGCTTGATCTCTTCATGATGATGTTATGCTTTTGCATTCATTTACTCATTTATTTCAACATTTAAATTGATATTTGGCAACATTTCTAATATGGTACCAAAACCACGATTTGGTTAATATTTGGATCTTTTGAGCATGTGTAGATTTGAAGGTGAAAGATGACCATTTTTCATTCAACATTTTTATTTTTTTTGTCATTTACATTTATCCAACTAATTTTAATCTTTATGAG
Organism: Torreya grandis; assembly: GCA_037957365.1. Taxonomy (NCBI): domain Eukaryota; kingdom Viridiplantae; phylum Streptophyta; class Pinopsida; order Cupressales; family Taxaceae; genus Torreya; species Torreya grandis. The sequence continues at coordinate 2,427,827 of JARHVA010000289.1, forward strand.
CTTAATCTTTGGTTGGAAATTTTTTTTTTTACCTCTTGCTAACTTTATCTTGCAGGCTGTTTATAAAGAGTTTTTTTTTTTTTAAAAGTCGTTTTTATCTAAAAACCCGTCTAAAAAAGAGGCCATATCCTTTTATTGGCATTCTTTTTTTCTGAAACATTTATGGGTTTTGTTTAACTATCATTTAAAAACATGCTGTTAAAATTTTAGATAAACTCAAATCACGGTTTTTTAGAAATCGCTAAAAACGTCCCTGCTGGTTTAAAGAAACGCAATTAAAAAATTCTGATTTTTTTTAATGTAACCCGTTTCTTTTTTTGTCTTTTGTGTTGCATAACAAGTTATAGTTTTTTTTCAATTAAAAAAAAAAAATTAAATCACAATCCTTGGTTCCCTCTTTCTCTCGTGGCAAACATCTTTTAAATTGAAGAGTTTTAAATTTTCATTTTGGTTATGAATCTTTTATTCAACCAAAAAAAAAAAATCTTCCCACGTGAATATCACTTATTTTATTATGTGTATTCAAAGAATTTCAATCTTCTTTTTTGATTTAAAATTTTAATCAACCAAAAGCAAATCTTTTATATATACAAATCAAAAAGGTTTTTATTGATGAAGTTTTTTAATGCATAAGATCTCACTTTCCATTTATAAAGCCTTTCACTTAAACTTTAAAACTTAAAATTTTTTTCCCAACATTTTTTTATGCAAGGAAAGTTAAAAACTTTAAGTTTCTTTTATTTAAAAAATCAAATATTTATTTCAAAAGCAGCATGGTGTTTTGGAATAGATTTACATTTACAAGTTAACTGATCTAAGCTTTGTGAAAAGCAAATCAATTTAGCTCACAACTTTATTATTCACATTTTTTATCGTGAGTATTTTCCATTTTTGGAAATTTGGTTAAAATGAATATTTTTAAATGTTCTTTGGATTAATCAATATTTCTACTAAGTGATTTTTTTTCAAATATTCGTGAAATTTGTATATGTTGCTCTCATGGCTCTTAAAATGAATATTTTATTAGTTTTTCTGAAAACTATGCAAACTATTAAACATAGTGAAATTGTTGCTCTTAAGAAACAAATTGTAAGTCAAACGAGACTTTACATGCTTTACAAACCTCTTTTCTTGAGCAAATGCACACTATGCAATCTTCTATTGACACATAAAATGCTAAATTTGCATCTTTTGTTGATGATAATATCTCTAATGATGATAGATTTTCTTGTGTTTCTAAACAAACTCAAAATCATGTGAACAATTCTTCTACCAACCCCAACTAAAAAATCATGCATAGTATGAGTTATTCGGGTGGTGCACTTGGTAAGTGCGAAAACGGTATTCTTGAACCTATTTTGCCTACTTTTAATGCAAATTCTAAAAGTCTTGACTATAATGCTTCAAATGCTTCTAATAAAAATTTAAAATCTTATTGTCCTCCTCATAGAAAGACTTATAATGTAAATTATTTTAATTATACTGCTTCTAATGCTTATGCTTTCGTTAAACCTGTTAAACCTTGTGTACATTATGGAAAACACGGGCATCATATATCTAAATGTTGAAAATTGCACCCACACAAATTTTGTGGTAAATCCACGCATGATACATTACATTGTTAAAAAAAGGACTAACTCTCCTACCTCTAAGTGTAAAACTATTTGGATTCCTAAAGAGAATGAATCTTCTAAAGACTTTCATATGTCTTCTTGCGATGATTCTTTTAATGCTTCACGCAGAGTATCTTTTGCAACATCTTCTTCGTCTCTATTTTGATTATGTAAATCTCTTTTTGCATTTCTTGTTTTTTATTACATAGTATATATGTTTTGATTATGGTGACTAACTTCTTTTCGTGCAGGTTTATGCACTTTATGATGGAAGTTATCTTTGCTCAACTTTGCCTAGTTGTACATCTACTTTTATTACTTTATGTATGTAGATTGTTTTTTTAGCATATTGGTAACTTAACTTCAAAGATTGGTGTTAACATGTTTGTCTTGCAGGTTTTGTCGATCGTTACTCATTGTTGGTCTTTGTTTCATTGCAGATCGACCACATTGTCTGAAGAAGATTTTTGGAGATTCTTGGTGATCACACTTTCTTTCTTGCGACTTTTGGCGGCACCATATATTCTTTCGTCTCTAAACTTTTGTAATTCCTCTTGAAAGAAGTTTTTATTAAGGGGGAGTGTTATGTAATTTCAACTCTTATTGTAAAAGGTTTTCTCCACTTTTGTAACCCAAAATTAAGCTTAAGGAGGAGTGTTAGAAAATTAACTTTATTTCGGTTCTTCCTATAGTTTTGTTATTATTACCCTTTATTTAAGATAATTTATTCATCCTACGTTTCCTTTATCTGTGTGAAATTTTTATTTATGTGAATTATAAATTCACATAAATCCGAATTCTATGAAGAGTCACTCACCTCTTTGTTCCCCTTTAGATTTTGAGTTACTCTCACAAGTAACTCCTTCCCCCACTTGGCACACACTTCCCTACACTCTCTAAGGGAATAGACCACAAAAGGCACACACAAAAAAGGCTTGTAAAGTAATCATGGCATTTCTTGTAACTCCCATTTTTTTCTTCTTGCTCTATAAAAGAGCCTTCATCTCCTCATTTCCTCACTAGAAACTTCAAACTCTCTCTCTTTTTCTCGAATTCATTTTGCTTCTAAAGTTGTAATTGTGGATATTTTTGGTGACAAGCCTTCTTATAAGATCACGTGGGTTTTTCTCTAATGCGTTCGGTTTCCCACTTTAAAACTCTGTTTCAACATTGTGACTTGATCTCTTCAAGGCGATGGTATTCTTTTGCATTCATTTACTCATTTATTTCAACATTTAAATCAATATTTGGCAACATTTCTAATACTCCTAGTCATATCTTTCAATTCGCTACTGTTATTGGGAACTTCCTTTACTTGTCCTTGTAAAGTGGTTTAAATCTCCCCTCCATCCTTATTTGTCAGCTTTTTGCTTATGGTGTGTTGCTCTTCCTGAAGTTGTTGAGCAGAAAAAAGCTCTTGCCAGGTGGATTTGTTCATGACATTTCCAACAGCAGAATGGGATTCTCAGAATTTGATGGCTGCTCCCACTTTGTTCGTCCCATTTCCACCAACATTTTATCTAGCAATGGTTTTTCTAGGTCTATGTTGACACAAATGTTGGCATAATTGAGGACCCTCGAGTGCTTTGTGAACTCGAAGGTTGTAATATACTCTCCGATTGCAATGCCTATTTTCCTAAGAGAGGACACATGTGAATAATGACTTTGTAACAAGGGAAACTTAACCCAAACAGGGAACATGCTCGGAAGATCTTCAGTTAGGCAGAAGGTTTGAAACCAATGCAAGAGGCCTGATTTTTTGGGCCCCGTGGAAGGCTTGGTCTTTGTCTTGCTTTGAGAAAAGAAGGTCATGTAATATCCTTTTGACACCATCAATATGTCCACATAGCCTACTAGTTTCCAATTCTCTTGTACCCAGATTGTTTTTGGCCATGGAAAAGCACCCATGAATCTGCAAATTAGGACTTTCTCCTTAAGCAGCCATAACCTATTTTCCATTTCATTCATGGAAAATTTTACCCTAAGTGAGGTTTCCATCCTTAAGTAGCAGCCATTTTCTTTCTTTGTAGGAAAAGAGGGCCTTATAGCAGTTCTTAGAGCATGGTGCTGTATGAAAAGGAGCAAATCTTTTTTGTGGATCTGATTTGTCTTGCTTTAGGCAGAAGATCTGAAGTTTGGGCTTGGATTGAAAAGGTGACTTCTTTGGAAGAAGACCATGACCTACTCGCCAGGAGGTTGCTGTTGTTCTCTCAGGATTGGCTGAGTTCTCGCAGTGCTGGTTTTGTAAAAGTGGATGAAGACAAGAGCTTGGTAGTGTGGGGAGCGTGCATAAGAAATATCTCAGACTCTGAAGATTAATGCATCTTAAAAAAAACTTGTTCTCAACAATATCTAGATCATGTAGGTGCTTGCCCTTGACATGACCTGCAAGCCGCCATTGCGATACTCTTCATCATTGCTACCAGCATCCTTGAAATCGAAAAATGAACTAGTCCCCTTTAGGTCTCCATTGTTCTAAATACAGGTTCTAGCAGTCCAATTTCAATTTGTATAATTTAGAAACCATTTCAAAGCAAGCCCCACATCTACATTTTTGTTGTAATTTTGTTTAATTGAAAATCATTTTTATTGTAATTTGAATTTCCCAAATAATTTAAAGTTTTGATTTTTCGGTCCTGGTTTAAGTTTTATTTGTGATTCCAAAATATTAATTGTGAGCATACTAACAAGCTTTTAATAACAAATGCTAAAAATCAAATCACATAAATCAAGATATATGCATCATATTACCACATGTCATGGTACTTGGAATCCTATATATATATATATATATTAAAATATACCTGTCTACCTTTAAGTGGAAAGGGGTGGTCAGAAATTCCACATGAAGGTTGACAAGTATGCTTTAAATATACCTCTGTCTGGAACTTTTGACCACCCCTTTCCACTTCAAGGTTTACAGGTATGTTTAACGTTAATTATGAATTAAAAAACATACATATAAAGTGCACATATCAAAAGTTAGATGGTATGAAAATAGGTGTAACCGCATAGAGGGATCTGAATCCTCTTAAAATATTATGCTATATAATACAAATAGATGCACTTATATTACCTACGAAGAATAATGAGTTGTAAAGGTTGTGACTGTTGGAAGCAACGATCAGCATTGCATACTGAACTTAAATTTCATATGAAGAGCTTATGAAACATTGGCACTTCAAGCTGAAATACCAAAAAATGGCGTTGACCTTCATTGAAATTATGTAGATACTTCAATTTGGAACTTGAAAATTTAAAAAAACGCTCATTTCATCACAATTAATAAATTCCAAATTGTTAGTATGCTCTTTAGCTGTTGTAGTAGGTTTCATGTCACAGTCCACAATCAATCTAGAAATAAGAAATCAAATAACTAATTTAAAACAATTATAATCTTCCACGTGCATATTCAAAGCAAAGTAGAGAAGAGAATGAAATCTATTTCTCAAATAGGGTTGTTCACAAAACATAAAGACAACAAGTTGTAGAAACTGAGTGAATGCATGGAGCTACTTCTGCTAGTGGTACCAGGTTCAGTTTTTAGTATTATTTTAAAAGACAAGTCTTTATTAAGGTATTATCAAAGCGCACATACAATACTGATATAAACTGTGCTTAGAAATTCAATCTCAACTTGTGGAGGAAGATTTAGAAAATTCATTTGTTGCAAGAATTAGGCTTGGACATTTATTGATTATCTATTTTCCATTTTTCATGTTTGGTAGCAGTTTCTCATTGCATCAAAAGTTTTGTAAGCTAGTAAACTTTATAGTAATATTATATATGCACTGCTACATATGAGGGTATTCTATTTAATAATATTAAACCTGCATTCTTTGCTTTTTCTATTTTGGCAAAATTCGGGATGAGCACGGAATCGTTGATTGCAAATTGCACTTTTTTGTTGTTTTCTACATTTGTTTGCAGGGCATGTTTAGAACGTTTTTCATTGTTGTGGGGTGAATTTAGAAACGTGCTTTTCATTTGATAAGGAAAAATTACGTCATAAGTTCAGTAGAAAACCTTGAAAGGACATTGCAAGTTGCAATTTGATATTTGGATGGAAATAACCACTCATTTGTAACAATTTATATCATTTCCAAATAATACAACTACAGAATGTTATCCTACATATGTAACCCCACAAAAATGACCACTCTCAAGGCTGGCAAGCCATTACATCACCATATTTAATGGGATTGAATAATGAATATTGTGCCTCATCGAGAAGTCTTCATCATCTATTTGCATGTCTTTGTCATAATCTAATTATTGGCTTGGCAGGGTTGGTTTATATTCACTACATGGAGAAGTTGTGCCTCCTCGTTATCTATTTGTTCAATCTTTTCACATAGTCTGAGTAAAATTAACCAGTTTCATATTACCAAATCAATATATTCCCATGATGACTCTCTAATGTCATCCAATGCTTCCTTTCAATTCTAAATAACCATGTTTTTTCCCCAAAATCACTTCTATATGGACAAAGCACTACTGAGAAATAAAATTTGCTTTATACGCAATGCTCAAAAGTAAAGTTTCAACATTTTCATCAAACTTTGATAAACATCTATCGCAACATGTTTCCATGTGGGTAATCCACATGCAGAGCCAACTGCCAACTCTACAAATCCTCTGCTTATTCTTGCATCAATGCCTTCATTTCAAAAAAAATTAAGAGACAACAAGCTATATACAATCTTGAAAAGTAATGCACACATTGTGGTAAACAATTTGCCTTAAGAGACTAGGACTGAGAGCGAAATCCGTGTTTGCTTCCTTCATGAAATACACTGATTAAATCTGAGGGGACTTGTTATGATATCTATGAATCAATCATAAGTTTCAACATTTTACCATCAATTGAGACATTAGAAGCATGGTTGTATTTAATAGAATCAAGGGTAACTTAGAGAATCAAAAATCAAATTTGCGGCCTCATTTTGACCAATACAATTTCCCATTACTCAAAACAAGTCGAAAATGAACAACAATGGCTTACAAGAAAACTTTACAAATTCCATGAGCCAAAATAAGTAACAATTGAACAAACAGTGGAACACAAGTAACTAGCAGTCCAGCATCACTCTTGTAATTCATCAACCAATAACAACTCTATTCACATTACATTCCACACAGACGGAGGGTTTTACAACCATGGTAGATGCAAGGGTTTTGTCTCACTTCCATTCTGTCATACCCAAATCAGATACAGATGGATACATCTTTTTAATGTCAACCCTGCAGTATGAAAATCAATCTATGGCCTACCATTATTTGGCACATACTTCAACCATCCATAACTCCATCAAATATCCAGGATTAATACAACAAATTCCTTGCACAATAAGTAGTCCTTAGAATAGATGAGTGCCTTGGACCAGCCATGTTAACCAATCATGTTAGCCAGCCCCTTGGACGTGACTTCTAAGCCTAGAGCAATTGGCAGGTTCAAGCGAATTAGGCACACTCCCTGTATCAATACAGCCATGTTAACATGGCCCCTTGGATATGGCTTCTACGAATAGAGCAATTTCCAGGTTCAACACGCTCAACATGTTAATGATAATGAGCTCATCTAAAACAACCCCTTGCACGTGGCTTCAAGCCTAGATGAATTGGCAGGGTAACACCAATTAGACACACACCCCATGTTAATGCGGCCCCTTACAAGTGGATTCTAAGCCTAGAGCAATTCTCTTGGCTAGCCAATTCAAGCTCAATGTGTTAACGCTACTGTTTTAAGCGCTTGGAAGTGGTTTCGAAGCCTAGAGCAATTTGCAGATTCGAGTCAATTAGGCAAGATCAATGTGTTAATGCTACATCTCAACACAGTCCCTTGGAAGTGACTTCTAAGCCTGGAGCAATTGGTAGGTTCAAGACAATTAGGCATGCTCCCCGTATTAAGATAGACAGGGTTAATGCAGCCCCTGGACGTGGCTTCTAAGTCTGGAGTACTTTCCAGGCTCAAGCACACTAGACACGCTCCCCATGTTGATGCAGCCCGTTGGGCGCGGCTTCTAAGTCTTGAAGGTATCCTACGGATTGAAGACGTTCTACGTTTGAAGGTGCATTTAAAGGGGACCGAGTAGCGGATAAGTATTTCAAACAAACACACAGTCTTTACCCCTTGGAATCAGAAAGCTATTGTCAAGTGGACAAAATCTACAACATGATACTCCAAAACCTTTATATAAAAGAAAAGCGGAAGAAGAAAAAAATAACCTTCAACAGTGCATGGAACCTCCCACTGAAACGAAGCAAAAAAACCTTGAATATCGGTCCCCGGAAACTCCCTATTGATGTAGTCCTCAATAGCCCTCTTGCTAAAGAAATACATTCGCCTGCCGCCCTTCAGCAAGCGCTTGGGCAAGATCAGGTACCTGTCAAGCCAGTAGCCCTTCGAATTCCTCCTCTTCCCCACTTTCCAACTCCATTTGTCACCGGCCATAGGCCAGCCCTCCGGCGCATACGGCCATCCTTCGCCCCTTGCGCAAGCCTCCACCGGTGAATAAGTTATCCCTTCTTTTACCGTCGCAAGTGGTAAAGAGTCGTCCAAACTTTCCGGGCTCGCCAAACCATTTGCTACTCCCGTTTGCTCATTTTCCGGCGTCCGGGGCGTCTCGCAAACCTGCGAATCCGCCATTTTCAAAACGACCTTGTCTTCTGTAAGCATAACCGGAAACCGCCCCGTGACGAAAACCGCCTTTAGACGATTTGTAAAGTTCTACGGTTATATAGTGGGACAAATCCAGAAACCCTATTAGTGATGATGTTGCTGTTGCTGTTGCTGACGGGTCAAAACAAACGTGGACGGAAAGCGTGTCGTGGAGAGTAAGATCCGCGATTTTAGTTGGAACGATATCATTTAAACTTATTATTCGTTTTCTTTTGAGCTGGTGGTAAATTTACAAATTTACAGGACTAACAGGGTGAGCTATACATTTAAAAATGTGCAGAGGCAGAGGGCAGAGGCATTACAGCTAAGCGGACATACCTGCCAGGTGCCCGCTAGCTGCTTCATCTCCTGCAGCGCTACACGTACCGTCATTGTCCTTCTCTTTCTCTACTTTCTCTAACGACGCCATTTTCTTCCTTTTTTTTTTTTTTTATAATATACGCTCTTTTTTCCAACTTTCCAATTTCCATGGGAACGTTTTTCTCCCTCTTCCCAAGTCTTTTTGTTCCCTCCTGCCAGAGAGGTGCACTTATGCTCTCCCTCTTCGGATCTGCCCGCCCTCGTTGCCTCCTTTCCTTTAAAAAAAGGGCATAGGTCACAACTCGTCGCTCTCTTTCATTTCTCAATATTAGAGCCCTTTTTCATGTATGTTAACTTCGGCGCCATGTGGATTCAAAATAGAATTAAAATTAAATCATAATAATACTATGAGGTTTCGATAAAACATTTATGTTCTTGTGAATAAATTGTTTTCATATGAATTATATAGCATTAGCATTCAAATTGAAGTTATCAAATTAAAATTTTAATTTATGGCTTAAAGTTATTTATTTTATGTTGTTTTTTTGGTTTGAATTTTATTTTTATTTAATAGTTTATTTGTTAGACCACATTTTGGATTGTACAATTATTATATCATATAAAAAGTGATTCTTGATAAGTTTTTTTTTGAATGAAATAATTTCATCTTTAAATTATTTTTTTTCCTATATTAAAATATAAAGAAATAAATTTTGAAAAATGTGTATAAAACTTCAAAAAAATATTGCGTTTTATGTTTATTTATTTATGAAAATTAGGAGTTCTAACCTTAATGTTTTATGTTCTTTACATAAATAATTGTTGTGAGATATATTTGTTTGGTGAATTTTTTAGGTGTTTAAATGCAATTTTAGGTATTTAAATGCAATTTAGGTATAAAATTTGCTTTTAAAAATTTCTTGTTTGATGACTTAACACAATTTTAATTGTAATTTAATTCTTGATCAAAAGCATCATTTTTATATAACATTGTCCCATTGCTATCATCCACCCTAGTTCTTGAAAATACAAACATACATCAGATAACACCTAGATGGATAAACATACATCAAATGTTAAAGCAAATTGATTCCTTTAGTTTTCCCTTCAGGACTAATAATGATAAAGAAGTTGTCCATAAAAATGTGTTACATAAAATTTCCATTCGCTAATCAAAATATTGAAAAGAATAAATAAGACATTGGATGTTGGTTAATACTAGTCGAAGCAGCAGCGACTTGTCAACGTCAACAATCTTGTCACAAAGAGACGTATCTCAATGGAATATCCAAAGTCAACAATCACAGGAAATAAAAGATGATTTTTTCATTAATCTAAATATTAAATAATCAATTAAGCATTGGATGTTGATTAAAATCAGTTGAAGCAGCATTCTTGTTAAAGTCAATAATTTTATTTGAAAGAAAAGGATCAGAAAAATAAAAAATAAAATAAATAAATAAATAGTTTGGCGTCAATAATAAACTTATCGCAGGGGAATATTTTACAACACTGTCCCTTCGTACGGAGAAATGTCTTAGCTTTGTATTCAATAACCTCTGTGTGGGATTGGAAATCAAATATTCAAACCCTTTCCCTTTCTAACAACACGAAATGTGGAGTTTAAATTTGACAGTAAATCTTACCCATCGTTTATAACATGATGATTCATTTTTAAATAGAAATAAAATTTATATGTTTAAACAGTGCATCCCAACATTTCCCTTGCATTTTAAACTGCCTTTAAATAAAGCTAAAGCAAGTTTCCTTGTATACGAACTTTTAGTTTTTATTACGAATAGTGAAAGTCTCAATTCATTAAAATAAAATATATTAATATTAATAAATTATTTGGAAAAACTTAAACATGCATCAATAAGACATTACAAGAATCAATAATTTAGTTAAATTGTTCATGAAAAGATTTAAATAATCAACTATAAATATATGATTCTGATGGGGGCATTCTTCCATTTCTAAAGCGTTTCCAGAGCCATATAATAATGTTGGTGTTCGAAGGGTGTCCAGGTGACTATATTGGTTGAGAGGTACTAAAGTATACCAAAAAATAAAGATAAATTTGATGAGGAAAGTTTTAGAAAAAATAACCAATTTGACAAATGAATTAAATAATAAAGATATCATTAACTAGAAGTTTTAATATTTTTAACAATTTCCATCTTTTTTGGAATGTAAGCTTCATACATACTATGTTTAAGAGATTGACTTGCATACAAAATCTTTAAACTTACTAAAATAAAACAGGCCTTTTTAGAAAACATGCATCGAATAAATTCTCAAAAACTTAGTTTTTATATCTTTGTAATTTGCTTTTTTGATAATTCTTATTATCCATAATTTTTTTAATTATAATATTTAAAAAACAACTTAAAATTGAGGGACCAAAATTTTAATGTTTTGTCCCTACATTGACAATTACATAAGAATTTAAGCCATAATTTTTTGCTAAACACTTTCAATCAATTTCACTTTAGTTTTTTTTGTTTCCCTTTCACTATGAGTATCATTATAAAATAATTTATGATATTGACAATTTGGAATTCAAGTTTTTGAACAACGCTACCATACAAACATCCCATGATTTTTTGTCAAACGGGCAAATAAATCCAACCCATGGAGAATATGTCGCATTGAGCAAGTAGAGAAACTCAAATCCATTCTAAATATATTACCAATCTAGACCTATGGAATAATCCCCGCTATTATGCTTTCCCAAGAGGTGACATTCTCAATATTACAAGCTCGCACAATGGACAGGTATATGGGCCCTCATTTCTAAATACTTGTTGCTTCTTTTGGGGTGTTTAGTCTCTTATCTTTTGTAATCTTGTTGGATATCTATGATAGAGTGGTGGTACCCTTAGCTGGTAAAAAAAATAAAAATAACATAGATGTAGAGAATAGGAACAGGCATGCTTATCAGCGTCATGGGAATGGGGATTGCAGCCTTCATGAAAAGAAAACATCTAAATTTTGTTGATGTAAAAAAAATTGCACCCATGATACCAATATTGACGTTGTGGCTAATTCCTCAACATGTGATAATGGGGTTGGGGAGTCCGCTTGAAAGTGTAGGGTGGATTGATTTCTTTTATAGTGAATTTTCAGAAATCATATGTTGCATGACCACTGGCTTAGTATCTGTAGGTGCTGCAACAAGTTTCTATTTGAGCAGTTTGCTCATCGGTGTGGTTCATAAAAATAGTGATTGGCTTACTAATAATCTCAACTGAAGTCGTCTTGAATATTTTTACACCCTTTTGTGTGGAATGGGGGTGCTAAATTTTGCATTCTTCATAACTTGTGCTCGTTGGTTTAAATACAAAGCAAGAGTATATGGATACTTTAAACAGTAGAAATGTTGTTAAGGAATAAGTAATGTTGGTATATGATCCAAAACTCAAAAGCTTTGGTTGAAAGATAATTCAAGAAATAAGAACAACACAATTGTAATAATGTAATCTTTGAGAAGAGATATCTTATTGATCAAATTTGCAGACCCAAACATATGCCTATCTCTTGAGAAGACATGTTTGATTTCCATTTCGAGTTACATCTTCATTTATACACATTTTGAAGGTAGGAGGAGGATGTGAAAGGTCACCAATCTCGAGGGAGATTAAGTGGTTCAACTTCCATGATTTATAACAATACAGAATTCGAAGAATTACTATTTTTAGACTACACTACTAAAATTGAAATTTGGGGAACTTCCATTTGGTTTTTGAGGGTCAAAACCCATCGATAAAAGCTCGTGCCATCTCACATTGTTCCCCTCATTCTTAGCTTTTCAATAGTTTAAATGGGGAGTCAAACTGAGCTATGGTGTAAAAGTTATGGCTCCCAAAAGTTCTACTACCAATTGGGGTAGAATCGTCGCCTAAATTATCACCTGAAATATTGCTCAGATCATTCCTCCCTCCTTGAGAAGCAATGGTCCCCATTACATCAATATTTGTCATCAAGTGTGACAGTTGTATTTTGATTTGATTTTCGATGCATACTTAGAATGGAATGTGTTTGGTGGAGTTGTGCTTTGTGGAGCTGTGTAGGGCCCGATTGTTCACCATTTCTATCTAACCATCAGTCTATGGATGGAAGGCCATGAACTTCTTTAGCTTGGTATCTATTTTCTTCTATTTTTGTGTTGTTTATGTAGTTAGGGTTGCAAGATAGACCCTTTTGGATTCATGTGGCTTGACCATTATGAGAACAAATTTTTTGGCACTAATCAAAGAGACAAATGTAGAAGGTGGTACCTTTGGTACCCTATAGCACTATGTTCCAAGAGTGAAAGTGATCTTTTAATTTTTTGATTCATAGATTCCATGTCGATCATACATGAATGGCTGACCAAAGAGTACATCACAAACATCCAGATTGACCACATCACATAAGACCTCATCTTGGAAAGGTTTTATTGCATATGAGAGAAGACATTGGTGGGTGACACAAAGGTTGCTCTCTGGACTCAACCATCCAATACTATATGGCTTTGGGTGAGACTTCATGGACAAATTTAGGCTTTTCACAATATTAGTAGAGATTAAATTCTTTTGGCTCCCAGAATGAAATGTAGAGGCTTATCTTTCACCCATAACTTAGAGTAAAATAATATTTTATTGTCATCTGACCTCTCCTCGTGGGTTCGTGATGAAGCAACGATGGCATCGGACTCAGCATCTACAATATTTTCTTCATCCTCTTCGATTGCAAGGTGTGTATGAGGCAGAGCAGTAGATGTTGAGGATTATGACTCAGAAAGTAGGGACTTGATGGCTTGACATTCTTCTTTAGAGTGTATTCCATATTTTTGATAATCACATCATTTCCCAGTCTTCCCTTCCCTTTGCTTCCAAATTTGGCCTCGTGTTTGACCTTCTTTGTCACTTTTCCATTTTGTAGGTTGACTCTTTGTATTTATTCTTCCATGCTTTTGCTCAATCTTCACCACAAACTTGTATGCCTCACCGAGGGTTTCCAGATTGAAGAGTTTCATCTTCACCCATACATACTATTGCAGTCTACCATGATATTTGAGAACCTTGTGTTTCTCACTTTTCTAGATGTTCAATCTCATAAATAGAGAATGAAAAATGTCAGTGTAATCTTGAATAGACTGTTCCTTACCTTAGAGAAATTATTGCCACTCTATATACAGATCATCATATGCTCCAATAGAGTAGTATTCTTCCTTTACAGCTTCTATGAAATCATCCTAGGTAGGTTCCACCTCAAGGCCAATATCATCTGTACTGAATCTCTTCTTGTACACTTCCCATCAATTTTTGATAGGTAATGATGCTTTCAAAAGAGCAAAAGTGATCTTCTCTTTATTGGTGAATTTATTTACAAATAAATAAGAAGATAATTGATCTAACCAATTTTATACTCCATCAACATTGATTTTTCCTTCAAATGTAGGGATATCAAAATTCACCTGAACCTTGAAGGGTGTTGGGGCACTGAAAGGATGTGAGGGTATAGATGAGGAGCCAAAATTTCCCATCAAGATTTGTTAGAGAAATTGGGTGAATTATTGTAGCATCTATGTTCACTACTGTTGGAGGGCTTCATTCACCATTTTCTTAGAAGGATCGCATGTCTCGGTGTTGTCCACCATTTGAGATCATTTGGAGTGAACAGGTGGATAGTTTGGAAGCTCTATTGTTTTCCACCTAAGCTTCTTGTAGCTTGACCTCATCCTCAAGATCATACACTCTCAAGACAAATCTATCTGATACCACTGATCCAAAACTCAGAAGCTTTAGTTGAAATATAATTCAAGAAATAAGAACATAAAGATAATAATGATATCTCGAAGAAGAGATGTCTTATTGATCAAATTTGCAGATCCAAACATATGCCTATCTCTGAGAAGAGATGTTTGATTTTTATTTTGGGTTATGTCTTTATTTATACACATTTTGAAAGTAGGAAGAGGATGTGGAAGTTCACCAATCTCAAGGGAGATTAAGTCATTCAACTTTCATGATTTACAACAATACATAATTCAAGAAATTACTATTTTTATAAACTTATTATTTTTAGATTGCACTACTAAAACTGAAATTTGAGGCACTTCCATTTGGTTTTCGAGGGTCAAAATCCATCGAGCAAAGAGTGTGTCATCTCACAGTGTTCCCCTCATTCTTATCTTTCCAACGGTTCAAGTAGGGAGTCAAATGGAGCTATGGTGCAAAAGTTATGGCTCCCAAAAGTCTTGCCACCAATTGGGGTAGAATCATCACCTAAATTATCACCTAAAATATTGCTTGGATCATTCCTCCCTCCTTGAGAAGTAATGGTCCCCATTACATCAATATTTGTCATCAAGTGTGGTAGTTATATTTTGATTTGATTCTTGATGCATACTTGGAATGGATTGTGTTTTATGGAGCTATGCTTTGTGGAGTTGTGTAGGGCCTGATTGTTCATCATTTTTATCTAACCATTAGTACGTGGATGGAAGCCATGAACTTCTTCAACTTGGTATCTATTTACTTATGTTGTTGTGTTGTTTGTGTAGTCAGGGCTGCAACATCAGTCTTTTTGGATTCTTATGGCTTGACCACCATGAGAACAAATTTCTTGGCACTAATCAAGGAGACAGATGTAGAAGGTGGTACCTCTGGTACCCTATAGCACTGTGTTCCAAGAGTGAGAGTGATCCTTTAATTTTTTGATTCATAGATGCCATGTCGATCATACATGAACGACTAACTAAAGAGTACATCATAAACATCCAGATTGACCACATCACATAAGACCTCATCTTGGAAATGTTTTATTGCATATGAGAGAAGATATTGGTGGGTGACATGGAGGTTTATCCCTAGACTCAACCATCCAATATTGTATGGATATAGGTGAGACTTCATGGACAAATTTAGGCTTTTCACAATATTAGCAAAGATTAAATTTTTTTAGCTCTCACTATCAAGAATAAAATGTAGAGGCTTACCTTTCACTCATAACTTAGAGTGAAATAACATTTATTTGTCACCTAGCCTCTCCTAATGGGTCCATGATGAAGTAACAATGGCATCAAGCTCAACATTTAGAATCTCTTCTTCATTTTTTTGACTTTAGGGTATGTATGAGGCAAAGCAGTAGATGTTGAAGATTGTGACTCAGAAATCAAGGACTTGATGGCTCGACATTCTTCTTTGGAGCGTGATCCAAATTTGTGATAATCACACTATTTCCCAGTCTTCCTTTCCTTTTGCTTCTAATTTTGGCCTTGTGTTTGACCTTCTTTGTCACTTTTCCATTTTGTAGGCTGACTCTTTATATTTATTCTTCCATGCTTTTGCTCAATCTTCACCATGAACTTGTATGCCTCACCGAGGGTTTATAGATAGAAGAGTTCTATCTCTCTCCTTATATACCATTGTAGTCCACCATGATATTTGAGAACCTTGTGTTTCTCTCTTTCCTAGATGCTTAATCTCACAGATAGAGAATGAAAAATGTCAGTGTAATCTTAAACAGACTATTCCTTACCTTGGTAAAATTATTATTACTCTATATACAGATCATCATATGCTCCAATGGGGTAGTATTCTTCCTTTACAACTTCTATGAAATCATCCTAGGTAGGTTCCACCTCAAGGCCAATATCATCCGTACTGAATTTCTTCTTGTACACTTCCCACCAATTTTTGACAAGAAATGATACTTTCAAAAGAGAAAAAGTGATTTTCTCTTTATTGATAAATTCATTTATAGAAAAATAAGAATACAATTGATCCAACCTATTTTTTATTGCATCAACATTGATTTTGCCTTCAAATGTAGAGATATCAAAATTCACCTGAACCTTAAAGGGTGGTTGGGGCACTGAAAGGATGTGGGGGTACAAATGAGGAGCTAGAATTTTCCATCGAGATTTGTTAGAGAATTGAGGCAAATTGTTATAGCATCTATGTTTTCTAATGTTGGAGGACTTCATTCACCATTTCCTTAAAATGATCAAATGTCTCAGTGTTGTCTGCCATTTGAGGTCATTTAGAGTAAATAGGTTAATAGTTTGGAAGCTCTGTTGCTTTCCACCCAAGCTTCTTGTAACCTGACCTCGTCTTCGAGATCATACACTCTCAAGACAAACTACTCTGATACCACTGATCTAAAACTCAGAAGTATTGGTTGAAAGATAATTCAAAAAATAAGAACAATACAATTGTAATAATGCTATCTCTAAGAAGATGTCTTATTGATCAAATTTGTAAACCCAAACATATGCTTATCTATGAGAAGAGATGTTTGAGTTCTATTTTGGATTACATCTTCATTTATACACATTTTTAAGGTAGGAGGAGGATGTGGAAGGTCACCAATCTTGAGGGAGATTAAGTAGTTTAACTCCCATGATTTATAATAATACAAAATTTGAGGAATTAATATTTTTAAAAACTTACTTTTTTTTAATTACACTACTAAAATTGAAATTTGGGGCACTTTCATTTGATTTTTGAGCATCAAAACCCATCGATCAAAGCTCATGCCATCTCACAGTGTTTCCCTCATTCTTATCTTTCCAATAGTTCAAACAGAGAGTCAAACAAAGCTATGGTGCAAAAGTTATGGCTCTTAGAATTCTACCACCAATTAGGGTAGAACCGTCACCTAAATTGTCACTTGAAATATTGCTCAGATCATTCTTCCCTCCTTGAGAATCAATGGTCCCCATTACATCAATATTTTTCATCAAGTGTGGTAGTTGTATTTTGATTTGATTCTCAATGCATACTTAGAATGGACTGTGTTTTATGGAGCTATGCTTTATGGAGCTGTGTAGGGCCTGATTATTCACCATTTCTATTTGACCATTAGTCTATGGATGAAAGGTCATGAACTTCTTCATCTTGGTATCTATTTTCTTCTATTGTTATGTTGTTTATGTAGTTAGGGCTGCAACATCAGCCCTTTTGGATTCATGTGGCTTGACCACCATGAGAATGAATTTTTTGGCACTAATCATACAGATAGATGTAGAAGGTGGTACCTCTGATACCCTGTAGCACCATGTTCTAAGAGTGAGGGTGATCCTTTGAGTTCTTAATTCATAGATGCCATGTCGATCATACATGAATGGCTGACCAAAGAGTACATCACAAACATCTAGATTGAACACATCACATAAGACCTCATCTTGGAAATGTTTTATTGCATATGAGAGAAGACATTGGTAGGTGACATGGAGGTTTATCCCTAGACTCAACCATCCAATACTGTATGGATTTGGGTGAGACTTCATGGACAAATTTAGGCTTTTCACAATATTAGCAGAGATTAAATTTTTTTGGCTCTCACTATCAAGAATGAAATGTAGAGGCTTACCTTTCACTCATAACTTAGAGTGAATAACATTTCCTTATAACTTGGTCTCTCCTCGTGGGTCCATGATGAAGCAACGATGGCATTGAGCTCAACATCTATAATCTCTTCTTTATCCTTTTGGACCGTAGGGTATGTATGAGGCAAAGTAGTAGATGTTTAGGATTGTGACTTAAAATGCAAGGACTTTATGGCTCAATATTCTTCTTTGGAGTGCATTCCAGATTTATGATAATCACACCATTTTCTAATCTTCTCTTCCTTTTGCTTCCAATTTTGGCCTCATATTTGACCTTCTTTGTCACTTTTCCATTTTGTAGGCTGACTCTTTGTATTCATTCTTCCATGTTTCTACTCAATCTTCACCACAAACTTATATGCCTCATCGAGGGTTTCCAGATTGAAGAGTTCCATCTCCCCCCATATATACCATTGTAGTCCACCACGATATTTAAAAACCTTATGTTTCTCACTTTTTTGGATGCTTAATCTCGTTGGATAGAGAATGAAAAATGTCAATGTAATCTTGAACAGATTGTTCCTTACCTTGGTGAAGTTCTTGACATTTTATATACAAATCATCATATACTCCAATGGGGTAATATTCTTCCTTTACAGCTTCTATGAAATCATCCCAAGTAGGTTCCTCCTTGAGGCCAATATCATCCATACTGAATCTTTTCTTGTACACTTCTCACCAATTTCTGATAGGCAATGATGCTTTTAAAAGAGCAAAAGTGATCTTCTTTTTATCAATAAATTTATTTACATAAAAATAAGAAGATAATTGATTCAACCAATTTTATACTACATCAACATTGATTTTTCCTTCAAATGTAGTGATATCAAAATTTACCTGAACCTTGAAGGGTGTTGGGGCACTGAAAGGATATAGGGGTACATATGAAGAGCCAGAATTTTCCATCAAGATTTGCTAGAGAATTTGGGTGAATTATTGTAGCATCTACATTTGTTGTTGTTGGAGGGATTCATTCACCATTTCCTTGAAAGGATCAAATGTCTCAATATTTTTTGCCATTTGAGGTCGTTTGGAGTGAATAGGTGGATAGTTTGGAAACTCTGTTATTTTCCACCCAACCTTCTTATAGCCTGGCCTCATCCTTAGGATCATACACTCTCAAGACAAACCACTCTGATACTACTAATCCAAAACATAAAAGCTTTGGTTGAAAGATAATTTAAGAAATAAAAACAACACAATTGTAATAATGCTATCTATGAAAAGAGATGTCTTATTGATCAAATTTGCAAACCCAAACATATGACTATTTCAGAGAAGAGATGTTTGATTTCCATTTCAAGTTACATCTTCAATTATACAAATTTTGAAGGTAGGAGGAGGATGTAGAAGTTCGCAAATATTGAAGGAGATCAAGTGGTTTGACTTTTATGATTTACAATAATACAAAATTCAAGGAATTACTAATTTTAAAAACTTACTATTTTTAGACTACACTATTAAAATTTAAATTTGGGGCACTTCCATTTAGTTTTCAAGGGTCAAAACCCATCAAGAAAAGCTCATGCTATCTCATGTTGTTCCCCTCATTCTTAGCTTTGCAATGGTTCAAATGGGGAGTCAAATAGAGCTATGGTGCAAAAGTTATGGCTCCCCGAAGTTTTGTCACCAATTGGGGTAGAACCATCGCCTGAATTGTCACCTAAAATATTGCTCAGATCACTCCTCCCTCCTTGAGAATCAATGGTCCCCATTACATCTAGATTTATCATCACATGTTGTAGTTGTATTTTGATTTGATTCTCAATGCATAGTTGGAATGGACTGTGTTTTGTGGAGCTGTGCTTTGTGATGCTATGTAAAGCTCAATTGTTCACCATTTCTGTTTGACCATCAGTTTGTGGATGGAAGGCTATGAAATTCTTTAGCTTCGTATCTATTTGCTTCTATTATTGTGTTATTTATGTAGTTAGGGATGTAACTATAATCCTTTTAAATTCATGTGGCTTAACTACCATGAAAACAAATTTCTTGGCACTAACAAGGGAGACAGATGTACAAGGCAGTACCCTGTAGCATCATTTTCTAAGAGTAAGGGTGATCTTTCAAGTTTTTATTTCATAGATGCCATGTCGATAATACATGAGTGGCTCATCAAAGAGTACATCACAAACATCCATATTAACTATATCACATAAGACCTCAGCTTGGAAAGGTTTTATTGCATATGAGAGAAGACATTGGTGGGTGACATGGAGGTTTCTCCCTGGACTCAACCATCTAATATTGTATGGCTTTGGGTGAGACTTCATGGACAAATTTAGGTTTTTCACAACATTAGTAGAAATTAAATTCTTTTGGCTTCCACCATCGAGAATGAAATGTAAAGGCCTACCTTTCACCGATAACTTAGAGTGAAACAACCTTTCCTTATCATCTAGCCTCTCCTCATGGGTCCATGATGAAACAACGATGGCATCGGGCTTAACATTTACAATCTCTTCTTCATCCTCTTTGACTATAGGGTGTGTATGAGGTAGAGCAGTAGATGTTGAGGATTATGACTTAGAAAGCAAGGACTTGATGGCTCAACATTCTTCTTTGGAGTGCATTCCAGATTTTTGATAATCATACTATTTCCTATTTTTCCCTTCCTTTTGCTTCCAATTTTGGCCTCATGTTTGACCTTCTTTGTCACATTTCTATTTTGTAGCTTGACTCTTTGTATTCATTATTTCATGCTTCTACTCAATCTTCATTATGAACTTGTACGTGTCATCGAGGGTTTTCATATTGAAGAGTTTCATCTCGCCCCATATATACCATTGTAGTCCACCATGATATTTGAGAACCTTGTGTTTCTTACTTTCCTGGATTCCTAATCTTGTAGATAGAGAATGAAAAATGTCAGTGTAACCTTGAACAGACTATTCCTTACCTTGGTAAAGTTGTTGCCACTCTATATATAGATCATCATATGCTCCAATGGGGTAGTATTCTTCCTTTACAACTTCTATGAAATCATCCTAGGTAGGTTTTGCCTCAAGGCCAATATCATCCGTATAGAATCTTTTCTTGTACACTTATTACCAATTTTTGATAGGCAATGATGCATTCAAAAGAGCAAAAGTGATATTTTTATTGGTGTATTTATTTACAAAAAAATAGGAAGATAATTGATCCAACCAATTTTCTATAGCATCAACATTGATTTTGCCTTCAAATGTAGGGATATCAAAATTCACCTGAACCTTGAAGGGTGTTGGGGCACTGAAAAGATGTGGGGGTATAGATGAGGAGCCAAAAAATTTCATCAAATTTATTAGAGAATTTGGGTGAATTGTTGTAGCATCTACATTTGCTACTATTGGAGGGCTTCATTCACCATTTCCTTCAAAGGATCAAATGTCTCGATGTTGTCTGCCATTTGGGGTCATTTGGAGTGAATAGGTGGATAGTTTGGAAGCTCTGTTGTTTTCCACCCAAACTTTTTATAGCCTCACCTCATCCTCAAGATCATACACTCTCAAGATAAACCACTCTGATACCACTGATTCAAAACTCAGAAGCTTTGATTGAAAGATAACTCAAGAAATAAGAACAACACAATTGTAATAATGTTATCTCTAAGAAGAGATGTTTTATTAATCAAATTTGTAGACCCAAACATATGCCTATCTGTGAGAAGAGATGTCTGATTTTCATTTCAAGTTATATATTCATTTATATGTATTTTTAAGGTAGGATGGGGATGTGGAAGGTCACCAATCTCATGGAAGATTAAGTGGTTCAACTTCCATGATTTATAACAATACATAATTTGAGAAATAACTATTTTTAGAAATTTACTATTTTTAGACTGCACTACTAAAATTGAAATTTAGGGCACTTCTATTTGGTTTTTGAGGTATAAAAACCACCAAGTGGAGCTTATACCATCTCATGATGTTTCCCTCATTCTTAGCTTTCCAATGGTTCAAATGGGGAGTCAAATGGAGCTATGGTACAAAAGTTATGGCTCCCAGAAGTTTTGCCACCAATTAGGGTAGAACCATCACTTGAATTGTCACCTGAAATATTTCTCAGATCATTGCTCCCTTGTTGAGAAGCAATGGTCCCCATTACATCAAAATTTGTCATCAAGTGTGGCAATTTTATTTTGATTTGATTCCCAATACATACTTAGAATAGATTGTGTTTTGTGGAGTTGTGCTTTGTGGAGCTGTGCGGGACCTAATTATTCACTATTTTTATCTGAACATCAGTCTGTAGATTGAAGGACAGGAACTTCTTCAGCTTGGTCTCTATTTGATTTTTTTGTTGTGTTGTTTGTGTAGTCAGGGCTGTAATATTGACCCTTTTGGATTCATGTGGCTTGACCACCATGAGAACAAATTTCTTAGCACTAATCAAGGAGACAGATGTAAAAGGTGGTACTTATGGTACCTTATAGCACCGTGTTCCAAGAGTGAGGGTGATCCTTCAAGTTTTTGATTTATAGATGCCATGTTGATCACACATGAATGGCTAACCAAAGAGTACATCACAAACATCCAAATTGATCACATCACATAATACCTCATCTTGGAAAGATTTTATTGCATATGAGAGAAGACATTGGTGGGTGACACAGAGGTTTCTCTCTGGACTCAACCATCCAATACTGTATGGCTTTAGTTGAGACTTCATGAACAAATTTAAGCTTTTCATAACATTAGCAGAGATTAAATTCTTTTGGCTTCCAATATCAAGAATGAAATGAAGAGGCTTACCTTTCACCCATAACATAGAGTGAAACACCCTTTCTTTATCGTATGACCTCTATTTGTGGATTTATGATGAAGCAACAATGGCATCAAGCTCAACATCTACAATTTCTTCTTCATCCTCTTCGACTGTAGGGTGTGTATAGGGCATAACAGTAGATGTTGTGGATTGTGACTCAAAAAGCAAGGACTTGATGGCTCGACATTCTTCTTTAGAGTGCATTCCAGATTTGTGATAATCAATCCTTTTTTTAGTCTTCCTTTCTTTTTGCTTCCAATTTTGACCTTATGTTTGACTTTCTTTGTCACTTTTCCATTTTGTAGACTGACTCTTTTTATTCATTCTTCCATGTTTCTGCTCAATCTTCACCGCAAACTTATACGCCTCACTGAGGGTTTTCAGATTGAAAAGTTCCATCTCACCCCATATATATCATTATAGTCCACCATGATATTTGAGAACCTTATGTTTTTCACATTCTTGGATTCCCAATCTCGTAGATAGAGAATGAAAAATATTAGTGTAATCTTGAACAGATTATTCCTTACCTTGGCGAAGTTGTTGCTACTCTATATGTAGATCATCATATACTCCAATGGGGTAGTATTCTTCCTTTACAGCTTCTATGAAATCATCCCATATATGTTCCACCTCAAGGCTAATATAACCCGTACTGAATCTCTTCTTGTACACTTCCCACCAATTTTTGACAGGCAATGATGCTTTCAAAAGAGTAAAAGTGATTTTCTCTTTATTAATGAATTTATTTACAGAAAAATGGGAAGATAATTGATCCAACCAATTTTCTACTATATTAGCATTGATTTTTTCATCAAATGTAGGGATATCAAAATTCACCTGAACCTTGAAGGGGTTGGGGCACTGAAAGGATGTGGGGGTACAGATGAAGAGCTAGAATTTCCCATCGAGATTTATTGGAGAATTTTGGAAAATTGTTGTAGCATCTATGTTTGTTGATGTTGGAGGGCTTAATTCACCATTTCCTTGAAAGGATCAGATGTTTTGGTGTTGTCCACCATTTGAGGTCATTTAAAGTGAATAGGTGGATAGTTTGGAAGCTCTATTATTTTTCACCCAAGCTTCTTGTAGCCTAACCTCATCTTCAGAATCATACACTCTTAAGACAAATCACTCTGATACCATTGATCCAAAACTTAGAAGCTTTGGTTAAAAGATAATTTAAGAAATAAGAACAACATAATTGTAATAATATTATCTCTGAGAAGATATGTCTTATTGATCAAATTTGTAGTCCCAAACATATGCCTATCTCTGAGAAGAGATGTCTAATTTCCATTTCAAGTTACATCTTTATTTATACACATTTTTTAAGTAGGTGGAGGATTTGGAAGGTCACCAATCTCGACGGAGATTAAGTGGTTTAACTTTCATGATTTACGATAATACAAAATTCAAGGAATTACTATTTTTAGAAACTTACTATTTTTAGACTGTACTACTAAAATTGAAATTTTGTTCTATTTAGTTTTCTAGAGTCAAAATACATCAAGAAATTCTCATGCCATCTCACAATGTTTCTCTCATTCTTAGCTTTCCAACAATTCAAACAGAGAGTCAAACAGAACTATGATGCAAAAGTTATGGCTCGTGAAAGTTCTGCCACCAATTGGGGTAGAACCTTCACTTGAATTGTCACTTGAAATATTGCTCAAATCAATCCTCCCTCCTTGAAAACCAATGGTCCCCATTACATCAAGATTTGTTATCAAGTGTGGTAGTTATATTTTGATTTGATTCTCGATGTATACTTGGAATGGACTATATTTTGTGGAGCTATGCAGGGCCTGATTGTTTAACATTTCTATCCTACCATCAGTCTATTGATGGAAGGTCATGAACTTTTTCAGCTTGGTATCTATTTGCTTATATTGTTGTGGTGTTTATGTAGTCAGGGCTGCAACATCAGCCCTTTTAGATTTTTGTGGCTTGACCACCATGAGAATAAATTTCTTGGCACTAATCAGGGAGACAAATGTAGAAGGTGGTACCTCTGGTACTTTATAGCATCATGTTCTAAGAGTGAGGGTGATCCTTTGAGTTCTTAATTCATAGATGCCATGTCGATCATACATGAATGGCTAACCAAAGAGTACATAAATATCGGGATTGACCACATCATATAAGACCTCATATTGGAAAGGTTTTATTGCATATGAGAGAAGACATTGGTGGGTGACACAGAGGTTTCTCCTTGGACTCAACCATACAATACTATATGACTTTGGTTAAGACTTCATGGATAAATTTACGTTTTTCACAACATTATCTGAGTTTAAATTTTTTTGGCTCCCACTATCAAGAATGAAATGCAGAGGCTTACCTTTCACCCATAACTTATAGTGAAACAACCTTTTCTTGTCGTTTGGCCTCTCTTCATGGGTCCATGATGAAAAAATTATGGAATTAGGCTCATTGTCTATAATCTCTTCTTCATCCTCTTCGATTGCAGGGTGTGTATGAAATAGAGTAGTAGATGTTAAGGATTGTGACTCATAAAGTAGGGACTTGATGGCTCGACATTCTTCTTTAGAGTGCATTCCAGATTTATGACAATCACACCATTTCTTAGTCTTCCCTTCCTTTTGCTTCCAATTTTGGCCTCATGTTTGACCTTCTTTATCATTTTTCTATTTTGTAGGTTGACTCTTTGTATTCATTCTTCTATACTTCTGCTCAATCTTCACCACAAACTTGTACGCCTCATTGAGGGTTTCTAGATTGAAGAGTTCCATCTCCTCCCATATATACTATTATAGTCCACCACGATATTTGATAACCTTATGTTTCTCACTTTCTTGGATGCCCAATCTCAGAGATAGAGAATGAAAAATGTCAGTGTAATCTTGAACAAACTATTCCTTACCTTGGTGAAGTTATTACCATTTTATATACATATCATCTTATGATCTAATGGGGTAGTATTCTTCCTTTATAGCTTCTATAAATTCATCCCAGGTAGGTTCCATCTCAAGGCCAATATCATATGTACTGAATCTCTTCTTGCACACTCCCACCAATTTTTGATAGGTAATGATGCTTTCAAAAGAGCAAAAGTGATCTTGTCTTTATCGGTGAATTTATTTATAGAAAAATAGAAAGACAATTGATCCAACTAATTTTCTATTGCATCAACATTAATTTTTCTTTCAAATGTAGGGATATCAAAATTCACCTGAACCTTGAAGGGTGTTGGGGCACTGAAAGGATGTGGGTGTACAGATGAAGAGCAAGAATTTCTAATCGAGATTTGTTGGTGAATTTGAGTGAATTATTGTAGCATCTATGTTTATTATTTTTAGAGGACTTCATTCACCATTTCCTTGAAAGGATCAGATGTTTTGGTGCTTTCTACCATTTGAGGTCATTTGGAGTGAATATGTGGATAGTCTCGAAGCTCTATTGTTTTCCACCCAAGCCTCTTGGAGCCAGACCTCATCCATGGGATCATACACTCTCGAGACAAACTTCTTTGATACTAATGATCTAAAACTCAGAAGCTTTAGTTGAAATATAATTCAAGAAACAAGAACAACATAATTGTAATAACGCTATCTCTGAGAAGAGATGTCTTATTGATCAAATTTGCAGACCCAAACATATGCCTATCTCTGAGAAGAGATGTCTGATTTCTATTTTGCATTACATCTTCATTTATACATATTTTTAAGGTAGAAAGAGGATGTATAAGGTCACAAATCTCAAGGGAGAATAAGTGGTTCAACTTCCATGATTTACAACAATATAAAATTTAAGGAATTACTATTTTTAGAAACTTACTATTTTTAGACTACACTACTAAAATTGAAATTTGGAGAACTTATATTTGGTTTTCAAGGCATAAAAACCACCAAGTGGAGCTTATTCTATCTCATAATTTTCCCTTCATTCTTAGCTTTCCAATGGTTCAAACGGAGAGTCAAATGGAGCTATGGTGCAAAAGTTATGGCTCTCAGAAGTTCTGCCACCAATTAGGGTAGAACCATCACTTGAATTGTCACCTAAAATATTGTTTGGATCATTCCTCCCTAGTTTAGAAGCAATGGTCCCCATTACATAAAAATTTATCATCAAGTGTGGCAATTTTATTTTGATTTGATTCCCAATACATACTTAGAATGGAATGTGTTTTGTGGAGCTGTGCTTTATGGAGATGTGTAGGCCCTGATTATTCACTATTTCTATCTGACCATCAGTCTGTGGATGGAAGGTTGTGAACTTCTTCATCTTGGTATTTATTTGCTTTTATTATTATATTATTTGCATAGTCAGGGCTACAACATCAGCCCTTTTTGATTCTTGTGGTTTGACCACCATGAGAATGAATTTTTTGGCACTAATTAGGGAGACAGATGTAGAAGGTGGTACCTATGGTACCTTATAACATCATGTTCCAAGAGTGAGGGTGATCCTTCAAGTTCTTGATTTATAGATGCCATGCTGATCATACATGAATGGCTGACCAAAGAGTACATCATAAACATCCAAATTGACCACATCATATAAGGCCTCATCTTGGAAAGGTTTTATTGCATATGGGAGAAGACATCGGTGGGTGACACGAAAGTTTATCCCTAGACTCAACCATCCAATACTATATGTCTTTGGGTGAGACTTCATGGACAAATTTAATCTTTTTACAACATTATCAGAGATTAAATTCTTTTGGCTCCCACTATCAAGAATAAAATGCAGAGGCTTACCTTTCACCCATAACTTAGAGTGAAACAACATTTCCTTGTCATCTGGCCTTTCCTCGTGGGTCTATAATAAAGCAACGATGGCATCGGGCTCAACATATATAATCTCTTCTTTATCCTTTTTGATTGTAGGGTGTGTATGATGCAGAGCAGTAGATGTTGAGGATTGTGACTCAAAAAGTAAGGATTTGATGGCTCTGTTAGGTTGTGGAGCTAAAAGCTTTACTGATGCAGACATGGAGGAGGTTGCTAAGAGGTTGCTGAGTTGCAAAGCAACCAACGTCGGTCTGATTAGCCGACGTCAGTCATATACAGTGAGAAGAACAACTGACGTCGATTAATATCAGCCGATGTCGGTCACCTCCAGGTAGACAGGGACCGACGTCGGTCACTTGCGCGATTCCAAAACTGCCAGTTCATGGACAATTAGTTAACGAACCGGGTGTTTGCATGTTAAGAGGCCAATTATAGACTTGAAGCTGTGAATCTAATTATTGTAATTAGATGTCTAATTATTATTTGCATGAGATCTATATAATAGACTCATGGGCTGTATTGTAATTTGTGCTAGAGAGTAAGAGAGCAAATATTAGCTCCTTCAGAGTGAAGAGAGCAAGGTGTGTTCCTCCTAGTGCCACAATGCCAAGTGTGGGTGCTGGTTTGGAGAATTAGAAGGATTCTTCATTTATGTAGGATCTTGGTTAGCAGGTGTGCAAGGCCAAGTTTAGAGATCTACATGGTAAGTAAGATCATTGATTTGTAGGTGTATGTGTGTGCGATGTCTAGGTTTGTAGGTGTGTAGAACTAGGTTGATCTGCAGGTGGCAGCAGGATCAAGGCGACAGCAACAAACAAGGAGCAAGATCAGGTGGGATCTACTTGGAGTACAGTGTGTACTCAGTTGGAGAGCAAAGAGGAAGGCAAGGTAGTTCCTTCCAAAGTAAGATCATTTGAGTTGAAAGTTGTTGCAAGTTCATGGGAGATCTACTTAGAGTGCGTTGTGTACTCAGTTGAGTATGTTTGTATACTCAGTGTACTGGCAGTAGTGATACTGACTGGTTGGAGGTGAACACCAACTCTATGTTTGAGTTGTGTGTTGGGACCGTAATTGAGAGAGATAGCTTTGAGGAAAGATTACTGAGAGTCTTAGAGGTGTGGGAAGCCTTGGAGGTGTAAGAAGACTGTGGCACTTCTTTATTATAATTTTCTTCTGTAAGAGTATTAATATAATTGGGTATTGTCTCTCATATTCTGTGTTATTTTTGAATTCTAGTTACTTGTTACTTCTGGTTAATTTTGCATATTAAGTTGCTTGTACATAGTAATCAATGGTGCTTTTGGGTCCTAACAGTTGGTCTCAGAGCTAAGGTTGCAGGGAGCAAGTTTTGTGTTTGATTACAGGTCACTCTCAGGGGTTTTTGATTGAGTGGGAGTATAGCAACGGTAGAAAAAAGTACACTAAGAATGGAGGAATTCAAAGGCACAAATGGTCAATTACGGTGTTATGGAAAGAAAGAGCAGGAAAAGAAAGATTGTTGGTTGGTAGCAGATCAGCATGAAGGAACTGATGAAGTGGATGTTGCACAAGACGCTCTAGGATGTTTTTTGGATAAAGTAGAATCTTGTTTTATATATTCTGTTGCCTCTTTCCATGCAGTCCAAAATGGAGTATTTTTCCATGTTAAGGTCTTTGGAGACTTTGGAAAGATTTATTTAGGGGCTGGTGTGCCTTGCCAAAGAATTGGCAAAGGGGAAGTGAATATGAAATTATAGGTGGCCAACACATGGGTGTTGAAGGAGGTCATGCAGGTCCCAGTCTTGAAGATGCGGCTAATTTCTTCAGGAAAGTTGGGTGATGAGAGATGCACAAGAACTCTCACAGTGGATACGCTTGAATTAGCATGTGGTAAGAAAGCAGGTACTCTTTATCTACTTGCTTGTATTACTGATTCTTCTTCTGTTGCAAAGATGTGGCTTTGTAGGCTTGGTCACATGAGCAAGAAGGAGATGCACGTTCTTAAGTGGAAGACAGATGTGTTTGACAGACTTAAGAACTGGAAAGCCTTGGTGTTTCTAGAGGAGATGATTGACAGAGATCAGTGGACAAGGCTGGACATCTATGAGCAGGGCGGTTTGGAAAGGGTTTTGATCCATGGAGAGCTCGCGGGTAAAAAGTCATCACTCACAGGTGAACACAATTACCGGCGTCAGTCAAGGAGAATCGGCATCAAATAGATAGGTGCCAATATCGATCATGTGCAGACCAGAGCCGGTGGTGTCGGGTAGGGTGTCTACCGATGTCGGTCATAGAATTGACGTCAGCAACCAGGTAAGACTGACGTCGATTAGAAAATTGGCATCGATAAAAAGGATAGTCGCATGGAACCGACGTCGATCAGATGCAGATTGTGTGGTGATCGAGGTCGGTCACTGGAACAGATTTTGGGTGGACAACAAGCTGTCAACGAGTCTTAAATGCCCATATGGAGGACTGAAAGAGTAAGTAAGCCTCAAATCCGTTGTTCCTCTTCTTTATACTAGTTGCTCACTGCAAAGCAGGAAGGATCCAAGAAATAATGGGAGCGTGGCATGGATGAGGATGCATAACCAAATGAGAGATTTGGTAGGGTTGCCAGCTGGGATAAAAGCACTAAAAGACGAATGGATACCTTAGTTAAAGAATAGAGAGAATGGACACGTGAGACGAAAGGCCAGGTCATATGGTCTTGAAGAAGTTGCAGGACAGTGGTACAGGTTTGACAGGTGGATGACAAAGCAGGGCTTTAGTCAATGTCAGTGTAACAATTGTGTTTGTCTTACCAGGTGGATGATGATTGCAACATTATCCTGTTACTGTATGTGAATGGTATGCTAGCTAACAAGTTCGTACATACAGGGTTTTGCTGAGCTAAGGGTAAGGTTAGTTTAGTGGCATGTCATGAGGAATTTGGAGCAGCAAAATTCTTTGGCATGAGAGACATGGAAGATCATAGGGTGATTTTATCTCCAGTGGGAGCTGATGTGAATCAGGGGTTAGCGAGGTTCAATATGCAGGATGCAGAACTGGAGCACACTAAGGGCTGGATAGTTCAGTGTTCGAAATCACATGAGGTCTGGTATAGACCTGAGTTTACCCAAGCAGTGGGTGCTGTCAAAAAGTTTGGCGCTGATTCAGGAAAGAAGCACTGGAGGGTAGTTCAGTGGATTCTTAGGTATCTGAGAGGGAGCAGCAGCAGGTCGACATGCGATGCAGGGTCAAGTTCTTTTCTACATGGGTTTGTAGATGCGGATACGGCAAGTTACTTGGATGACAGGAGGTGTACCACAAGATTTATGGTGGTTGGTCTTCAAGGTTGAGCTTGAAGAGGGATACAAGCCAGGAAACAAATTAAATATAGATCTCATGCAAACAATAATTAGACATCTAATTACAATAATTAGATCCACAACTTCAAGTCTATAATGGCCTCTTAACATGCAAACACTCAGTTTGTTAACTAACTGTCTGTGAACTGGCAGTTCTAGAACTACACAGGCGATCGACGTCGGTCCCTGTCTGCCTGGAGGTGACTAACGTTGGCCGATATTAACTGACATCGGTTGCTCTTCTCACTGTATATGACCTATGTCGGTTGATCAGATTGAGGAACTAGAATTTCCCATCAAGATTTGTCAAAAATTTTAAGTGAATTATTGTAGCATCTATGTTTTCTACTGTTGGAAGGCTTCATTCACCATTTTGTTGAAAGGATTAGATGTCTCAGTGTTGTCCACCATTTAAGGTCATTTGGAGCGGATAGTTGGATAGTTTAGAAGCTCTATTATTTTCCATCCAAGCTTCTTGTAGCCTGATCTCATCTTTAGGATCATACACTCTCAAGACAAACCAATATGATACCACTGATCCAAAACTTAGAAGCTTTGGTTGAAAGATAATTCGAGAAATAATAACAACACAATTATAATAATGTTATCTCTGAGAAGAGATGTCTTATTGATCAAATTTGCAGACCCAAACATATGCCTATCTCTGAGAAGAGATGTTTGATTTCTATTTTAGGTTATATATTCATTTATACATATTTTGAAGGTAGGAAGAGGATGTGTGAGGTCATAAATCTCAAGGGAGATTAAGTGGTTCAACTTCCATGATTTACAATAATACACAATTTAAAGAATTACTATTTTTATAAACTTACTATTTTTACACTGCACTACTAAAATTGAAATCTAGGGTATTTGGTTTTTGAGGGTCAAAACCCATCAAGTGAAGCTTGTTCCATGTCATGGTGTTCCTCTCATTCTTATCTTTCTAACAGTTCAAATGTGGAGTCAAACAGAGATATGGTGCAAAAGTTATGGCTCCCAAAAATTCTACCACCAATTGGGGTAGAACTATCGCTTGAATTGTCCCCTGAAATATTGCTCGGATTAGTATATTAGTTCTTCATATCTAATTTATACAAGATATATTAAGTTCTTACGGTGACTTGTGGAGGGCAATGTTTCCATTTCTAACTTCAAATTAGATAGTTATTATTGTTGTTGTTGATGATGTTAACAACTTGCTATATAATAGCATGTTGAGTCTTGACCAATCAAAATTTGGTTAAATATATTTTTCCATATTTTTTTTTCAAAAATAAACATATTAACTATTGTAAACCTTAAAAAAATTCAATACATTAAAAACAATAAGATTTGGTTGGTAAAAATAGATAATTTAATCACAGG